>CM020183.1:29971633-30066006 GCA_009805545.1 Oryza longistaminata
TTTCTAAGTATATTTGTTTTGGATTAGAAATACCAAGATATATATATATTTTAAAACATGGTATAATTTTTCTATAAATTTAAGAAAGCTTGATTTAGGATAAATCTAGTAAGATTCAACATAGAGATTAATTGGTGTATTAAGGTGTAACTAATACACACACATGTTTATATCTCTTAGGATAGCAAAATTTAGTTAGTTCTTTATACACGATATTAATTTATGACGAAGAGAGAGGAGTAGCAGCTACTAGCCTTTAATCTGAAACTCCCACTTCAGCCAAAACCAATACCATGCATCTCGCACTAATTAATAAAAAGGCAGACTAATTGGTAAGTGTATGTACTAGTAGCAAATTATAATGAACCAAACCATGGGCTAGTACTGATGGGATTCCCCAAGAGTGGAATTAATTAATCAAAATCAATCACCATGTCAAATTTAAGAGAAGGGTTGCCACTTGAGAAAAGGTGGCAGAGACGTACATATGTTTCTCTTTTTTTCTTTTCATCTCTCTTTCGCCTAATAGGATTGTTTGGTTGGCAACCATGGTTAAGTTTGATATATGTGGCTTACGCGGAGTTGACTCTTGTAACATGATGTGCGTCGTTATATATTGTTGTAACATGATGTCACACATTCTCTTAATTCTAGTTTTTACTCGTACTTTTTAATGAGTACTCCCTCTATAAATAAATATATAACATTGTTAACTTTTAAATGATTATTCGTACTATAAAAAAATATGGAAACAGAATATAAGCAAGGTTTAATGGACCTTTAATAATAAAACAAGTCAAAATAAAATAAATAATATTTACACTAAATTTTTATTAAGACAAATAGTTAAATATTATATCCAAAATTATATAATATATTTAATAACAGAGGTAGTTTATTGCAGTTAATTAATTAATATAAATACTTTAAACATATTGATACTTAAAAGATTTTTAGTTGAACAATAAGTTTTCATAACCCCGGGGATCGATATCGTACTAGTTAGAGCGCTAGTACTACTACAGTTTTTAAATATATGATGTTAATTTTCAGATAGGATGTTTGATCATTCTCGTATTAAAATAATTACTTAAATATTATTTATTTTGTTGTGGCTTTTCTTACATCAAAATCATTTTAAACATGGCTTATATTTTTCATATTTATACGGAATTTTTAATAAGAAGAATGGTTAAACTTTATATCCAAAAGTCAATATTGACGTATATTTAAAAACATGAGAGTGGAAATCAAGAGGGATATATATGCATGTTAAAATGGCAGAGATGATGACCTTAAAGCAATATTCACTATACATGATAAAACAAGGTTAGGGTTAAGAGAGGACACATCAATACATCATTGTCATCACATCAAGACATCATGAATTTCAATGCATGTTTGCTTCCAGCTACATAGGAAATGCTAGTTATCTTCCATGTATGTCTTGATGGCATGCACAAATCTAGCGTAGATACGTGTACGGGTATAAAGAAAAGGCGTTTTTGGAATTGAAGAGCTCGATGCATCCTATCAAAAAGTGCATGAAAGTATGCATGAAGACAACATATACTGACACACAAGACGAAAACAGAGTTCTAGCTTTCCCTCATTCGAACAATTAAAACATATGTGCTATTTCTCAAGAATTAATTGGAGAAGCCCACTTTGTACACCATAGGTGTTCAACTTGCATAGGTGGAGTGGAGGTATAGCAAGAGGATCTATGCAAATTGAAATTTGGCATATTTTTATCTTGCTAAAAACTTTGTTTCTTTATTTATCTCAAGTGGAACATTTTGTAATAATATACCTTTGGGCTTAATTTGTGTCTTTGATACGGCGGCCGGTTTATACATTCTCTAAAAGAAATTCTATTCTAACTCATAAGGTTACTTTGGAATACGATTTTTTTTCAAAATTTTGATAGAATTTGTTAAGTTCCTTTAAAAAAATCCTCCATTTTCAAGGAGGCCCAAACTTATCCACAACACGGGTATGTTGATGAGCACAGAACATTTTGTGTGTAAAACCAAGACATCATGCCCATGCATGTCTTGCTACCAATGTGTACAAAAAACAGACCTAGCTAGCTTGGGCCCCCTGTTTTTATTTTTTTTATTTTTCTGTTGTGGATAAGCTCACACCAGAGAGCAACATGCAAAGCCATTGTCATTTTTTATGTCACACATATCTCTCTTTCTTGGTGTAAAAAAATATTACTTAATGAGAGGGATACTCCCTAACAAAAAGTGGCAATGAAAGATTTATGAAGGGAATATATGTTTTGGCTAAAAGCAAACCTAAAGGAGTAGTAGTACAAGTAAAGAGTAATCTAGTTTCTTGGATACATGATTCTATAATATATAGAGTATCATTCCGTTGGTTCTCTCTGCTCACCAAACCGGGCCTGTCACCCTTGCTAAGCTATCTAAAGGTTGCAGACGTAATCCACATTAATTTGTTGTAGGTAAAGCTCCACTAAGTGATGGATTAAGCTAGATAAATTGATTCTTAGGGATAAGGACATGGGCTTTAATTTTAGTGCTTATTGGAGCTTGTTCTACAAGCATGCATTTCAGTTAAATAGGTTTATGCATGGATTAAATAGGTTTGGATTGGAAGCCATGTCAGTTTAGTTAATGAAGCTATCAATTAAGGGCAGTCCTAACCCATAGTGTTCATAAGCAGTATCTATAGTGCCATGTCAATAAGACATCACAATAGAAACTACACTCTACAAATCATGATTTCTTAAAGTGGGCCATTAATAAATATATCATCTCTCTTCTCTACCAATCATATTTATTCTTCATCTATTATGAAGACACTATTCTCTGCTAATGCAAAACTTGATAGTGTCTAGTGCATAGGTTCTCGTGTTGAAGCTGTGTCTTGCATGAGACCCAGTTTCTTCCTCTCTTCACTCCCTCTCTTAATTAATATAGTGCCACATAAGCTAAAAGTCCTACATGGTAATGTAGTTAATGCCATAGACACCATCCTAGGTGGAGGGTTGGGACTGCCCTAATAACTCCAGGCATGGTAACAACGGTAACTAGAGATGCATAGCAAAGAAAAACAATTAAAAACCTACATGGTAAAGGAAAACAAAAGGTACTCCCTCCACCCTTAAAAAAATTTATTTTTAGTTATACGCCTATTCATGATATACATTTTTCATAGTCTACAATTCTTCTCATAAATTTTTGAAAGCAAACCGGTAGAATCCCAATCCTAATCACCACCCTTGAGGCGAGGACTAATAAGAGGGATAAAATTGTGGTTATTTTAGGGGAGCGACAACTAAAAGCCACCCTCTCTAACCATGCCTATCGACGTCTCATACAATAAGTCGAAATGAAGCTAGGTAATTCTATTTTAAAAATTAGCCAATGATTAGGGTTAATAGGATAGTACGTAGTACCAGTACAATCAGGACACATCTTACTTTCCCCTTTATTGCTATGAACATATATCTCCATCAACACATTAATTTATTTCAGCAAAGAAGGACGATATGTTTACTTGCATCGATCCTAATCATGTCATTTACTCACTTTTTGTATTTTGTTTGGAGTCTGCCAATAATAAGTGCACAGGCAATCATTCTTGTGCAGTCCAATATATAATATATACGATCTTTTGCTCACATAAACAATCAGTTAATTAATCTGCTCAACATATAAGTGCAGAGTTCTACAATTCAATAACTAACCTGTTAAATTTGTGAATCGTCTAATTCGGCAAGATCCTTAATTCAGACCAACTAAAATTACATGGTTCCGTTGTTTTAGAAGCAAATAAGGTACACAATTATCTAGAGTACGCTTTGCTTTTCCTTTCTTTCTTCAGAAACAAGTTCATGCTACTATGATATTGCTTAGAGCCTATGGCAACATTGCCCCAACCATGTTTCTGCATAACTACAACTGTCCTAGATCACTTATTGCGCAGCACAATCAATTATTAATTTGCTCATCATATAATGGAAAAATCGTGTTAAATTTGTGAATCTAATTCCCCAAGATCATTTAATTCTGAACAACTAAAAAAATGCATGGTTCCTTCGTTTTAAAAGCAAATATGGGAAATAATTCTCCATAGTATATTTCCTTTATTTTAGGAAACAAGTTGATGTTACTAGGATATTGCTTAGCCCCTTGGCAACATTGCCTGAACCTCTGTTTCTGCCTAACTACAACTGTCCTAATCACTAATTAATCACACAAGCTTGAGCTTAATTATTAATCACCAAGACATGTGACAGAATCAGGACCAAACTATATTCACAAATTGACACACCATAGGAAACTTCTAATATCAAGCATCCTCATACATTGCTTCCACCCAATTAAATTAACCATGCAAAAAAAAAAATCTTAATCTACAACCAAAGGAAAAGAATCCATCTTACCTACCTAAACACCACCATAACCAAATACTTCTGTCTTGGAGTACTCTCTCCATCCTCGGTACCTTATAGAGTTTAAAATTTAAGCCAGAATATAACATCTCCGCAGCTCCACCTACTTTTTTATTTCAACCAATCATAACTATCTCCCGTTTAGTTTATCTACATACTTCATCATCTCAACCAATCATAACTATCTCCTATTTAATTTCACATACTTTCTTAACTTCGGCTTAAAACTCTACACATCCTTAGAGCATGTACAATAGAAGACTATAAGCCAGCTATAAACACATATCGATAAGATAAAAGAGTAGAGAGAAGAGCAGCGGGCTACAGATTTGTGGCCAGCTGCAGCACGGACTGCAAGACACAATGTGTGTATGATAGGTGGGACTAGGTATCAATAGTGTAGTACTACATGTTTATAGGTAACTATTGTATGTATTGGCTATTAAACTGACCATAAATGATTTGAAGCTGGTAGTTGGCTATACTATTAAACTTGCTCTTACATGTTAGGACGGAGAGAGTAATTATAGCTTTCAAATGTCCTCACAACATACTCTAACAAACTAGCCCCCACACCAAAACCCCTTTCCCCATTGGTCATTTCTTATTCCATTTCAAATAACACATACTTACACATATCTCCAAACTCCTATAAATACCTCCCCTTCCTCCCTCTCACCATTGCACATACACCACCCCAACACACACAACACAAAACACACTAACTACAAGACTACTTGTACTACTACTCTTGCAAGAAGAAGCCAAAGAACAGCTAGCTCAAGTGCAACTCTACTTGTGCACGCCATGAGGCCAGTAGCCGAGCTCGCGAGCGCGCCGGCGGCGTACGCGCACGCGGCGAACGGGACGGCGGCGCACATCGCGTGCGCAGTCGCCTGCCGTACCTCTTCGGCGGGCTGGCGGCGATGCTGGGCTCATCGCGTTCCGCTGGTTGCTATCCTGGCGTGCTCCTACTGGAGCTCTCCGGCTACCTCGACGGCGGCTCGGGGAACGGCGGCCAGGCAGCCGGGTCGGCGGCGGCGGGGGAGGGCCCGAGGGGGAGGAGAAGGATCGGCGGGCGGAGCGGCCAGGCCGGCGCTGGGTTCCGGGAACACGTGGTGGTCATCATGGCCGGCGACGAGAGGCCCACGTTCCTCGCCATGCCGGCGACGAGCCGGCCCGCCGTCGAGCTCGGTGCCCCCCCGGTGGCCAGCTCGTGCGGCTGCTCGCACTCGGAGGAGGAGAAGAAGGTGGAGGAGGTGACTCGCCGCCCTGCGCCGTCGGAACGCGACGCCGACGACGACGCGGCGAGCCGACGCCATGAAAGCAGCAGTAATACAAGGCAGCAAGAAGGCTCGCAATAAAAGCGCGGTTTCTTCAGTTTTTTTTTTTTTTTTTTGCTTTTTTTTGGGTGGAGTGATCACTTTTTTCCCTCCTTTTTTTTTTTTTTTTAACTTTCTGTATGATGGTGGTGTTAGATTTTAGCTGGACAGGTAGTAGATTCTTGACTTGATTGGTTGGGTGAAATTAATGAGCGCCAAAACTTCGCTAGAAGTTTTGCAAAATGGAAATTTGCTCTGCAATCTGTGTGCTTAAATTTGAGTGTGTTTACAATGCCATAAAACTAGATTATTATAATATCTGTAAAGTTAGCACAAAGTTATGAAATCTGTAAGTTATGAAAACTGAATATTATTTGGAAAAATGATACTACAGTATGTACAGAGAATATGACAGTAAAATTTTGGGGAAAATGACTTGTTTAATTCAGTTTAGAACATGCAGGCAAAAAAAAAAGGAAAATGTTTGAATTCCAGCTGTTTCAATCAGCTGATATATTACGAGTACCACAGGTTAAGAAACAATCAGAAAGGTACCCAACTTCGTATGGCACTTAACTATCGTGGTGGTCAAGAAATGCCAAGTGGATGGCAGTTGATAGTCCACTGATCAGTTAACATTGCTCAGATCACGTAATGGAAATGTTTCAGCTCAAAAAGCAAATCGATTTCATACACACTTGCGTCACCTGCACAACTGGTATGGTTCTGCTTTGGTTTTCAGACAACTTGAAGCACTACACATTTACAGCTCTAATTTAATTTTACAGGAACAATTATTTGCAGTTCAATCGGTTACAAATTGACAAGAGAGTGAAAAGCAAGCCAGCAGTACTACACAGTTGCCAATCTGCCAAACATGTTCAGAGTCAGATAAGGGCCCTCAGGAATGAAACATTGTGGTGATGTTTTGTCCATGAAGAGCAGAGTGGGGTCAGGTTTCTTAGACAGATTCTGGTAACTTTCCAGCTCATGTTTATCTCCAACAAGAGCGCCCAACATACAGCTGCCAAGTAAAATCAGAGCGAAACTGTGGTCCATCAGTTATATTACTCGTTTCACAGTAGTCATTTCTAGCTTCCACATCATATGATAAGTTAAAGACTTACATTGTGAACAGTAGGATTGTGTGTCCAAATGTTACCACAGCTGAAAAGCCTAACCTTATAGTGATAGAATAACAAAAAGTTATAATCATAATTTATTGCTACGCTAATAAGTTGAAGAGCAAAGATGGCCGTGACCCAAGAAATATCACTTATCTTGACAATGCTGTATCATTCAAGTATCAGGCCTAAATTACTTTGGCATCATATCATTCTTCCCTTAATCTGAACTTCTGAAGAATGCAGTGGGCAAAGAGTATAATTTCAGACATTGTTACTCTGTTCTGCTGTATTCCTGTCGTACTAAGTACATGGTGTTTCATCATCCACGTACTGGCAGAAACAACCGAGAAGTTCATGTTGCATCAGATTCGGCTTGCCGATGGATAACACGCGCACAAATGTGCAGGAGCAACCACGGATTCGCAACATGGATTCCTGGAATCAAACGACGGTAGCAGCAAGAATGTACATACGGATGTTGTGATCTCAGCTGTCACTGTTAATTCAAATCCCAATGAATCAGATCACATTTCCAATTCACCATAATCCTATTGCCAGGAACAAATCATGCCATCCATGAACATATCATGATCGATCTGTCCATGTATCTAGGATCCTAGGTACGCGCAGCTTCGTTTCAGTACCGATCCAGCTTATTCCATTTGGTAGCAGCCAGGAACATTTCATATCAAAGTGAGGAGTAGTGAGTAACATGGCTGCATCCGATCGGAATTTCCGTTTCAATTTCGGCCGGGATTCGGATTCGAATTCGGGTTGCCTCCATAGTGGTTGGTTGAATGGTTGGCTTTCTTGGCGTTGCTAGCTAGTGGAAGAGCACCTGAAAAAGCACCGGGGAACTTCGGGAGCTTGGGCCTGCCTGTTGGGAGATCCCTGAATTGGATTCTTCTCCTCTCCCCACTCAACTTGTGCCGGAGATTGATTTGATACTCTCGGAAAAAGGGGTAGACTTTGATCAAATGATGATTCAGTGCTTGTAACGAGTCGTGATCATGCAGATTTGAGGGCTCTGATGATGAGAAGCTGTTGTATTTTGGCAGGCATAGTTGTGGCTTTCCTGCAGAGATTGTACATGTGTTCGTCCGGATTTTTTTTTGTTTTTTGGGCAGAGTTTTTGCTTGGAGATCTGGTGCTGGGTGAATTTATTAGGCTCATCTTTTTCGCTCATGCTTATCCTTATAAACCAAAATTTGAATTTTTAACCTTAAGTTTATTTTTCAGTATTTGCTTTTAAATCGCTAAGAACACGTATATAAAAGTTTTATTCATAAATTATTTTCCATTTGTAAATATGCCGTTTGACTATGACCCCGAATGTTTCAGGTTTTTGTATATGAAGACGAAACGCCGTGCGGACTGCCAATGATTGTTTACAAGACAAGAAGCTTTTTTGCAAAATAGCCACCACGTCAATTTCTCCGTGAATAAAAAAAAAACAACTCGGAAAAAGGAGAAAAGTGGATCCTATAAGGTATTAGTGGCTGGGAATATCTGAAACAGGAATTATTTTATAAAATATAGGACTGCTACCAGTAATAATGGTCTAACGTAGGGGCTAATGTGAAGAAAATACCCCGAATTCCTATTATGAAACAACCCGCACAAAATAGTGCGACGTTTCTATTGATAAAGAAGGAATAAAGTACAAGCCTATAGTCCTAGGAGACTATAGTTAGGAAAAAGAAAATATACAACCACATCACGCGTCTACATATGATCCTACTGCTTATTAATACCGGTCCGGGAGAAACAGGGACCGTTTTATAAAATGCCAAGATCGCTACGGCCCTACCTAGTATCGATCCGAAACTGGATCAGTGTGCAAAATGCCCATTGATAAGTGATAACGATCCAAAACTGAGGTCATTAGTTTCTTTGAAAAACAAAAATTACAGGGACAATCTACTAATCTCAAGCTGGCATTTGTGTTGCCAGTTGTTTATGCCGCGTGGCATGGTTAAACATCAGGATAAATCCTATGATATGTGTGAGATAAAGAAAAAAAAGTAGATGTGGTATCAACCCTAAAAATTCGTCATATACGGTGGCTGATTGTTTTGACATTCGGCAAAAACTTCATAATCAGAGGAGGAGCTAACCTGCAGATGAATCTGCTTTTCTAATTTCTATCCGTGTATGGGCCGGAAGCTGGAAGAAGTGGCCTTCAAGCCCATGTAAGACCAAGCTGAAAGCCTGAAAACGCCACTCTTCATCTTCTTCCACATGGAAGCAAGCTACACGCCAATACTGCCGTTTGTTTCCTCTCCTCTCCCCAGCTTGAACTGAATCATATCAAAGCCAGGTCAACACAGAAGAAGAGCAGAGCATTGCAAATGGTGCATCATAAAGATTGTTAGTTAATTTCTCTGCCGGCCATGGACGGATTCTATAATAATTAACCATATCGATCGATCTCAACATGATAAGTAGTACCTTTCTCTTGCCTCTTCTTTCCACACTTTCGTTCACTTCAAAGCATTTGCACATTAAATCCACGACCCTTCAGCAATCTATCTCAGCTCCAATCTGCTGCACATTTCCAACAGAGTGAGACAACAAATTAAGCAAAGCAGCGTCGATCGTCAGTTCATCGAGAGCGCAGCCATGGGGTCGGCGGCGAGCTCCTGCTGCGGTGGATCGAAGAAGGTGGAGCAAGGGTATGGATCGACAGAATGGCCCAAGAATTTGATTGTAAATGAGACGATTTTTGTAGTGGCATTTTAATTGGATTGATTTTGTGAATGAATGAATTAGGTGCGTGAGCGCGTCGATGAGCAGCAATACGTGGAGGATATTCAGCTACAAGGAGCTGCACGCGGCGACGAACGGGTTCAGCGAGGAGAACAAGCTCGGCGAGGGCGGCTTCGGCAGCGTCTACTGGGGCAAGACCTCCGACGGCCTCCAGGTTATTACACTTTATAGCCAATCGGGGAAAACTATTTTTTGATCCCTCGAGATGAGCATGTCCCTCGTTTCTTTGAAGAATATCCAAACGGTTATAAAAACTTCTTAAACATTCGACAATACTCATACAACACACATATATATTATTCTACAAAATTTTAGGTCCAAACTCAACTCACACATTTGTGATATGAAAAAATAAATAAATTGGGCTTATGAATAGTAACACTTTTTTTATTTTTTTAATATGCATAAGTCGAATTTGAACTTGGTTTTCGGTGTACTGATAGGTGTCAATATACTCTGCATTATCAAATTTTTCAAAAAATATTTTATCACTATTTACATTGGATTTGTAAGAAAAAAAAAGGTGAACGAGGGATATCTCTAGAGAGATTAGAATCAATTCCCGCTAATCAGTGACAGCTTGATGAGCTTCACCGCCGAGTTGTTTTTCTAATGGCGATCGGGTTTTTTGTGTGTGTGTGTGTGTTGCAGATCGCGGTGAAGAAGCTGAAGGCGACGAACACCTCCAAGGCGGAGATGGAGTTCGCGGTGGAGGTGGAGGTGCTCGCCAGGGTGCGCCACAAGAACCTCCTTGGCCTCCGCGGCTACTGCGCCGGCGGCGCCCGCCGGCGACCAGCGGATGATCGTCTACGACTACATGCCGAACCTCAGCCTCCTCTCCCACCTCCACGGCCAGTTCGCCGCCGACGTCCGGCTCGACTGGGCGCGCCGCATGGCCGTCGCCGTCGGCGCCGCCGAGGGCCTCGTCCACCTCCACCACGAGGCGACCCCCCACATCATCCACCGCGACATCAAGGCCAGCAACGTCCTCCTCGACTCCGGCTTCGCGCCGCTCGTCGCCGACTTCGGGTTCGCCAAGCTGGTGCCGGAGGGGGTTTCGCACATGACCACCAGGCAAGGTTTTAAATCTCTCGCTAAACTGCCGCTATCTCCCGCTATAGCTATTTGAGAAGAGTTCTACTCCCTCCGTTTCATAATGTAAGACTTTCTAGCAATGCTTATATTCATATAGATATTGATAAATCTAGATATATATATGTGTCTAGATTCATTAACATATATATAAATATGTACAATCTAGAAAGTCTTACAATATGAAACGGAGGAAGTAGTTATTTGCTCTCATGTACAATTTAGCCGCTATAGTTCCGTTTAGCCTACTGCTATAGCTGCCGCTATAGTTGTTTGAGAAACTAACCGCTAAATGCCTTAGCCTGCTATTTGAAACATTGCCATCAGGGTGAAGGGCACCCTGGGGTACCTCGCGCCGGAGTACGCCATGTGGGGGAAGGTCTCCGGCGCCTGCGACGTCTACAGCTTCGGCATCCTCCTCCTGGAGCTCGTCTCCGGCAGGAAGCCCATCGAGCGCCTCCCCTCGGGGGCCAAGCGCACCGTCACCGAGTGGGCGGAGCCGCTCATCGCCCGCGGCCGCCTCGCGGACCTCGTCGACCCGCGCCTCCGCGGCGCGTTCGACTCCGCGCAGGGTCGCTGCGCGCCGTCGAGGCCGCCGCGCTGCTGCGTCCAGGCCGAGCCCGAGCGCCGCCCCGACATGCGCGCCGTCGTCCGCATCCTCCGCGGCGACGCCGACGCCAAGCCGGTGAGGATGAAGAGCATCAAGTACGCGGATCACCTCATGGAGATGGACAAGAGCAGCGTGTACTACGGCGAGGACGACGGCGAGGAAGACATGGACGACGAGGAGGTGGAGGAGTACTCGCTGATGGAGGACAAGAGCAGCGTGAACTTCGGGGTGTTCGGCGCCATGCCGGTGCAGACCATGCACGATCCCTACGTCAGGAGGTTTGGAGGAGGAGATGGTATCAAGATCTGATTTGGCCATGCAGTCACTTGTGCTTTTTTTTTTCTTGAACATTTTGTGATTTTTTGGATTTATTTTAAGATAACTATTTGTGGTTTTTTTATATGGAACTTGAAATTCAGTTCATGCATTAGAATCTCAGTTATTGTAGGACCCAACTCAGTGACATATAGCGAATGGACACTTCAGTTTAGTCAGTGTACGTGTTCTCAATTCCACGAGCAGTTTTTCATGTTTTGCAAGGACAACCGATTGTTACTTAGTAGATATATTAATTTACTGTTAGAGATAAATATTGATTTACTACATCAGTAAGTTATAGAGTGAACTGGAGTAGTTTTGAATTGCTGGTTCTAGGAGTGTTTCGAACCAGGGTTTACAAAATCACACGGTTACGCGCAATAATCTTTTCTGTTTTTAAACCAAGATAATTCTCGCGGTAACCGCACGGTTTTCACGATAACCGTGGAGTAGAGGTAACCGCACTTAAAACGGTTTGGTGAATCTGCTTCCGAAAAACTGATCTTGTCACATCATCTGTGGTTTGCCTCGAATTATTCACAGGTTTCGGATCTACCATTTGGCAGTAAGGTAGAGTGGCAAGTACTACTATACCGCAAGTGCAATAACCAGAAGAAACCACTAAAATATTTGATCATTCTCATTTGTTGGAAGCTATGGTACGAGCGAAACGTTAGGACCTTCCAACACGTCACCAAGATAAAAGAAGAGGCAACGATTTAGGTTAAATCAGAGGAACAAAGCTCACAGAGATTAAAAGAAGGTTAAATCATGTTTGGACGCTTGTTTTTCTGGCAGGGCCATATAACACTTTAAACTATTGCTCCTACTCTATTAATACATATGAGGTATAGCTTTTGTCCTTCTTTAAAAAAATATAGTGATAATTCAAGATAAATTTTTAAGAGTCCTTTTCATATGCTGTCACAACATGTTTGGTCTTCCTAGTCTAAATGTATAATATAGAAGGGCTTATAAGGAGGAAAGCAATCTACGGTAAGGACTTCTCTCATTGTACATGGTCCTATGGCAGGATAAAATGGTGGTATATATTTACATAAGCATTCCATCGAAGATAGCCTTAGAATGGTGTGACGCCCCAGCATGATTGACAAAAAAAGAAAAAAGAAAGAAAAAGAGCAAAGCAAACAGCTAGTAGGCTTTGGGCCTTTGGGCCTAAACTCGAGCAGCAGCAGCAGCTCTAGCGACAGCAGTACACAACAATTAGCTAGTGGAGCAAGGCAGCAGCAGCACCAAGTTTTTAGTCCCACCTCGGTTGCCAAGCTTGATACACACTATTTTATGAGGTGAGCTGAGCTACTTCGACAGTGTTACTGGTTCAAACCTTTTACGTGAAATGAGAACGAGAACGTAAGAGTATTACAGTGTACCGGAGTAGGTATGATCGGTTCACTACCTTTTTAGGTCATAAACGTTACCAAATGGTTAGATCTTAAGCTTTGTTCATAGATAGCTTTGTTCAGGTTAATTAGAGGTTAGGGTGATAACCTGGTGCGTGTTCTATTAAACTAGAGGCGACCTACCGTTGGCAGTAGTAGAACGGCAGAATTTATTTTTTGAAAAGACAGTATAAAGGCAAACACTCGTGTATATATATATACAGAAAAGACAGTATAAAGGCAAACACTCGTATATATATATATATATACACGCTCACTCCACACTCATATAGGTATATCTTGAGATTGATAAAATCATCACAAACATATGTATATATATATATACACGCTCACTCCACACTCATATAGGTATATCTTGAGATTGATAAAATCATCACAAACATATGTTGTTAACAACGAGTGTGTTGTCCACCACTGAAAAAATAATTAGCTGTAAATATGAGCACACGTGCCGTGTCTAAAACTTAAACCCAGGTGACTATGTCTTATTACAATGAACCTTAATTATTAGCTAAGCTATGCGAAGTTCGTGAAAGGTAGAATTTAAACTTAACCGTTAATTTTCGTAGATATTTAAAGCATTTATTTAAGACTTGATAAAGTAAACTTTAGCCATTCATCTACTGTAATATGTCATCCAACTTATGAGTTACGAGCTTTTCGTCCACCCCTACTGATTTAAAGTAAACAAAAAGAAAAAAGAAGAAGAGAGATTTATTTAAGGGTGATTCACGGTAAAACTTTAATAATAAAATATGGTTTCAACAGTAAATCACTCTAAATTTATCATGTTTGATTCTAATGTTACATTTTTACCCCTGTGAAATTCATACCACATATTCCACCACGTGTAGTGCAATAGAATAAGATGCATTATTAGATGCAAATTAAGCAACGGGCGGCCCATAATAATCCTCCCAATGTGGAGTACGATCACAACACCCCGTCCCTGTTGTACCAAGCTTTAAATTTTGCTTTCTATAAAAGCAGGATGTTTTCTTCTAATTCGTAATAAAAAGAAAGGATAATCATCCGAAAAAAAAAATGCAGCCTGTCCTGCCTGCATACTGTGCGGCCAGAAAAGGTTGTGAATCAGAATTGTGGACACGATTGGCCAGTGCAAGATGGGGCCAGATTAATTAACACGCAATGTAATAATGTTGACGCCCATAATAAGTTTTGCCTTAGCTGTTCATGAGCTGAATTTTCTCTGTACATCTCACTATCTCGTCGGCTGTACATGATCATCTATTCCTCTCTTGAAAAATCAAACAAATTAAGCAAGTGATATGATTCATCCTGCTAATAAGCCCATGCATAAACTAAGTTGAATGGATCAAAGTCATCAAACATGCCTTAATTTTTTTTCCATCAACAATTCCTAGCTGATGAATAATACCATATAGTTCTGATTTATTCGTTGGGGGGAGCTAATACAATATAGTAGATCTTGCTGATCAAAAAAATAATTACCACTAAGTAGTAAGCACGTAATTAGTAGTAGTAGTGTACAAAGTAGTAACGACATTACTAGCGTGAGCTAGCTCAAAATGAGTACTACATGGGATTACTACACCCCTACACATCGATCGATCGATTTGATACAAGATTACAAGCGGCGGCGCGGCGGCGGGCGGCGGCGGGGGGCGGCGATCAGAAGGACGGGACGACGCCGTAGCCGAAGTCGAGCATGTAGGAGGATGGCACGGCGGCGGGGTCGTCGGCGTCGTGGTCGGCGCGCTTGGCGAAGCGGCCCTTGATCCGGGGGCGCGTCTCGGCGTAGGCCTTGCGCGACGCGTACCGGATCGTCTTCTCGAACCGCCGGTTCTTCCGCTTCTCCCTGTACCTCATCAGCCTCGCCTCCCTCCTTCCCCATCGCCCGCCGCCGCCGCCGCCCGCTCCGGCACCACGCCCCGTCGACCACCGACGACATCTGCGCGCTTACGCTGTGGCTCGGAGGCGGAGTCGCCGTGTACGGCGGCATGTAGGGTTGAGGCTTCGGCCTCGTGAAGTCGAGATCGATGGCGCCGCCGCCGCCGCACATGGCCTCCGGCACACGCCCACCTCTGACGACGAGCCCTGAAGGTGAACACGTAGCGAGATCGATCAGAGACGAATCAGGAAGGTGTTCGACTGTTGTGCGTACGGATGGCGAGGGAACTCACGCTGTGAGCGAGGTCGGTGGCGGTGTAGGAGCTGTAGGACTGCTTGGCGCGCCGACGCTGACGCCGAGGCCGCAGGTGAAGTCGAGCTCTATGGCGGCGCCGGCGCCGGCGCCGTTGGGGACGACGCTGTCGGCGTGGGGGAAGCGGGCGAACTCGACGTTGAGGTAAGGGTCGAGGTCGGAGAAGAGGTAGTCGAGCTTCATGTCCTTCGCCTCCACGTTGAGGTTGAGCGCGCCGTGCTGCTGCCGCTGCTGGTGGTGGTGGTGCTCGGCCGCGGCCTTCTCCTCCACCGCCTCGGCCTCGGCCCCGACGGCGGCGGCGACGCCGAACAGCATGGCCTCGGCGGCCACGGCGGCGGCGGCGGCGGAGCCGATGGGCGAGACCGGGGACGCGCGCGTGGCGGCGGGCCAGCGGGTTGGCGTCGTGGATGTCGGCGTCGCAGGCGGCGCACAGCACCGCCCGCGTCGGCCTTGCAGGTGACGGCGGCGGGCGCCACTTCGCACACCTCGCACACCCACACCCGCTCGTGCGCCGCCCGCGCGTGGCCCGGGCGCGCGTCGCACGCCGTGCACAGGTACACCCCGCCGCAGCCGCGGCAGTGCACGGCCGCCGGCGACGCCCTCGCACGCCGCCGCACCGCCGCCGCCGACGCCCCAGTACTTGCGCAACTCCTCATGGCTCAGCTCGGCGCGGCGGCAATGGTGGGGAGGGGAGGAAACTAGGCGCGTGGTAGAAGTAGAAGAAGGCGGGTAGGTTAGGAGGGGGTGGTGACGTGGCGGGGAGGGGACACGTGGTGGGCGGGGAGCCAAGCGAAATGGGTTGAATAATGGAGGGGTGGGATTTTGCGGGGGGTGGGGGTGGGGCCCAGGGGTTGAGTGGGGGTGGGGCCCACGCACGAGGGGAGATATCGCGTCATGTCAGGTCGGGTCAGGTCAGGCGCGTTTTGGGTTCGGGTTGGGTTGGGTCGGGGTTGGAAATGGGGTTGGCTTTTTCGGGGAAGGAATCAGTGTGGTGTAATCCTCATCACGGTAATGGTGGATTAGACTCCGACCGTGACGGATCGACGGTGAAGTCACACAATTACTGGCCATGAACATCACAACAATTAGCACTGGATGGACCTGGCATAGGCCTTTTTTTTTTTTAACGACTCGAATCGTATTTATATTGATATAGCAAGAAAAAAGTTACAAGATTACAACCCTGAAAGGTCGTAACCAGGAAAAAGAAAAAGACCACCACCCACACACCGATAGCTCCAACACACGGACCCCGGAGGAGGCTAGCACCGAACCAGCCGCCGCTAAGCGTGACCGGCCGTCGCTAGGCCAACAGAGGGACTACAACCGGGATCGCCCAAGCCCAACCCTAAATAACAGACAAGAGCTGCACTCTAACCACAACTTTGGGATTGAGGGAGAGAGGGTGAGAGAGAAGATGGAACCGTTCTCCCCCTAGGCCTTCCGTCGTGGTCAACTTGTATAAGCTAGAGTGCTGACACAAGAGGACCGAAATCTAGAGTAAGCTTGCACAGATTGTCTAGGCGGTTTTGGCTAGGGTTCCTAGACGACGTCTCCAGGGAGCAGAGTGACGGAAACACTGTCGCCATCGTCCGTCGAGGCCTCAAAGGAGAGCCGAGACTGAGTTTTCACCCGGCAAAACCCCTAGAGGTGATGGGACGTCACGACAACGCCCTCAAGAGGGAAAGCGACGCTCGAAAGCGATGTCGTTGCTGGCCCGGCCAGGCCAAGACCAGGCTGGGTTTTCACCCATCGTTCGCCACCCCTGCCTATTCACTAATGTCGCCACAATATGCTCTCGCCACCATCGAAACCTCCATCAGCTCGTGGGCACTGAGCCGGCGCTGACTGCCGGCCAGCTCACTGCCTCCCTGCCGCGCTCCCTGCCGTCGCCGCGTTGGCGTCCGCACAATGGTCGGGCCGACCTCTGCCGTCGCCTGTACCGAAAGCTCTCGGCGCCACCCGCACCGCCGCCGTCATCGGCCATGTCACCTGCGCCGTCCTCTCCTCCACGCACCGCAACGGCATGTTTGCCATCATCGGCCGCGCCTCCAGGGCGTCCACGCCTCATGCCACCAGCCCCGTGCTCCTGCAACCGCCGGCGTCACCATGCCGGCCTCCCGTTGCCATCACGCCATCACATGCCCTCCGCACCAGCAGCCCAGCCCATCACCGATCTCCTCTCCCCGCATCCACCTCCGGCTGCCAGCGTTGCTCGCGCACCAGCACGTGCGCCCGCCGTCCTTGCCGTTGGCCGCCAGATATGGCCAAGGGGGTCCAGATCTAGCGGCGCCCACCATGGTCGCCGCCGCCTCACCACCACCGCCGATGCAATCCCGCTGCCGGCCGCCTTCTCCTCGCCTGCCTGTACCGGCGCTTGGCGCACGCGGATCCAGTGAAAGGCGCCGCCGCCGCCTCAATCCCTGCCTCCATCTCCGGCTCCACCGTCCACCGTGCGCCGGGCCGTCTGCACCGCCTTCTCCCTGCGCCCGCCTTCTCCTCGCCTGCCTCTACCGGCGCTTGGCGCACGCGGATCCAGTGAAAGGCGTCGTCGCTGCCTCAATCCCGTGCGCCCGCCGTCCACAGCACCTCCGCCTGTGCACCAGCCTCGACACCAGCGCCGCTCCGGCCAACCTCCGCCTTTGTGCCTGCCCGCGCTGGAACTCAGGAGATTGACCGCCGAGCGAGCCCCACCGCTGCCGTCCTCCGAGCCGCGGCTTTGCCGGCCGCTCACTCAGGCGGCGGCGAGGCAGAGGAAGGGGCGAAGAAGGGCGGCGGCGGTGGCTAGGGTTCCGCCGCCCGAGTCGCCCAACGCGGGGGGCGACGCGGGGGCCCGAGGAGTAAGAGCGCCAGTGGGCGGGAGTGTGTCTTCATGGCCCGTTTTATGCTCGTTAAGGACGGGTTTACAAAGCTAAAGACGCACTCCCTCCGTCGAGAAAAATAAAACCCGCTTTTGTGTATGTCCAAGTGTGTTTTGTTTTTAACGGAGGGAGTATATGACTAGAGAAGACAAAATTTGCTATAGCACCACTGTTGATAAAAATAAAGCGACATGCGTGTAGAGTATAGAAAAATTAGTAGTTACTCTCTCCATCTCAAAATAAAGCAAACTAATGTCCAGATTCGATGTAGTACTAGGTAGTGTCAAATTCACTCCCAGAATGCTTTAGTTTGGAAAGGAGGTAGTTGTAAGACACCATGAACATAATTTTTTCATTCAATGGCCAAATTAGTAAAATACCATATTGATCCTAAGCAGCCTGATAATCTATATGGGTCTGGTTCGAATGAGATCGACATAAGTCAAAATTCCTTTCTTGATCCCATCTATAGAACTCTAAAAAAATGGACCAGGCGGTGATGGTGTCCATGGTGGCGGCCTCAAACGGTCAAACCGGAGGTGCCCAGTAGCGAGAGCGGTAGCAGAAGGAGGTTGATTCAAGCGGCACCTTGTCCACATTGACCTAAAGTCAATACTATCTCTAGTTGCAAAATTTTGGCTATAAATCAAAGACTTATGCAGTTGTTAATCCATTGGCCATATATTACTCGTTATAGCAGCATTCCTACACTAGATTATTCTTTTGGTCAAAACAAAAATCATGCTCCATTAGCATGGACTTATTTAGTGTCCTCACTGCTTAAGATGTCACGAAAGCAACCACTCTTTTGGGGTCACTTGCCGCCACTTGCACAATTCATAAAAAGCTGGAAAAGACAAAGATTAGCTTTATACACACAACGCCGTCAAACCGCGCCGTTAGGAGATTAGCATCTGTCACCTTGATAATTAGCCTGTGACACCCTTCACGTCAGTATCTTGCCAGCTTTCCCTTGCCACCTAAACAGATCTTGGGTTAGAGGAAATGTCCAAACTACCCTCAATGTAAAGCGACAGCCAAAATATGTCTTTGCACTCCAGTTGTGGAAAACGTTTTAATTTATCTAATAAACTAAGTATGAACATGTTGCTATCCATAGTCTATATAATAGCATAAATATTTATATAGCTAAAGAATAGTGTTTGTAGAATAAACAATAGAAATAGAAATTTGAAGGGAGTAATTGGGTTGTTTTATGTCAAGATCAGTGTTTTTATTGTTGAAGAATCAATTCAGTCTCTTAAATTTGACTAGGTTTAGTTTGACATTGAGTATATAAGTCCTCCAAATTTGCCATTTAGTTTGGTTCAAAAGTGTCCTAGTCCCAACTAGATCCCAGGGGGCCCGAGGAGTAAGAGCGCTAGTAGGGGGAGTGTGTCTTCATGGCCCGTTTTAAGCTCGTTAAGGACGGGTTTACAAAGCTTAAGACTCACTCCCTCCGTCGAGAAAAATAAAACCCGCTTTTGTGTATGTCCAAGTGTGTTTTGTTTTTAACATAGGGAGTATATGACTAGAGAAGTCAAAATTTGCTATAGCACCACTGTCGATAAAAAAATGACATGGATGTAGAGTATAAAAAAATTAGTGATTACTCTCTCCATCTAAAAATAAAGCAAACTAATGTCCAGATTCGATGTAGTATTAGGTGGTGTCAAATTCACTCCTAGATTGCTTTAGTTTGGAAAGGAGGTGGTTGTAAGACACCATGAACATTATTTTTTTCATTCAATGGTCAAATTAGTAAAATACCATATTGATCCTAAGCAGCCTGATAATCTATATGGGTCTGGTTCGAATGAGACATAAGTCAAAATCCCTTTCTTGATCCCATCTATAGAACTCTAAAAAAATGGACCAGGCGGTGATGGTGCCCATGGTGGCGACCTCAAAACGGAGGTGCCCAGTAGCGAGAGCGGTAGCAGAAGGAGGTTGATTCAAGCGGCAGCTTGCCCACATTGACCTACTCTGTCATGACTCACTCACGCCAAACCCCTCCTGCTGTCTCTCTTTGTCCGTCTTTCAAACCCTAGTAAGCGGTGAGATCAGGGCCTGTTTGGGGAAGTTTTAGATTCTGAGAAGCAGCTGTTTAGTAGCTAGCTTCTGAAAATCTGGAAAAGCTCTGAAATCTAGCTTCTCTAGCTTCTGGCTTCTTAGTTCATTTTTCAGAATCTGTAACTACAGATTCTCAGAAGCTGTGAACTGTTTGGGGCAGCTTCTAGCAGAATCAGCTTTTGGGAAAAGCTGCAGCTGGACAAGCTCCCCCAAACAGGACAACATAGATGGCTCGCTGTACATTGATTCGTGAGTACTCGGCACGACGCTATAGCTAGTTTTGGGGAGGGAGAATCGGGATAAATAGTAAGATTATTGCTCAGGTTTGGTTGAACTAGACCAAGCCAAAGACATGATGGCCCGAAGGGAATTGTTGTCCTTCTGTCTATCTGGCTACGATATAATAGAATAATGGTTTCGGTATCCTACACAACTAATTACCAACCTTTTGACACCCATAGTTGTGTCTTTTTTTTTGATGTCTATAAACAAAATCCATACATTTGTGTGGATGTTATTAGAACTATTGAATTTAAGGGCTCTCATGTTGTCGGTGTCGTCGAACTCTAATGTCAGACCTCGCAACTGTGCCATAGTGATATGATAAGCTTTAGTGGCTGCATATACAGTGTCACGTAGCCTAGCCTAGATTTACTTAATAGTTAATTAGTTATGAGTACAACTTATATTTTATAACAGACAACCGAATTTATAACCTCAACATCTTTAAGAGATGCATGCTTGAATTATCCAAGTTGTCTTAACATTGTCTGCCTTCATCATAGTGGAAGAAATCTAAAGTCAATACTATCTCCAGTTGCAAAATTTTGGCTATAAATCAAAGACTTATGCAGTTGTTAATCCATTGGCCATATATTACTCGTTATAGCAGCATTCCTACACTAGATTATTCTTTTGGTCAAAACAAAAATCATGCTCCATTAGCATGGACTTATTTAGTGTCCTCACTGCTTAAGATGTCACGAAAGCAACCACTCTTTTGGGGTCACTTGCCGCCACTTGCACAATTCATAAAAAGCTGGAAAAGACAAAGATTAGCTTTATACACACAACGCCGTCAAACCGCGCCGTTAGGAGATTAGCATCTGTCACCTTGATAATTAGCCTGTGACACCCTTCACGTCAGTATCTTGCCAGCTTTCCCTTGCCACCTAAACAGATCTTGGGTTAGAGGAAATGTCCAAACTACCCTCAATGTAAAGCGACAGCCAAAATATGTCTTTGCACTCCAGTTGTGGAAAACGTTTTAATTTATCTAATAAACTAAGTATGAACATGTTGCTATCCATAGTCTATATAATAGCATAAATATTTATATAGCTAAAGAATAGTGTTTGTAGAATAAACAATAGAAATAGAAATTTGAAGGGAGTAATTGGGTTGTTTTATGTCAAGATCAGTGTTTTTATTGTTGAAGAATCAATTCAGTCTCTTAAATTTGACTAGGTTTAGTTTGACATTGAGTATATAAGTCCTCCAAATTTGCCATTTAGTTTGGTTCAAAAGTGTCCTAGTCCCAACTAGATCCCACCTACAAGTACTCAGCCTTGGTAGCATATTCTTGTGTGAAAAGCATACAATTCTCTCATGCATCTCATATTCTCACGTAGAGAAAAAAAAAAAGGAAAGGCAAGGTTGATCACAAAATTGCATTAGCTTTCATATGATTGCCTATTGCCTAGTACAATATAAAGTATTGTACTCTAGCATCCCTTGCTCGGAGATGGCATTGACGCATTGTCCTCTTTAATGACATGGGGTTAGGTCCCTACCCATCAAATTAAAAACTTCGAACTATCCAAATTTAAGCGTATTTCAACACTCCCTCTATTTTATATTATAAGTTGTTTGATTTTTTTTTCTTATTCAAAGTTGTATCCAAGTCATTTAGGTTTAGCCAAGTTTATAAAAAAACTAGCAACGTCTACAACACCAAATTAGTTTAATTAAATTTAACATTGAATGTACTTTGATACAACATTTGTTTTGTATTGGAAATATTACTATATTTTTCTATAAATTTGATCAGATTTAAAAAAGTTTAACTAAAAAAATCAAACGACTTATAATGTGAAACAGAGCGAGTAGAAAATAGCATTATTGGCTACCCGTATTGCAAGCCATTTTTGGCTACATCACTAGTACTGATGTGCCACAAGTATACTCCTGTAAGTTAATGCATGTTATGTGCCACCTCCTTAAAAACCTTGTGTGCCATCCTAATTTGTAATAGCCAATCTATCTTCTAAAGTTGTAACCTCTCTGGCCCCTAGCCCCTCTCGCCCTTTTTTTTTTTCTTAACTCTTTGAAACTTAAGGCACGCTTGGTAAAAGTCTAACTTCTAAATTTAACTTCAGGAGTTGGATTTGGAGTAGAGCTGTAGAATTGTCTAAACCCAGCTCAACCTATCTAATTTATTTTGTGAAGCAATCCAGCCAACTCCACTTCCTTTTTAGGTGGAGCAAACATACCCTTATTTGTGTTTCCTGATTTTATTCCTTCTCAATATAACTGGCAGAGCTCTTGCCATCGTCTGTTTTTTTTTTTTTTTGAAAAAAAAGCCATCGCTACGGAAACTCTAGTGAAGGGTTGTATCAAAATATGCAATAAAGAGATAAGAGAAGACAGTATAATGTGTTTATTGATAATCTTATGTTCTTATTTACTTGATTATTCTATGTTTTCATATAACTGACAAATTTGGCTTTTATACTTAAACATTGTTAACTAATTGTTGTCAAATGGTTGAGACTACCGAAATGAGGATCTAAAAATGCATTTTAAAGAGTTTGGGGCCTAGATGACATATGCTAACAAGTTTTGGAATCAGTCATACACTTCACTGTAATATAGAGTTACAAATAGATTTGAAGATAATATACAAAGTTTATGTGAAAATCAAACCTTTCATAAACTGGACAAGCTATTTTCATTCCATTCCATTTGTCCATTCGGGTGAAAAGTACACACCCGGCCTGTTGGGAAATCCAAAATTTGGAAAATTGAAAGTTTGCTTCTGCCGGACAGATGGCCAATTCCGTACTTTCACAGGGGCAAAAAAAAAAAAAAAAGACGGGCGAGTCGGCCGCGCGAGGTCGCCGTCACGGCCCGAGAATCTTGACGCTTAAACCCTGACGTGAACGCGTCGACTCGCGACGTCCCGCGCTCTCCGAGGGGCAGATTCGGCATTTCACACCCGCGGGTGGCGGGTGACGAACCGGATGCCGTCATCTCCGGAAAAAATGTTGCGATCCGGTGCGGGCGCCACACCCATGTGACCCGCTTGCTGCTGCGGCCCATCAACGGGTCAAAGCGTACAGCACATTTCTTGTCACAAACACCGCATGGTGCTTGGCTGTACTACTACCATTTTGTTGCGTTTTGGATGAAGAATATGATTATTGGGTATAAAACTCAATTAAATTTTATAGGTATGAACCATGACAATTAATTTTATAATACAGTATAAGAATCGGTATACGCAAGATCATGTCGAGATGTCGAGATTTAGATGATCACCCAAGAGAGTGTTTTTGGAGATTTGCAAAACTTCCTAAGTTGGGTGACTTGTTATGGACTCCCTCCGTTTTATATTATAAATTGTTTGACTTTTTTTTCTTATCAAATTTTGTTAAGTCTGGCCAAGTTTATAATGAAATTTAGCAATATATCTAAAATATTAAATTAGTTCCATTAATTCTAGTTTTCATAATATGTTTACTTTATGTTAAAAATACTACTATATTTTTATATAAACTTAATCAAACATGAAGAAGTTTGACTAGAAAAAAATCAAACGACTTATAATATGAAACGGGGGAGTATTTGGTTGTAAAGGTCACATCATAATCAAGCACTACATAAATAAAATAATAATAAACTAAAATGTGTTTAGTGTAAGGAGTAAAAAGAGAAGACGAAGTTCGATAAGCAATAACGTGTTTCCTTCTTTCGTGGGAAAGCCTTTTTATAATTTCCCTCATCAAAATATATATTTCATTTTCTTCTTGTAATCCATGTTATGATATGTGACATGATATACTGTCTCCATGTTATCATGTCTTTTCATAATTCTGTGTGATAATTTTTGTACTATTTTTTTAAGAGGGAAGTATATAGGAGAATGATCTCATGGCTGCCCATCGAACTTTCTTCAGAAAATAATTGAACTTGACAGAAACAGCATCTATTTTTTTTAGAAAAAAAAAACCCTATAAATATCATTCATGCAATGCACTGGATCATAAGTACCTCAGATTCAATCCCATCAATTAATTGACTTAACAATTTGTCGACGGGGGATACCCGTAGACCGGATATAGAGGGTATTGGGGTACGCTGGTATAAGGATCTACGTAATACGACATCGAGCAAACAAAAGACAGGGATTATACTGGTTCAGGCCCCTTGAAAGGTAATAGCCCTAATCCAGTTAATATGGGATTATATGGTGGAAAACATAGATTACAAAGGAAAAGACAGAACTCGGGGGATTCGATGAGATTGTAGTCAAGATGATTCGACTAGCTCTCGTCGACTTGACTCCTTGCTAGCTCCGACTTCGTAGGCTGTGTATGTTGTGTTGGCTCTAAGATTCGATGATCTATACCCTCCCCGGGGGGACCCTTTTATACCGTAGGTTGGGCACTATTCGAGTAGAACTCGAATATACCAGACCTGGTACGATACGTAGGCAACCCAGTTCTTGTCCGAGAAGGTCTCTCCTTGTCTGTTGTCTTTACGAAGAGTTTCCTTAGGTGCTAAGGGATTTATCCGTGTACACGTGAATATGCCTTGTCGATATGTGACGTATATCGTGGGGCAGAGGGTATGCCTGACCCGTAACCCTGACACAATTGATTGAACATTTGAAAATAGGATGACGTTGAAATCCAAATTTTGTTCAAATGTTAGTATTGCCCAATTAACCTGTGAGGGACAAACTACTGAGAATTGGTGCCATTGAAGCATAGTACTCCCTCCGTATCATAATATAGGGGATTTTGACTTTTTATTTACACTGTTTTGACCATTCGTCTTATTAAAAAAAATAGAGTTATTATTTATTTTATTTGTGACTTACTTTATTATCCAAAGTACTTTAAGCACAACTTTTCGTTTTTTCTATTTGCACAATTTTTTTTAATAAGACGAGTGGTCAAACAGTGCAAGCAAAAAAAATCAAAATCCCTTATATTATGGAACGCAGGGAGTAGTAATCATCTCGTCTTTGTCGATAGGTACATTGTGTCGCTGCCGACAACCAAGAATAATCTCCAGGACGTGTTTAAAGAAATTTATCTTTCCATTCATTTATGCTAGTCAGGCTGTCATTAACTGGCTTAATATTGATTATAAGCAGCTTATTAGAAAGAAAATAAATTTACGAGTAAAACTTTTACATATATGACCTGGACGATTTAAAATTCAATAAGAAAATAAACTTCAACAAAAACATCAAAATGAACTTCAAAAGGTCTTAACATTCCCATTTTAGTAACGGCTTATAAGTTGTATGTCAAATAATAACTCCCTAACAGTACGTAGCATCACTCTTGCCTAAATGAATTACCCACTTACATTTTATCATCGAAATTTAGTACTAGAAATTAAGCATAACACTTGATAGCTACTATAAATCAACACTCCATAATGAGACTATGTAGCTACTCGGCTACTCCTTACATCGTAAAATATAGCAACTTTTAACTTATATCTAAATTGTGTTTAAGCATAGCAACTTTTAGCGCTTCTCTATCCCATAAAAAATCAACTTAGCACTAGATGTGACATATTTTAATATAATATATATTTAGATCTGTAGTATTAGAGTGTGTCACGTTTAATATTCCCTTTCTGTGAGACGGGACGAGTGAATTAGTGGCCACACCGAGATGCATAATTCTCTTCCGTGCGCACCGGATCAAGGTTGGTGAGGTCTGAGCAACACTAAAACTCGAAGGTCTGAGAGATGATTGGTTCCCACGCCAACATCTTTGGAGGGGCCCAGCCTTCCCGTGTTATTAAGCTTTCTTCACGTGATTTCGGCATTTTGGGCAAGATTTTGGGCTCGCCAAATGATGCGAAAATCTCATAATTTGGCGACAGTTCACGATCGGAATTTTCCAGACGCCCTTGGTTGCGACTTGGTCGATGCAATCCAATCCATCTCATCGATGGCTTCTCATTACACGAAACGAGGCTTTGCGAGAAAAATGTCTACAAGTGGACATTTCCACCCAATCAAAACATTTCAAAATAATAATGCATGTATTTACTCCCTCCGTACTCGTAAAGAAAGTCGTTTAGAACAACGACACGGTCTCCAAAACACAATTTTGACTTCTTACTTCTATAAATATATTTATTGAAAAGTAATATATGTATACTTTTATTAAAGTATTTTTCAAGACAAATCTATTCATATAAGTTTTACATTTTCAAGCTCAACAACTTAATAGTTATTCATGGTTTATATTCTCAAGGTTTAACTTAAACATTATCCTAAACGACTTTCTTTACGAGTACGGAGGAGTATGCTTTAGTATATACTACTAGTACGACTCTTGTACCAAAGCCTGTCCAGTCAAATTTATTTGAAATTGAGAATACTAAAATTGTTCGGATGCGCCCGTAACCAGTACTCGGCACAAAGAGAGCAATGGGTACGAACGACCCGACTTATATGATATGTGCCACAAAACTTGTTTTTTGAAAACTGAAAACAAAGAGATTTTCAGTTAAAAGTAGTATGGCAAAAGCAAAACGATACCTTCATATATCAGAAAGAGATTTACAGATTTCTCATGGGATTAGGCTGACCACCCCCACTAAAACAAACAGCTTCCCCAATGCTACAGTCTACAGGTCGCTATCAAATATCAGTCGTGTGGCTGGCATGAGAGCAAGGCTAATAATACAACCGACTTGTTGGCTATAAAATTCTTTGTAGCTTTCTCTCAGCCTACCCATATTCTTTTAGTAAATTTCGGAAACTAACGCTGTTGCCCCCCTCTCAACCAATTCTTTTACCGTTTCTAACTCCGATGCTTGGGCCAAACTGGTCCTTGTAGTTGTAGTGCGAGGTTGACACGCACTTTGTTTTTCTCTGGGTTGCCGAGAGAATGATCTCTCTCTCATGCTTGGTCACAGAAAGCAGCTTTGTCTAATGTACAGAGCACCCACTCTGGTTGCCGAAAGGCGAACACTGTAATGGCATGAATGAATGCCAGTTTGGCTGGCCATGTGTTTGATTGGCCAGCTGCAGCAAAGGCGAAGGCAAATGGTCGCATTAACAGCTATCCATGCCCTACATTAACAGCAGCTCCAGAGATGCATAATAAAGCTTTGCAACCAAAGAAAATAGGATTAGGATTTGTAGGTAAAGTTAACAGTTCGTGATAGTAGCTAGTCTCAGAACAGAGGTCAGCAACTCAGCATTCAGCAATCAGAAAAACTAGCAAAAGTTGAAGATATCTCAGCACAGCTGCAAGAGCATTTGAAACAAGCCAGCAGGGACAACAGATCAATGAATAGACATTGCAATTTGCATAGTGTTCATCAAGTATATATCTACGCGTGGCTTGTCCTGATGGACTGGAAATAAATGATGTTCTAACCTAAATTAACTAGCTAAGCTTGCCAAAAAAAAACCTATGCCATGCCAATGGAGCAGAGGATGTTATTGTGGTAAGCTACTGTTATACACCTTATTATCTAAAGCTTAATAAAGACAAACTCCTCAACTGATGGTATGTCGCCGATCAACTTGAGAGCTTCCTTCTCAGGCTCCTCATCAATCCCAATGGCCATTATCGCCTGCTTTCCAGGAGCAGTCCTTCCAACGCTCATGAAATTCACATTCACATTCATCTTCCCCAAAATTGATCCCACCTTTCCAATGATACCTGGCTGATCAACTTGACGGCAGAGTATTAGGTTGCCCTCAAGACTAACATCCACACTGAATGGCCCAACAAGTGTGAGATGTGGTTTCCCATCCTTCACCTCTCCCTCCACTCTGATGTCACCTTCGTCAGAGAGGGCACCGGCGAACTTGGACTCTACATTGGCGAGATGCACCTGGATAGAATCTATAGGGATCTCCGGTGATCCATCAAGGAGGATTCTCTCTTCGCTGATGCGAAGGCCTCTTTGCTTGGCCACATAGTCAGCATTGACGATGTTAACAAATGCACTTGAAATGGGCTCGATGATGCCTTTGGTGACCATAGCACGGAGTACCCTTGTGTCCAGATCATCAGGGTCTCGAGATGATGAATATCCAATCTTCACTCCCTTAATCCCACTTCCCCCAGCTACAAGTTGCACGACAAGCCGACCTAGTTTCTCAGCAAGGACAACATACGGAGATAACTCCGATAAAACCTACGAGAAAATTTTAACATGAGCAGATTGTATAATTATGTGGAACACATAACAGTATGGTCCTTGGTAATGAAAGTACCTCAGCAGGGACCATCGGGGCATTAACAGCAGTAGCAGCTAATTCCCCTTTCAGTGCTCCAAGAACAGCCTCTGCAATTTCAAGTGCTACACCTTCCTATAGAAGCAAATCACGTCAGGTTGAGAGGATAAGCTAGTAAGATGTGATATTAGCACAGAACGAATAGCAAACCAAATAGCAAACCTGTGCTTCTGATGTACTAGCTCCAAGGTGTGGAGTGACAGTCACATGTTCATGGTGTACTAACTTGCTGTCTTTTGGTGGTGGCTCCTCAGTGAATACATCAAGTGCTGCCTGACTCATACCTCAAAGCAATCAGGAAAAAGGCTAAAACAACCTTTTCTGACCAACAAAAATGAATGTTATGTTGTATTTACATTAAAACACACTGCACAAACAACATGATATCAGGAGTTCACAGCAACTATTCGACAGCACTATGTGTAATCAACAATTGGATGAACGACCATGACAAAAGGTATTACCTGTGAAACTGTTCCATTATCGAGTGCTCTCAGCAATGCGTCTTCATCAACTACCCCACCCCTTGCAACGTTAATAATCCTCACACCCTTTTTCATATTTGCAAAAGTTTCATCATCGAAAAGCTTTGCTGTTGATGGTGTAAGTGGCATATGCAGTGATATGAAGTCTGCAGTGGAGATGGCCTCATCAAACGATACAAGGTCTACACCAATTGCCCGGGCTCTATCGACAGGAGCATAGGGATCATGAGCAATGATATCCATTCCAAGTCCTTTCGCGCGTCGAGCTACTTCTGAGCCGACCTTCCCAAAGCCCATAATAGCTAGCGTCTTTCCCACCAAAGAAACACCAACATATTTGTTACGTTGCCATTTGCCTGAATATGTGCACAGAACCAAAGAGAAACATGATTCTGCATTAGTACATCTGTACATGTGTAGTATGTAGTGTCAAAACAATGTTTCAAAACTGTTGCTTAAGCATTTTATATCCATTAACTGTTACTGTTGCACACTTGTAATGTTGATAGGTAGAGATGTCCTGAAGTTTGAACCCAACAATGTGTGCCTCACTGCCTCTTGCTAGCATTTACTAGGAGTTATATAATCAAGCCTGAATTTCAAATTTACTAATGGAACATGATGGTACTAAACTCTAGCCACGATAATAAATAAAATGGCAGCAGTTACATATTCCACACAAAGTAAAATGACAAAAGGTACTACTAGGTAACTCATTACGGACCAGATCACTGATTGAAGTATTTGTTGAAACATTACCTACTAGAGGAGAACATATTTCCACATAGGAAGTTATATTGATCTTACCCAAATAAAGAGGAGAACAGAGCACATTTGCACAAAATAGGTCTAGGACACGCTATCGTATACACTGCTGTTCGTATTTTAGGACCACAAAACTCGTAATTACAGCTGCATAATATCAGCAAACAAGTAAATCACCAGCTCCAATTAACTGATATCCTTACTACTCCCTCCGTCCCACAAAGAACGCCGCTATACGTACGATACTTTATTACGATGTTTGTACGACGAAACGGCTCTCCTAAAGTTTTTAGCTGATACGACCTACAACTTCTGGTCCCACACGGATGGATTCCACTTCCATCGGTCAGCACATATCATGTTAAAAAATTTGCAAAGCAAGTTTTCGATGACATGTTTTACAAATCAAAATTTTAGATTAGACAAAAATGAAAATACAAGCATATTACATGGTCTTGGACATTGCAGGGGAAAAAGGGAAACTAGCGTACCAATGTTGATGTGTTTGTGAGGCCATCAAGTAAATAAGATGGACGTACCTCGTCTTTATATGCAATTTAGGCTGTGTTTAGATCGAGGGGTGAAAATTTTTGCAGTGTCACATCGAATATACGGACACACATTTGAAGTATTAAACGTAGTCTAATAATCAAACAAATTACAGAATCCGCCTGTAAACTTATTAAGCCTAATCAATCCGTCATTAGAAAATGTTTTCTGTAGCACCATATTGTCAAATCATGAAGCAATTAGGCTTAAAATATTCGTCTCGCATTTTACACGCAATTCGTGTAATTAGTTCTTATGTTATCTATATTTAATACTTAATGCATGTATCAAACATTCGATGTGACAGGGTGAAAAAACTTGCCAAGGGATCTAAACAGGGCATTAGATGTATTTGTTGTAGATAAGATGAGACGGCATGTTAATAGGAGGTTTATAGCATAATATGCAAATTAAGAGGCAAATTAAAGGGTGCCGATGAGTTTGTGAATGGGCTTGAGGGCCCATGAGCGACTGCTTGCCGCCGTGTATCTTGGGCGTTTGATCGTACTAATATCGTACTTGAAAAATCGTATGTGAAGCATTTTCATCCCACAAAGGTGGACGTTCTAGTAATTATGAGATAAATTAGCTCACAGTTAAAGTTACCAATGTGCCCTCCAGTTGTCAGTGTGTTTAAGTGCTTGAGAAATAAAAAAGAATTAATGTGTATGCACTCAGTTCAAATGAATGGACCAGAATCACCCGGGAGAGGTAGTAATGGCAGCACGGAACTACAGCGACAGTCTTTATAGGACATTTAGCAAGGGATAAAACGACTACCTTTATGGGACGGAGGGAGTAATTACTACAGCACAAATCAATTGATCTAGTATTTGCCATACAACAGTCATTCAAACTTACACACCTGGGGTTCAATAACTTAAATCCCCGGCATGGCATTGAGTGAGAGCGCTCTTTGGGGAAACAAAAAAAAAAAAAAGAAAAGTGGAGTATGGACTACATTGTTTGTCAAGCAAACACAAGAATGTATGTGTGGTGGTGTAGTACTACAGTTGTAAGGCAAAACTACAGTTATAACTCGATCATGCCATTGGTGCCACCGATACTAAAACATGGCAAGTTGTGGCCTTCACATCATACCAGCATCACTTGCAACCTAACCATCAGAACAAAGCAATTTATATGCATCCATCGAAACAAAGATGCAGTTAAGCCTCCATGCAAGGTGAATTCTCTTAGCATAACAACACAGCCAAACGTATCAGTTCACTGTTATTTTTGCAAACACGCAAAAGCTTTGGGCGTCATTTGTATTAGAAATGGATAGTCATTCACTGTAACCCACCAGTGTTCATCGATCAGAAAACAAAATACACTAGAATTTTGTGATAGCATTTCGCTGCAATGTCTCCTAGTATTCTAGACAACTCGATGATAAGAATAACATGGTATAATGTGGTGACCTTAATTGTTTGGAGAAACGAGGGCGTACCGGCCTTGAGGGAGGCGTCGGCCTGGGCGACATTGCGCGCCATGGCGGCGAGGAGGGCGATGGCGTGCTCGGCGGCGGCGACGGTGTTGGCGGTGGGGGCGTTGACGACGAGGCAGCCGGCCTCGGTGGCGGCCTGGAGGTCGACGTTGTCGAGCCGACCCCGGCGCGGCCGACGACGCCGGAGGCGGCCGCGCGCGGCCTCGACACCTCCCGCGTCACCCGCGTGGAGCTGCGCACCACGAGCGCGTCCACGAGCGACACCTTGGCGCGGAGCTCCTCCGCCGTGAGCTCGTACGCGCAGTCCACGTTCGCGAACCTCCGCAGCAGCTCCAGCCCCGCGTCGCCCAGCTTCTCCGTCACCAGCACCGTCGGCCTCCCGCCGCCGCGCCGCCCCGCCGCGCACCCCACGGGCGGAGGGCGCGCAGCGGGGACCCTGCAGGCGAGGAAGAGGCGGCCGCGGCGGCGGAGGGGGAGGCGCGGCGGTGTGGGGCCAGGGCTCCCGCGTGGTCGTGAGCCGCGTCGGCTGCGGCGGACGTGGACGGCGGCGGCGCGGCGAGGAGGTGGCAGAGCGGCGGCGCCAACGCCATGGTGAGCGTGTGATATCGGGATTCGTTGCGGGGGAGGTGTCGCCTAGTTTGTGGACGACGACGGATTTGATAGAGGCGCATGTGGAGAGACGGATTGGTGTATAGGAGTAATTAATTAGTTCAGGTTGATAATACTTATCGTTTCGAATAGATTATTGTCTCTAAAAAATACTTAACTACTTTATATACTAAAAGTCCATGAAACTTCCTATAAACGCTCTTAAGCCGCCACGTGGCGCTCTAATAAAATAGAGAAAATCCTAGAAATTCTAAGAAAAAAGCAAAACATCTATCCCTTGATTTTCACTTAAATTGGTGGTCCAATATTATACACCGTTAGATAAAATTGATCTTAAAACAAACTAAATACCATTGGTCCCACCTATCCTCTTCCCGCACATTGGCAGGTGTAGTATAATATGTACGTACATACGTACGCCTCCTCCCCCCTTTTATTTTTCCTTTTTTTTCTTTTTTCTTCTTTTTTCCATTTATATATATATATATATAATGGATATATTTTAAATAACTAATCATAATTTTACAAACAAAAGAATCTACCATCATATACTTAAACCGGTGTACTTTTTACTTTATACTATATTTTAAATAATGCACTATTTTTAAAATAAATTTTACACAATTATATCATGTACCTATCAAATAAACAATATCTATATTAACTAATTTATACGTGCACTAAAACTAATGGCCTCTTATATAAATCATCGAATCTACTTTTTATTACATAGGTATATTATTCTCAGTAATGCACTATTTCAAAGTAAGGTCTACACCATTATATTGTGTACCCATTAAAATAACAATTAAAATTCTATATTAACTAATTTTCACTTACACTAGAACTGGTGGACATATTATTATAATCATCGGATCTATTGTTTGCTAATAAATAAAGCGTCCGAAATTCTCTTTTTGCCCGCTGCACAATGCACGTCTGCACCTTTTGCCTTTCGCACGTGTAACAAAGCGTAGTGTCTGAGACATCTAAGGTGATCACAACCGATGTAGCGCTACCGTTTTGCCACATATCAAATCATATATGGAGATGATTAATTTTGTTAATAACATGAAAAGAAAATTAAAGGTGTGATGCAGCGATTAATTATTTTCCCGATTCCATATTTTGGATTTTTGTTTGCACGCTTTCTAAGTTTCTAAATGGTGTCTTATTTAAACAACATTTTTAACTTTTAGAAGTCAATTCATTCTTTTATACCCTCAAATAGCTATCACATAAATTATATAATTCATCATTTCAGATATCCTTACCTTACTACATTTTTTTTCATGCAAGTTATGGTGATTAGTAAATTGGTGATCAATGGATCATCGAAGTCGTAAGATGAATATGTAAGAGTTACTCTGAACAATTGTAAATAGGTATCAAAATTAATTGCTATTAATTAGACATCTAATGGCTTGCTAGCCACAAAATTAATTTCTCTCTAATGTATATAAACATGGACGAAGCTGGAACAAATATTACCATATGTCCAATACATATATATTGCCGCAGTTAATATTCTAATTAGTTATTTAAAATTCCTTAAAATGCTCTCAAGCTGCCACGTAAATCGTAGGTCCAATATTCTAAACCGTTAGATTAAATTGATCTTAGAACAAACTAAATATTACGGGTCCCACCACAGCCATAGGTGCGCACCTACGTGCGCGGGTTCGTACGCCTCCCCTCCCTTTTTTCATTTTTCTCTTTCTTTCTTTTTTCCCATGCATATGCTTCCCTCCCTTTATTACTATATCATGCGCCTTCATGAGATGATTTAATCAAAGAATTTTGAATATCTTGCACTCGCATTTTTTATTTGGCGACCATACTACACGGTATGCATATAGATGGACTGTATGATAATTAACTACCAATAGTTTCTTATTTACTCGAGAAAAAAAACATGATTCAAAAGTTGCAAGTACTAAATCCAGCTCATAATCAAAAGTTCGTGAATGGTTTTCTAAGATACCTTAAGAAAAATAGAACCCTTAAATTATTATAAAATAACATTATCCAAACTTTAGTTTGCCCTAAATCTATGAGGCAAAATTTTTGAACAAACAATAATATTTACCTTTCAATAATATAAGTGCCCGCGCATACGCGTGGGCCACCTTCCTAGTTTTTTTTAATATGTATAAAAGTGTTAATAAATATATGATTTTATTAAATTAATTTTTAAGACTAATCTATACATGTAGTCACTATATTTGTAGACAAATATTTTAAAAATAATCTATAATGAAAAGATTTTAAAGTTAGTTTGATCTCACCCTTGTCTCAAACGATAAGTATTATTAGTTCGGAGAGAGTAGTAAAAAAATAGTTAAAATTGAATTAGTACGATGTTTTAAAGCCATTATTTTATATACATTTTTTAAAAAAAAACATAGTTTATCCATTTAATAAGCATATATGCATAAAAAGATTGAGTAGAAATCAGAAGATATAGTATAAAACATAATCTTAACAACAATTTAAGTACTCAGTCTGTTTAAAAACAAAGGACAAATAGATCCATTTTGTCAATGGACTATTACCATGAAATGACAACAGAAATATTTTTTTTGGCTCACTCGCAGGCGGCCCAATCTCTCTTAAAATAGAATTATTTAGAGATAAAAATTCTCATGCGACCCAACAAAAAAGCATATGTGTCTGTTACTTAGAGCTGGATACCACTCTTGTAGACAGAGCCGGCCGAAAGCTTTCGGGGATGACATCATCGACGACGCGGTATCCGCCATTCTTGACGAGGAAGCGGACAGAGAAGGGACCCTTGAGTGGCGAGCCGCTTTTGATCGTCCAGGTGTTAGACGACGACTCCTTCAGCGCCGTCCAGTCGCTGGCACCCTTTTCTTTGATCTCCACCTCAGAGATGGCGACGTTGGTGATGAGTTCCAGGCTAGTTGCGCTAGAGCCCTCATTGACCTTGAAGGTAAGCTCGGTGGCGTATGAGCCGACGACAAACAGTGTCGCCACTGCTGCGGCGAGCAGGAAGGAAGATAAGGAGGCCATTGGCAAGGTAGCTAGTTGGTTGGAGTAATCTTGCTTGTTTCTTGATAATAGAGGGATGGATCGACGAGTTTGGTGATCGATGTTGCAACAAGATATGTATTTATAGGTGGCGAGGATAAGAAAAACAAGCATAAACATACGGCGCCCCATAAAGATCGCTAGCTGGTTTATTCATGACAAACACTTGTACAATGTCTATAAATAGATCCAAACCTGATAGTCTTGCTTGTCTTTTTGTCAAGAAAAAGCGCAGGGCATGTAGACCTCTTAAAAGTCAAGTAACATGCATGTGGAAAATAATTTTACGAGGCATTGTCTCAAGCAAATTGGTGAGAAACCATATTCACAAGTTGACACGTGTCCTCTCTATAAATTCATTAAACTTGCATGTTTGATCGGTATATCTTACCAGCTTTCTACAACTTTTTAGGTGACATGTATGAAACAACGAGTGCACGTTATTCCTCTAGTGAAAAAAAAAACACTTTCTTATAAGTTGGGTACATGGAACGAGTTAATGATCAATCGAATGATAAAAAAGACTTCCCCTAGCTTGAGCTCCTACAAAATGTACAAATGCTCTCTGAATTAAGAGCGAGACTCAGAGAAGGGTTTAGGCAGTATATATAAACCCAGCCATAATCGCACATCACATCACAACAAAAGAAGGCGATGTAGTGATGCACCAACCTAAGAGATCAATTATTACCCTTTCCATCCTAAAAATGTAGCAAGCTAAAACCAGATTAGATACTAATATTAGGTTATGTTTAATTTGATTTGAAGTTGCTTCTACCTCCTTTTCATACTATAAGTCATTTTGATTTTTTTTTATAAGTTAAACTTTTAGATTTGACTAAATTTATAGAAAATTATAATATTTTCAACACAAAACAACAAAGCTATCAAAATATGTTCAATGTTAGACATAATGATCAGTATTATAAGTATTTTTTATATTTTTTCTATAAATTTGGTTAAACTTTAATAAGTTTGACTTAAAAAATCAAAATGACTTATGATATTAAAACGGAGTGAGTATATATATTTCAAGACGGATGTAGTAGTATACTCGCAATTTTTTCAATTTTCTAAATATACATGAGATAAGCATTTTCTATATTCCCATGTTAAACTTCGTTCTGCATCCAACGATGGGAGCAGGTCTAGTTAAACAGAGTCTGGCGCAGTGACACCATGGTGCTAAGGGTGTTATTGGCTAACCCGCGTAGGACCAAGATAAATCACTTATTCTAACGTTTATTTTAACTTATAAGTCGATTCACGAGTTAACCACTTACACCCTAACCTGACGCCGTCGGGGATGCACCCCGGCGAGCGATCGACAGTTGGCCGTCTCTCCAACCCTCCAAGTGGCCGGTCCCCCTATCATCGTCAAGGCCACACCGACGCTCATCCCGTCCCCTTCTGCAGCTGCATTCCAAGTTGCCAACCAACCACGGTGTAATGTAACCGGTTACCCAACTAAAAAGCATCCTAACCTAACTGGGCCCCCTCCCCACTTCGGGCCAAATGAACGAACGAGCCACACCAAAAGGCCCAAATGCACAACAAGGCCATGTAAATTTTCACAGGAGAAAAGGGAACACGCCTTGTCAGCATTTTTCTACCAGACACACACACATGTGTTAGGGTGTGTTTAATTCACGTCAAAAGAAGTTTGATTGAAATTAAAACGATGTGACAGAAAAGTTAAAAGTTTACCTACGTAGAAAAGTTTTAATGTGATGAAAAAATTGGAAGTTTGAAGAAAAAATTTGGAACTAAACTCTATGCGTGTTCGCGTAATAATCGTCGTGTGTACCGTACGTATCTGATGAGACACACACAGAGCAGAAGAAGATTAGCCAATCTTTTTTTTTTTAATTCTGATGATGTTATTTTGTGCTCCTGCAACTGTCCCCGGCGTACGTGATCCTGCAAGAAACCACCATGTTTGGCAAAGCAAAGCACCGGTTAGGAGTTAGGACAGCGTGCGTCAGAGGCTCAGAGCAACCTGAATCATCTGTGTAACAACGGTCCAAACTAACCAAGCCTAACTGATAACGACACGTTGAGAAACCCCTGCAACTGTACATTATATACGTCGGTTGTCCTAACCAACCAAAAACAATGTCAAAATTTAAATTTTCAAACTTAATTTTCAAGTTGATTTTAATATATTTTTTTACGCAGTTTCTTTTTTAACGTTGACTTTTAAGTCAGCAAGACTATATATATGAAAGTTTTACTTATAAATTATTTTTTATTTTCTAATAAGCCATTCTGACTAGGGATGGCAATTTGACATGTTTGCCCGTTTACCCATGGGTAAAACCGTAATAGAGTTGGATTTGTTCTCCATTTAGCACCCATGGGTTTCTTATTGGTCAAAACTTATACCCAACGGGCAAATGGGCATAGACATGGGTAGTCACTATCCATGCCCGCTTCACCCGTTTACCCGCGAAAACCAGCTGACATGTGGGCCCTCAGTCAACTTAGTATAAAAGCCACCATCTTCCCCTTTCCTCCACAGCTGCCACTCCAGGGCTCCCTCCAGGTCGCCAGGGGCCAGGGTGGCACTAGGCCGACACGGGAGGGAGACGCGAATCGCCATCGCAGGGGCTAGGGCGGCACCAGGCCGACACGCGAATCGCCACCGCCTCCCACCTTCGTCCTCCAGCCGGCGACTTTCACAGCCGCCACGAGAGGGGCAACTGGGCAAGCTGCCACTACCGCCGCCTCCTACCCCAGTCTGCGCCGAGCTTCCACCTCCGGCCGTCGACGTCCTCTAGCCGTCGGTCGCCTCCTTCATCCGCCTGCTTGGCTGCCTCCCACCTCCGGTCACTGCCGCCTCCTACCTCCACTACGCCAAGCTCCCCCTCCAGCCTTTGAACTGTGGCGGGTAAACGGGCATGCCCGCGGGCGACGGGCATGGACAGTGTTTCTTGCTCGTCATGTAGTAACGGGTATGTCCGCGGGCATGAATTACCTCGTGGACACGAGCATGTGTAGTCACTACATGTACCCATCGTGTCCGGCTATCATCCCTAATTCTAACTTACTAGAAAATATAGGAAATCGATGGGGCTCATAGTATACAAACACTGGGGGTGAGTTCTAACCAGCAACTCGAAATGACTACTTTCTCGTTTCATGTGAACAAGCTTCCCGAACTACTTAAAGCTTATTTGCAAAAGTTTTTTCATATAAAAGTTTCTTTAAAAATCAATAAATTTATTTTTTTAAAAAAATAATTTTTAAAAATCAATAAATTTATTTTTTAAAAAATATAATAATTATTATTCAATATTTCAATTAATTATGTGCTAATCTGAACTGAACCTGGGGTCCAATTAAACTAAATTTTCGTGTGGTTGATGATGATGCCATCAGGTAGCACAAGTGGCCTCGACCCCAACTTGCAACTATGTGAGTAATCTACAATTTTGATGTCAAATCATGGTTGCCCTGATAGGGAGGGGCTATGTATGCCCCAGTTGCTGGGGGCAAGAGGCAGGCGATGGTTTGGCTTGTGATGAAGAACAGGTTTGTTGCAAGTGGCCCGGCCTCACACGTCTACTGATCTACAGCTAATTTCGCTATCTCCTCGCCTGCTCGCATCTGCAATTTGCAGGGCAAGAATATTGATCTTCTTCATCAGTTCCATCGACTTCCATGTGAGCTCATGGTCACGATAGCCAAGCCATTGGCTGTCTGGCTGTATTCCCATTGGCTGATTTAAATCCATTCTTTTAAAAAAAAATTTGAAATGGACATTTTGTCTTCTTGTCATGACCAGTTCCCTCAATTTGCAGGTGTAGTGTTGGTATCAAACAGTGCCAAGTGAGCCTAGCTAATTGTTCTCTCTCCAGTGGCCTACATTTGGCACTTGGAGAGAAGATTATTCTTCCTCTCTTTTCTTGGACTGACATTTTCCCCTCTATTCAAGCCCTCGCAAGCTGTCATTAACTCATTATTCGTTCATCTGAATCTGTATACATACTACTACATACGTGTCAGACTACGCGTACAGTCACTGTCAGGAAAGATCACCGCTGCTTCAGAAGCAACTAAACTAGTAGTACTCCCTGCATCAGATTAAGAACAAACCCAAGTGTAAGCAGGTTCAGTGTAGTCACCGAAACCCATTTCTTAGTTGAAGCCCTTGTCCTTTCCTCCCCTCTCTCTCCGTGTCCCTGCACAAATAAACAAATTCAAAAGTCGTCATTTATAAATTTATAATCCAGGCTTGTTCAATTTGGTGATCTTGGATGCAGGCCCGGTTTAAAATTCAGCTAAAAAATATGGTTTTTTTTTTTTTCAGTTCAGACATCTGATCAGATCACCGCACCCACGTACACAGGCAGGCAAGCGCACGCGCACACGCGTATATACCTGAGCTGAGCTCATTCCCAGCTGTGCCTTACTGCCAATTTTTTGTTTAGTTTTAACTAGTGCCCATCATCTGGATTTGCTTCTTTAATGCACTACGCCTAGTACAATAATACTAGTACGGCTTTCTCTCCTGCATCTCCAAAGGAAGGTTCTACTGCTACTGTGTTGTGTGGGACAGGTTTAATTTAAATTCAGTTCGAATTGAGCTGTTTTTTTTATACTAGGACCCCACGAAAAAACTTTTCACTCTGTCACATCGAATGTTTAGACACATGCATGAAGTATTAAATATAGAAAAAAACTAATTACACATATTGCGTGTAAATTGCGAGACGAATCATTTAAGCCTAATTGCTCCGTGATTTGACAATGTGGTAAACATTTGCTGATGACAGATTAATTAGGCTTAATAAATTTATCTCGCAGTTTACCGGCGGAATCTTTAATTTGTTTTGTTATTAGTCTACGTTTAATACTTCGAAATGTGTGTCCGTATATCCGATGTAACACGCTAAAACTTTTCACCTATGGATGTAAGGTCCAAATTTTTGAGATCAAGTTGGCAATGGAGATGGGGTCGCCTTGTTCGGACTTGAGAGTGAGATTATTTGATTTGGGGAGAGCAGCATGGGGGCCTACCACCCACGCCGCCATTACACCTTTCCCATTTCTCCACCACTGGAGCAAGATGTGCCCATTGGGCTCACACGTCGCAATCGCTACATGATTAGCTCTTGGAAGAAGAGAAAAGAAACGCACTAATGGATTAAAGAAAATGGTTATGTGCTCACTGCCTTTTTGTTTTCTTTTTTTCGGCCATCATGCACGGGTTAGCCAAAAGGGCTAATTAAGATCATGCTCGTTCTACATATTCTGACTTATCATGGATATGTATACGGCTTATCTTCTGGCTTATGTTTATACTTATCAGCTAAAATTTAAATTTTTAATCTTAAATTTTGAGTTGATTTTGATGTCTTTTCATCAAAGTTTATTTTTCAGCCTTTGCTTGTAGATCGCTAAGAACACGTATAAAAAAGTTTTACGTATAAATCATTATTCGTTTGCCTCAATAAGCGAATTGATGGGGCCGATAATTTCTCTAAGAACATCTCTTCATCTGTATTTTGTATTTCATATAAACGTTTTCAAATCAACTGAACAGCTTTCTAACACATACTCCCCCCATCCCAGTTTGACCATCACTTAAGCAAAAGAACATGAAGACGTCATCGTTTTGAAATTAATCATATCAATTAAGGTGCTCCATATTATCCCGTGGATAATTATAAGCATAAGTAAAAAGATGATACCGTTAGATGATTGCATGCAACGCAATAAACGATACCCATTTACTCTTTACACAAATAAATAAAGAAATAGTTAATACAGGATAATTATTTTAAAAAGACCTTATAAATCTTAGACGATGATAAAAAAAGAGAGTAATTCTTTTGTTTAAATCATTAAATATTTATCGCAGACTCAGCCATCCATTTGCACTAAGGGTCAGTTTGGTTTGAGGCCTAAATTAGGCTTGCCTTTTTTGACAACCACAACAATAATTGTGTATGTTTGGATTGAAGCCAAATTTTGGCATGCCTATATAACATAGGCCATTTCAATAGCTAAATTAGTTTAATTTGACTTCAATCCAAACACATATTGGCCTTACCAAAAATTGGCATGCCCAAACTTGCCAAAATTTGGCATGCCAAATTTTGGTAAGGCCAACATTGGTCACAAACCAAACTGGCCCTAACGCACCCTTTGGAAGGTTGCGTTCAAACTCGTTTTCTGCGCACACAATTCCTGAACTATTAAACAATATGTTCTTTTTTAAAAAAAAACTTTTGTATAGAAAATTTACTTTAAAAACTATATTAATTCATCTTTTAAATTTAAAATAATAATACTCAATTAATCGTACGCACAAATAACTCATCTTATTTTACGTATCTTCTTAATTTTCTCGTTTCCTCACTTCACGAATTGGTGGTGAGATTGGCCAACTCCGTTGAATCTTCCAGTGGCAAAGGACGGGGATGTGGAATTGGAATTGAGATTTGGATGGGATGGCCGGATGGGAATGGGATATTGGGATGGGATGCCACACCCCCCAAAAATTCCAACTCTATTCATTCGTGTTGCTAAGGCCCTGTTTACCTATCGCATCGAATGTTTGGACAATGTATAAAGTATTAATATATAGATAAAATAAAAAACTAATTACATAGATTGCCGGTAAATTGCGAGATAAATCTTTTAAGCATAATTGTTCCATGATTTGACAATGTAGTGCTATATTAAATATTTGCTAATGATGGATTAATTAGGCTTAATAAATGCGTCTCGTGGTTTATTGGCAGAATCTGTAATTTATTTTATTATTAGTTTATGTTTATTCAAATGTGTGTTCGTATATCCGATATAACATGCCAAAACTTTTTACCCCTGAATCTAAACACAGCCTAGATATGACAATTCCACAGTGGCTGGGAACAAAACATTCTTTCTTCACCATCTTATTGGTAAGTACTTTGCCTTAGTGAACGAAATGAAATGGGGTTTGAATTATTTTTCTTTTCTTTTTCCCCACTTTGTTCATTCATTCAGTAGTGCTGTCGACGTCATCGATCTTCACCAGTTTTTTCTCGTTTGTTCAAAACCTCGTGCAAATATTTGCAAATATACACGTAGTGGTACATGAAGAATCTACTACTGCTGCTAGTAGGAGTAATTAATTAAATATGGGTGGTATTTAAGTTTACAGAGACGCACGCTCCATTCCTCCGTCCTCTGCTCCTCTGACAAGATAGAATTGAGATGCAGAGATGGACAGCGGGAGTGAAAAGACCATTTAGCCCCCGATTCGGGGTCACTGGCAGGTGGGTCCCATGCCAAGGCAGTGCCTGTGTGATTTCGCCCGTGGATGGGCGTCAGCAGTGAGCAGCGGGAAGCGTCGTCACGTGCTTCTGCCAGGTGGGCCCGCGTGGGTGGAGGGGTCTCACTGACAGGTGGGCCCGGCAAAAGCGGGGTCCCCGGCGATGCGACGCGCCACCGACGAGCGGCGGCGGCGGGGAGTTCAGGCGTAGAGGACCTGGGCGTTGCACGGGGCGAGGCCGGCGAACTCGGCGGGGCCCTTGACGACCTCCCAGTCCACCCTCTCGTCGTCGCCGCCGTGGATGGCCGGAGAAGGGGAGACCGTGCCTATGGCGACGTCGAGGCCGGCGCCCACCACGTATATCCGCCGCCTGCCGCCGCTGCCGACCTCCTCGACCTCGCCGGAGACGACGTGGGGGCGCCTCACCTCGGGGGGCACCCCGCTCCCGGCGACCATCCTCCACTCGTCCCGCGGCTCGTCGTACCGCTTCAGCCTCCACTCGCCGTACTCCGCCACGATGTACATCCGGCCGCCGGCGACGGCGCAGGAGCCCGTCCACCCTTCCCGCATCCCGCGCGCCATCTCCGACCACGAGTCCGACGCCGCGTCCGTACAACCGGCGCCGCGCGGCGCCCGCTCGAACGGCCACGCCCACCCTTCCGTCACGTACAGCTTCCCCCCCGACGCCGCGGCGTCGTACCTGCAACTGCCGCGCCACGCCGGGCCGCCGCGGGGCCCACCTCCTTTCCTCCGGGTCGAACACCTCCGCCTCCCCGTCCTCCCGGCCACCCCCACACCCCCCCCACCCTCCCCGCCGCCATGTACCCCCTCGCCGTGCCCATCCCCGCCGCCTCCTCCACCCGTTCCTCGCCGCGCTGTACACCGCGACGCTCCTCACGGCCTTGTCGCCGCCTTCCTCCACGCCCCCAATCACATAGATCTCACCTCGGCGTGGTAACCCACCACCGCGAACGACCAGCCGCGGCGGCGCCACCGGGCACGGGCGGCAGCAGCAACCACCCTCGAGAAACGGGTCGACGGCAGCCTGGCACTGGAGCCGCCGGGAGGCCGGGTCGAACGCGAACGCAAACAGGAACGGCAGCGAGAGCGACACCGACGCCGCGGCGGCCGACGGGAACTTGGCCGGGGAGACGGTGAGGAAGCGGTTCCAGGTGGAGGAGACGGTGCGGAAGAGGCGGTGGTAGAGGAACGGCAGGTGGAGGAGGCACTTCTCGGCGACCTCCTCGGGGAGGCCGGGGATGAGCTCCATGACCTCCTCGCCGCCGCCGCCGACCTCGTCGCCGGCGACTTCGAGCACCTGCTGCTTGCTCATCGACGACGAGAAGCTCATGGTGGTGGGTTTCGTGGGGATGGATTAAATGATTAATTGGGCGCGATTTTAATTAACTGGGGTGGTGGTGTATTTTGGGGGGGAAATTTTTAGGGGAGTTTGTGGATGATGGGGAGGGAGAGGGAGGGTGGTGGGGAATTTATAGGGGTTGGGTCTGCGAGTGGAGGGGAGCGGGTGCGCCCCGGGAGCCGTGGCTTTGCTGGCTGGCTTGGCTCGTTTCATCCGCTCAGGCCTCTCAGCTATTCAGAATTTTCGGATCTGGTGTAGATTTACGCCCACAAACCGTACGGCTTTTTAATCAGGGATGTACTGTATCCGTCCCAAAACAAGTGCAGCCATAGATATCCGTGTTTAGCGTTTTGATCGTCCGTGTTATTTAAAAATTTTGTGAAAAAAATTAAAAAAAAATAGTCACACATAAAGTACTACTCATGTTTTATCATGTAATAACAATAAAAATACTAATCATAATTTTTTTTCAAATAAGATGAATAGTCAAACGTTGGATATGAACAGTGCTAAAACTGCATTTAATTATTTTGGGACGGAGGGAGTAAGTGGGTAGTCCCATTACCCGCATAAAAATCCGTCTGCTAGTTCATTTTTTACATGGTAGTACAAAATTTAGAAGAAAAAATGAACTAGAAGTGAGATAAGTTGCATCCCTATTTTTAATCCCCCGTTGGATAAAACCACGACGGTAAGATCTTTGTGCCAATGAAAAACTGTCTAACGAGGGTTAAGGGCTTATTCTGAATGCAGGGTTGAAAAAACATAGGAATGAGAAAAATCATAGGAATGTGATAGAAATACACGTGTAAAACAGAGGATTGAAAAACCCAGGAATGATATATAAACATGTGTTCGGACAGAGTGTTGGAAAAACATAGAAAGAAAAAACATAGGAGTTTTTAAAAGGATTTACCCACTGACTAAAATCTTCATGTGTCGGAGACTCGGAGGAGTGAAGCTTGTGAAGATTAGTTCGTTGATTGCCTCGTTCCCATGCATAGGAAAAATAAAAAGAGCTCGGAGTGGATTGTTAGTTTTCCTGTGGAATGAATGGCCAAGGAAATTTTCCTTCGGATTTCCTCCGATTTTTCTACAGGTGATTCTTCTGATCCAAATGCTGCTACAGTACCCAAAATCGATAGGAATGCAAATCCTATATTTTCCTGAGTTTACCCTCCGATCGAAATAAGCCCTAAGGTTCTGAAAAACAACTAGTTGGTAGCTAGCTTTTGAAAAATTAGAGAAGTTGTTAAATCTATTTTTTTGGTTTTAAATTTATTTTATGAATTTTGTAACTATATCTTCAGCAGACTATTTGAGGAGCTTCTGATTATGAAGGAGTTGCAACTAACATAAGCTCTCCAAACAAGCCAAATATATGACATGCAAAAGTTTGAAAAACGTAAAATGTTTAATTATTTTTAGAGGGTTGCTATGTATCACCCCATCGCCAAAAATAGGGCCAACCGAATGTCCACTAAGTGAGAAAGGGCTAATCACGGTAAATATCCTACTATCTATAAAGACAAGGTTAATTGTGGACCATTACGGTAGTTGCTACCTTTGCTAATGCTTTGATAGTAAAAGGAGGTTATTCTGGGTGTTCTACTCTCACTTCTTTACCTTGGATTTTTGTGGTAAATCTCTCTATATTGCGATGTGAGCTAACATGTCACGAAAGAAGTTGGTTTTCACATAAGCCACCATCAAATGTGTGGACCATGTCCCTTTGGACCAAAGCTATTCCGCATTCATGTTGCAACCCTGTTGCCTATTGGAAACACTTAATTCGTAAAAGAATAATGTGATGCTTGTTTACATCGTAGCCAATATAAAACTCATCGAAAAATTGGTCCTTTGTTCTCAAAAAAAAAGAAAAAAAGAAAAAGAAACACTGGTCCTCCCTCCGTCTTTCACTTATTAGGCGATGTTCTAAGGTGATGATTGAGAACCTTCACTCTTGGAAGAAAAAATGGAGTGATGGATTAACGCGTAATTAATTAAGTATTAGCTTAAAAACTTTTAAAAATTTATTAATATGATTTTTTAAAAAATAGCTTTCCTGTAGATTTTTTTTAAAAAAAATATCGTTTAGTGGTTTGGAAAACGGGCGCGTGAAAAGTGAAAAAGGTGAGAGTTGGAAAAGAAAGAAAATAGCATGTTCTTAAAGTGTTCAATTCTTGTCGTAAAATAGAACTACTTTAAATGTTCTTAGGTGTTTGTAGCGATGAAATGTTCGAAATGCTTCTCATCTCATCAGCCAATCCCAACAACTGGGACAATTAACAAAGGGTAATTTTATCTTTTTACCTTTCACCTTAATCTTCGTGAAAAACGCCTCTCTCCCGTACCGATGCGATGCCGATGCGCGCGTTCGCGGGTTGGTTGACACGACGCGGGCGCGGGCGCGACGCCCCGTGGTGGGCGATCGATGTGGAGCGCGCGACACGAGCATTGTTTTGCTCGCGCGCGCGAGCGCGAGCAGCCGTCCCCGTCTCGCCACGGCCACGGCGCGAGCAGCGGATGCAACGCATGGCGGCGACATGGCGCTGCGCGCGAGGGGACGGGAGGGGAGGTGCATGCATGAATCCTTTGCTCTGTTTTCACCCTGAATATATCGTCAGAAATGCAAAAATGTGCGGATGCAGTTTCCTATGGTACGAAAAACTATTGGAGTATGTCCCTGAAGAAAAGGGTGAAGACAGAGAATCTGTTTAAGGGCATGAACATGCCATGTGTGTATTATATCGGTGACAACGACGATTGTCCCGTTATCATTGGATGGGTATAAAGCAGTAAGGGTTGTTTTGGTTCGTGGCCTAAATAGGCCTTACCAAATTTTGTCCATGCTAAATTTTTGCAAGTTTTGGTATGACTAATTTTGGTAAGGTAAAGTTGTGTTTGGATTGAAGCCAAAATAACTTAAGTTCACTATTGAAATGGCCTGTTTTCTTACGCATGCCAAATTTTGGCTTCAAACCAAATAGACACTAAACACTATTGAAATTGACAAATATTGGTAAGCCTAATCTAGGCCTCAAACCAAACCAGCCCTAAGTCTGCAGCATATACTCTCCCTCGGTTGAAAATACTCGCGTCTGCAATTCTTTTTTAAAGAAACATAGTATAAACATAGGCACTCAGACAGTCAGACACTCACATACTCAACGAGTCACCCTTATTAGCATCTTCGAAATACTGGATTATTGTATCTTCAAATTCACGAAGTCATGACGATCACCTTGCTATCGAATATCAATAGATATACTGCCTACCCCTAATTAAATGAATAGTTAGATGTAAATATAGGCATCTATGTCAAGTTTAGAACTGAAATTCGATGGACTGTTTTTTAGAAAAGCCTATCCAGTTAAGTTACGTTCACTACGTTTTATTTTCCTTTTTCACGACGGTTTTCACTTGTAAAGTTTTGCTTTATTTTAACTCTTCTACTATATATATTAGATGCGATCCATTAATTCTTGTAGTAATGTATGAGGGCACTTACAAATTTCATCGCAACCTTTTGAGATCTTGTGCTGCTTCAAAATGTGCCCATAATTTTTCCATGATGCCAGTGCACATTTGACATTTTAGTGTGTGGCTGTGTGCTGATTGAGTAGTACATTAATGCTGGCACATTTCGTCAAAAAATTTTTTTAAGTGAACAGCTTGCTCGATAGAGAGATTTCAATCGTTTTTTTTCCTGATGTGGTTGACTACCACGACGTGTTGGATCCATCAATATAAAAATCACATGGATTACGTCCAAACCTAGCAAAGTCAATGAGTTAAAAAATATAGACCGTATTGCACCGTCATGTGGAGCTGAGAAATAGATTTATCCTATATCTGAGCATGAGAACTACACGCAAATTATACCCCGAATGTTGAGGAAATAATACGCATTGCACGGCTTCTAAAAAATCTTACAAAAACATTACTTTTATTTTGTCGATATATTTGGTGATATCGATCTTTGATGTAGGAACGACTAGGATATGTTTAGGATGGGAGTTAAACACTTGGAATTGGCTTTTAGGGATGTTTGTGGGATCTTTTTCCACTTCTGATGCAAACTAAGAACACGCAAGATCCTGTATTGGACACATGAATAAAGTATTGGAGTATTAGTTTTGTAAGAACATCCTGTATTCTTTTTCTAGATTTACCCCAATAAAAATTGAAGGAGTCTCTCCCTATCCCTGTTCTTTTCCCCAAAAGTGTTCCGCAACTAGAATACTCCCTCCATCCCAAAATGTTTAACGCCATTGACTTTTTTAAAAATGTTTAACCGTTCGTCTTATTCAGAAAATTTAAGTAATTATTAATTCTTTTCCTATCATTTGATTTATTGTTAAATATACCTTTATGTATACATATAGTTTTACACATTTCACAAAAGTTTTTGAATAAGACGAACGGTCAAACATGTTTAAAAAAGTCAACGGCGTCAAACATTTAGGGAAGGAGGAAGTATAATGAACTCAATGTGTATAAGAACCAGCAATAATCACAAAAAAATTTAAGCCAGTATGAATAACGAAGTAGTTTAGGTTCGAAACATTACCTGGCCTGCTTATCAAAGTATTTCTCCAAGAAATATTTATAACAGGAAAAATAACTTTAGGATACAACTACCTCATACGTTTTGATACCGATGCGACTTATAAGTCAAAATTCAAAAAACATGCCATGTACAACCATGTAAAGATTCAAAACTTACTGGGTCAACCCGAGAAAGGTGTCTAGCAATAACAATATAAGTGGGTCAACCCGTCTGGAATTTTCACCATTTGATCATTTTAGAAAACTTATTTTACAGATAAACCCCTAAAAAAGTTATACTAGAAATGATCTTTTTCGCAAAACCAACGTCATTGGCACTGTGGTCCAGCATGATGGTGCCATCCCTCTAACCCCGGATGAAACTAAGTCACTAATGTGAAGGGGACGGCTGGCCAATGTCGCTAGCGCCAAGGACTTATTTGTTTTTTTTTTTGAAAAATAACCTATTTGTAGCAGAAAAGAGTCCATTTGTAATTTAAAAAAAAATACAAATATGACCTCGGTTCAGCGTCATTGGCATCAAGGATCTATTTATAAATACTTTTTAATTATAAATATGTTCTTTTTAATCTTTTTTTAGAAATTAGTCCCCATCGCCAACAACATTGACACCGTCTCCTTTCACATTAGTGACTTAACTTTCACCGAGGGGGATGGGCCAACGTTATTGGCGCCATCATATTGGACCACGGCGTCAATAACATTGGTGCCATGAAAAAGGTCCATTCCTATAATAATTACTTTTTGGATCTATTTTGTAAAATAAGTTTTTCAAAAGAACCAAAATGTAAAAAGTTCAGGTCAACTCGTAAACCAGATCAAACCCATACAAAAATATGCTATAAGTTGATTTATGGGTTAGTCCACTTATTCTTACCTAAGTAATGGTGATCAATGTTACTGCAGACACGTCTAACTGAGTTGTATATATATATATTTGATTGTCAGAATAGTTGTTCGAAGATCCTTATTCTCTTCCCACAGTGATCTATTCAATCTACAGCAAAAATAAAGCATCAAAATTTCGCCATCAGATTACGACTAGCTGCAATTTGTCTCGCGAACATCGATCAATCACCCACCCAGCCCAAGTGAATCAACAAATTTAACCGAGCGAAAAACGAGCGAAGCAAAGCTCGCGTACATGTCACAGGTGGATCGATTCCGCACTCCACTTGGGAGCAAGAAGACGAGACAGAGATGGATGGACACATCCGATGCAAGATGCCAAGATGCGCGCCATTGGTGGGTCTCATCCGATCGGCAGGCGGCAGCAGAAGCTCGCGATCGACGAATGAAACCCCGCCGAATCTGACGCGCGGTGGTCCGATCCGGCCGCCAGCCGGCCATCACGGCGAAAACGATCGGTTTCGATGGACGTTTGTGAGGAAGACGAGTTGATCTCTCTCGCGCTCGCTGGAACACCGGCGTATATGCTGCCGGTCCACCGATGTGTCGATGAGACGAGGGCAGTTGCGCGAAATTAGGCCGTCCATCGGCGTCTTGACGTCGATGTGTGCAGCGCGGTGAAAACCATGCGATACATATAGGCTCCTTTCTTTCCTTATTAAGATAGAGATATTATCCCAATTTTCGTTAACACATTTTTAGACGGTTAAATAATATATAGTATTTTGTAAAATTTTCTATATAGTTTTTTTAAAAAAAATATTAAATAAATGTATTTCTTTTAAAAAATAAAATAATTCAAACTTAATTTATCATACGCCGCTAGAGATAACGACGCGCGGGGTAACCATACGATTAACTACCGGAAGAGTAGTTCTACTACCAGTATTAGCTCCATCTAAAAACATAGTTTTGCACTGTTTATGTTCAACGTATGCCCGTTCGTCTTATTTTAAATTTTTTTATGATTACTAGTTTTTTATGATTAGTATTTTTATTTTTATTAGATGATCAAATATGAATAATACTTTATGTGTGACTGTGAAATACACAACTACACTTAAATTGATACGGAGGTAGTACTAGTAGATAAGGATGACCCGCTGGGAAAACTGTAGCAGAGTAGTGCATCCACTGTGCGTACGTCTGTAGTTGCGTTTGCGTTCCCTGTAGCGTAGGCGTGACAGGTACACATGAGTACAGTGCGACCCCGGACCACCCCCACCCGGTGCGCGCGTGCCCACGACTAACGGGAACACGACCACATACATGAACCAGCTAGTGTACGTGCGTGTGTGCGCGCGAGACGCTGGTTCGTACAGTTTTTGGCTGATGCGCGCGGCAGCTATAAAAGCGTGCAGTGGTTGTTGCCGGTTTCCGTGACCTTCGTCACGCTACGTACGCCCCACCGCGCGCGCGCGTGTCAAAAGCAGCCGCGCGCACGCGTGTCGCCGACGCCGACACGCGAGCGACGTACGGCGAACTCGATCTCCACGGTTGGTGGCGCGGAGCACTCGCGCGCGGCGGCGTACGTCGGGACCAACCGCGACGCGCTCGATCGTCTCCCCCCCGCTACTATTCCGGTATTTTTCATCTGCACGTTTTCGTACCACCCGGCCATGCGCGTGACCGGGACGGATCAGGCTCCTCCATCTTCAAAGATATATGCCTCTGTTACTGACATATGAGACCGATAAACCATTGGTGCACCTATTAACGATGAAGATGCGGTGCCTTTGAAGGTGGAGGATCTCTATCCGGCCGGGACAACCTCGTGAGTCGCCGCGGGGCCATGCTGATGGCAAGAGTTTGCCCGTCATCCTCGGCGAGGCAAAAGGCCTGTTTGGGGGGAGCTTTAGATTTTGAGAAGCAACTGTTTGGTAGCTAGCTTCTGAGAATCTAGAAAAACTTTGAAACCCAGCTTCTCCAGCTTCTGGTTTCTTAGTTCATTTACAGATTCTCAGAAGCTGTGGACTGTTTGGGGCAGTTTCTAGCAGAAGCAACTTTTAGGAAAAGCTGCCGCTGGGACAAGCTCCTCCAAACAGAGCCAAAGAGTGTGGGGCGCCTCCGGCCTTACGAGTTGCTTTCTGCTGTTGATGCGGCAGCGCAACCGGGCGCATGGGGTCAACGGCAGCGTGTTTCTATTGCAAACTGGCTGCCTGGCCTGGCATGGCCGGCCGCATTTTGTCCGCCATGTGTTCATGCATCTCGCTCTGTGCGTTTGCGTCCATTTTCGATCGATGATCAGCATGAGCCAACGGACATGTCACGTTTGCAAAATTCGCAACCGTTCGAGAACCAGAGTTTAGTTGTACTACCACGCACTAGGGAACGGGACACAGCAGATCAGGCAGCACCGCAGCAGTGTTGCTTTTCCGTAGGGCAACTGTTCTGTAGAAGACAGCTGAATAAAAAGGGAGAGTTTTTTTTTTCCCTTCGGATTCAGACGAAACTGATCAATCTGATGTTCCCGTAATGAGACAATAGTTTTTAACCATAAGAAATTATCTAACATTAGATAGATTATCTTCATGTGTTTCAATTAGCTTCACTTTTGATGCATGATACTTTCAAAAAAACAACATGATACTATGCGCATTGAGGCTACACGCTTGGAATTGGTAGCCAAGAAATTTTTATTCTAATTTGGGATAGTTAATACCTACAAAATTTTGTACTAGAATCTATATGATTTTGAAAATATTATTTTAGTTGATCTTTTATTAGCGGAAGTTGGGTATAGTGTCCTTTTCTTTAATTCCTTTTTATTTTTACTTTTGAGACTTGTCGGCTGTGTATCATGAGCAGAGACTGAAGATGCAATCCATTTTCATTAATAATAAAAAAAAGATTCAGATGAAACCAATCATGATTCACCCATGCATCATGCATGCAATGCATAGAGAGGTGAAGACCACACGTGCTTTTTACGTTTCCAAAAAGCTCGCCAATACTCGTATAGAAAAAAAAGTGAAGAAACGTACCCCTCCGTCCCCAAAAAAAATACAAATCCTGGGTTTCCGTGTCCAACGTTTGACCGTCCGTCTTATTTGAAAAAAATATGAAAAAATTTAAAAGACAAGTCACGCATAAAGTATTAATCATGTTTTATCATATAACAACAATGAAAATACTAATTATAAAAAAATTCATATAAGACTGACAGTCAAACATTGGAGTAGTTTGGAAAATATTTGTGTGAAAGATTGGCACGCATGACTGAATTGACTTAAAAATGTGGACATTTGGTAAGGCCACTTGAGTTATCATTTTCATCCACATACTTGTTAGGAACTTATGATGTCTTGAATCAGCCAAGTTTGTTTGGTTACTTTTCATGAAATGAGTAGACTGCATGATCCTGTTAGATACTTAGATAGAACCCAAAGTTCTTCTTTAATTACCCTTACTTGATCATGCCATTCATTTGCATGATGAATATACAGAGGAAGTTATGTGCCTGTGTATTTGTGTAATGCAGATGATGATGATGATTATCAGATGATGCCATTTTGGGTCAAACACATTTATCATATACTAGTTAAGAGCCTGTTACAATGCTGATTTTTTTTAAAAAAAAATGACACTGAGCATAAAAGAGCTTTCTTCAATGTTCTACTCTGTTTTTCTAGAAGATTCGCTGATTATGTATTTGTTGAGAAATATAGATACAATTTTAGAACCAGTCTAGTACTGATACTTGTGAATAGCTGTGTTCATCTCAATTTCATTTACAAGAAAAAATACTACATTTTTGTTCTGGTATGTTGTGAACTTAAAAACTTTTTCTTGGAAAGAGATGTTGTGAACTGAAAACAAAGATGTCAGATAGAGGAGTAGCCCAATAACTATGGAACTCAACTGTCCTGCGGAATACGTTAATACAAGCCAAAACTTCATGCTTGTTAGGAATTCTATTTTTTGTGAAATGTACTAGATTAACTTCTCCTCATGCTAACTATTATCCAAATTCTCTTGAATCAATGATCATGTAATAACACATAACATTTCATTATAAACTGTTTAAGTATATGTCCGAATGAACATTTTCCTTTTGCTGCATTGTCCAGTTGCACGGCGTGGAAGGTCTCCACAGCCAGCAGTAGCAGCAAGCGGTGTCGTTTACCAGGACCGTCTCCTCCAGCAGCACCACGCATTGTTGCGCCCAGGAGGGGAGGTTATACTTTCTGCAGGCTCCATAGGGAGTCCCCAGTTGCTGCTCCTCAGTGGCATTGGCCCTGCCAATGATCTTACATCCCTAGGCATCCCAGTTTTTGCTGATGTCCCTGATGTTGGCAAGCATATGTTTGACAACCCCCGTAACGGCATCTCCATCATCCCATCAATCCCAATCGATCACTCCCTTATCCAGGTAGTTGGCATTCCTTCTGCTAATGGGCAACGCCGGCTTCTACTCGCGCGCCCACCCTGACTGGTTCCGCAGCCACGGCGAGGTCAGTGTCTCTCTCCCCCCTTTCTCTGCATCTCCCTGCCTTCGGTTGTTCATGCGCGTGGCGCGTGCCTGTCATGTCTGCGGTGTTCGCCAATCTAGTTCGTAAACGAAATTTTCGTGCAGAATTGAGTAATAACTGAAGAATTCTTTTGTGAATTATTGGGGATTCAGGGTGGTGAGGCGATGAATTGGGACATGAAGCTAGTGAATTCGTCCTACGAGTGGGTGGAGCGTGAACTGGCGTTCCAGCCGGTGGTGCGTGGGTGGCAGGCGGCGGTGCGTGCGGGGTTGCTGGAAGCTAATGTGACGCCATGGAACGGGTTTACAATGGACCATGTCTCTGGCACCAAGGTTGGTGCCACCACGTTCGATTCGTCAGGCCGCCGCCGGAGTGCCGCAGATCTCCTCGCCTTTGCACGCCCTGGCCGTCTCCGTGTTGCCATCCGTGCGACGGTTACTCGCATCATCATGAGCCCAATTGAACCTGGTGAGATGCATTCTTCTACTAGTACTTGTTTGCTAGTTACTTTGTTGCCTGTGCAGTAGTTTGGAAAATATTTGTGTGAAAGATTGGCATGCATGACTGAATTGACTTAAAAATGTGGACATTTGGTAAGGCCACTTGAGTTATCATTTCCATCCACATACTTGTTATTATGTCTTGAATCAGCAAAGTTTGTTTGATTACTTCTCATGAAATGAGTAGAATGCATGATCCTGTTAGATACTTAGATAGAACCCAAAGTTCTTCTTTAATTACCCTTACTTGATCATGCCATTCATTTGCATGATGAATATACGGTGTAGTTATGTGCCTGTGTATTTGTGTAATGCAGATGATGATGATGATGATGATCAGATGATGCCATTTTGGGTCAAACACATTTATCATATACTTTCTCCGTTTCATATTATAAGACTTTCACATATATGTGCCTAGATTCATTAACATCTATATGAATGTGGGCAATGCTAGAAAGTTTTATAACCTGAAACGGAGATAGTACTAGTTAAGAGCATGTTGCAATGCTGATTTTTTTTTTTAAAATGACACTGAGCAAAAGAGCTTTCTTCAATGTTCTACTCTGTTTTTCTAGAAGATTCGCTGATTATGTATTTGTTGAGAAATATAGATACAATTTTAGAACCAGTCTAGTACTGATACTTGTGAATAGCTGTGTTCATCTCAATTTCATTTACAAGAAAAAATACTACATTTTTGTTCTGGTATGTTGTGAACTTAAAAACTTTTTCTTGGAAAGAGATGTTGTGAACTGAAAACAAAGATGTCAGATAGAGGAGTAGCCCAATAACTATGGAACTCAACTGTCCTGCGGAATACGTTAATACAAGCCAAAACTTCATGCTTGTTAGGAATTCTATTTTTTGTGAAATGTACTAGATTAACTTCTCCTCATGCTAACTATTATCCAAATTCTCTTGAATCAATGATCATGTAATAACACATAACATTTCATTATAAACTGTTTAAGTATATGTCCGAATGAACATTTTCCTTTTGCTGCATTGTCCAGTTGCACGGCGTGGAAGGTCTCCACAGCCAGCAGTAGCAGCAAGCGGTGTCGTTTACCAGGACCGTCTCCTCCAGCAGCACCACGCATTGTTGCGCCCAGGAGGGGAGGTTATACTTTCTGCAGGCTCCATAGGGAGTCCCCAGTTGCTGCTCCTCAGTGGCATTGGCCCTGCCAATGATCTTACATCCCTAGGCATCCCAGTTTTTGCTGATGTCCCTGATGTTGGCAAGCATATGTTTGACAACCCCCGTAACGGCATCTCCATCATCCCATCAATCCCAATCGATCACTCCCTTATCCAGGTAGTTGGCATTCCTTCTGCTAATGGGAATGAGTCCTACCTTGAGGCTGCATCATACATTGTTCCCCTTGCTCCCATCTTACGCCGCGGTGGTCCGTTCAGCCCGCCTTCTCCACTCTATGTTACTGTGGTAACCATCATGGAAAAGGTTCCTGGACCATTGTCTGAGGGTTCACTTTGGCTCACATCATCCAATCCCTTGGAGAGCCCTGCCGTGCGGTTCAACTACTTGAGCCGTCCTGAGGACTTGGCACGGTGTGTCGCGGGCATGCGGCGCGTGGCGAAGGTGCTTGAGAGCACGACAATGGATGTGTTTCGTTCAGCGATGGGATCACTGAGCCAAGACAGCAGGAGGAGGGAGTTCAGGATTGTTGGGGCTGCACTGCCAGTTGACTGGAGAACAAATGACACAGCTCTGGGTGATTTCTGCCAGCAGACTGTGGCAACATTATGGCATTATCATGGAGGATGTGTAGCCGGAAGTGTGGTTGACAGGGATTTCCGTGTTTTTCGTGTGCGCGCTCTTCGCGTGGTGGATGGATCAACATTCAGGGAAACACCTGGGACCAATCCTCAAGCCACAATCATGATGATGGGCAGGTATGAATGATAATAGCTCTTGCAAATTGATTACTGCAGGAGATAGTTGTTAGTAAGGATTAGATATCCATCAAATATTTTATTCAATAATAGTATAATTCAGTAGCACTATAATCTGCTTACTGTTGGTTGTATTTAAGGCAACAAAATAATTTAGGTTTTCAAGCAAGTTTAGCCCATGTTCTGTCAGGAAATTTGAATGCAATGTCTCCTAGCTTTAGGAGGAAATGAAAATCACATGCATAGCACATAGTAACAGTCTAGGATCTAAGATCCCTCTCGACAATGGTCCAGTTGTAACTGTTGCAATGACCTTGTTTATTAACATTTGACAGGTATATAGGGCAGAAGATGATTGATGAGCGTCACAGCAGAAGGCAAGTCAGAACATCAACAGATTCCTCTTCCAACGCCTGATAAAAACTGATCCAACAGAAAACCATTCGGCTCTGCTGTATGAAGTCGATCCATATTTCTTTTACTTTTTTTTGCTAACGCTATATTATGTATAGGCGCTATAGAGAAATAGCTTGGAGGGTAATGTTTTATGTGTGTGTACAGTGATAGCACGAGAGAAGCAGGACTTGCCTAGACGATACTTTTTTTTTTGCCTTGTGAATAGCAGCATGATACTGGTATATCTGCAGAGCAGTTGATCTGATGCGTATCTGCGCCTTTACTTGTAAGGGCTATACCAATCACGTGCTTCATGTTGGTGAATATTATACGATGATACATGGGGTTACAATTCATGCTGAATAGTGGTGCCTTGTAGTAAGGTTGTACTCCCTCTGTCCCATAAAAAACCAACCTAATACTGGACGTGACACATCCTAATACAATGAATCTGGACATACATCTGTCCAGATTCGTTGTACTACGAATATATCGCATCCAGCCTTTTTTTTTGGGATGGAGGGAGTAACTTGTAAGTCTTATAACCAGCTATCTGAGATTGATGAATTTGTTGGGGATGGTTAGGGTTCACAAAACTGATTTTGGGCGAAAAACCGGGATGGTCAGGGTTCACAAAACCGATTGAGCGAAAAACCCGGGTATCAACAGTTTTCTCAGTTTTCGGAAAAACAGTTTGACTTGTGATAAAATCTGGTCATTTTTTTTAAAAAAAAACTGAAATTCAGTGTAATTTTTATTTTGGGAAGACTGAACCGACCAGTCTAGGAAGTCTAGTGGTTCCGATTTGTAAACCTGATGTAAATATCCAGTTGATCTGCGGGAAGATATTTTGATCACTTTAGGAATGACTCCTCGTTTATTTAAACATCCAAACGATTATGAAAACTTTAACAACACTCACACAACATATATATGCCACATTCAAACTCAAATCATACATTGAGATATTTAAAAAAAGATAAATTTAGGAATAGTAGTGTACAGTTTACATTCGAATTTATTCTCTTTTCCCATAATGTGTAAGTCGAATTTAAACTTGATTTTTTAACTAATAAATGTCATTGTATTCTATATTGTCTATAATTTTTTTCAGAATTTTCCATAACCATTTCAACTGGAATCAATTCCATGATTAAAAAAAAGGATACTGCCTAGAGTCACAGAGGTGTTATGTACTCATGTCTACTGTTGCGGCTCGCGCCGCGGGCATGTCAGTCGCTCACTTGGTGGTGATCTTTTCTCCTGAAGATGAACATGAAGATGAAGATAAAGATGAAGATTAAGTTTTTTTACATAAAACAAGGTGGTAATAACGCATGATTGATTGAGTTTTAATTATTACAAACTTGAAAAAAGATTAATATGATATTTTAGAGCAACTTCCATATAGAAAGTATTCGCACGAAACATACCATTTAGCAGTTTAAAAAACGTGCCATAAAAATCTTAATCTTCATCCAACTCTTGTTAGAGAAAAGAACGGACCTAGTCTCTGCTTGATCCGTCTTGGATCGCACACGCAGATGTCGCTGAGGAGGCACGGAAAGCATTTCCACCTCCCGCGACCGTGAATCCGTGATTGATAGAGATGCAGCCGCAAAAGCAACCAAGCAACTGGTTGCCGCGTCCTCTTCCCGCGTGCCTGTGGGTGGCGATGGAGGAGGCGAAGGAGCGGAGATCCCGGAACGATGCCGATGCCGACGCCGACGCGTTCGACGCGGCGGCAGCAAGACATGTGTACGCCGCCCGCGCGCCCGCCAGTGTGTGTTGGTGTTGCGTTGCAACGCGCGAGGCCCAGAGAGATGGAGGATTTGCAGTGGCATTGGTCATGGGCATGGGCGCGCGAGGACTTTGCCGCTGCCGTTGGCAGCTGAGCTTTAGCTGATTGATGAGGCTGTACAGCCTCTGGCCTCAAGCCTCCCCACGTCGCAAGTCCGCAACCTGTAGGCTATAGGGGTGTTTGGGAACTAGGGAGAGAGGGACTCAACGGGCAACGTAGCGCACGTGGACGCAACGGGCGATTGACACGCCGACTCAGATCGATCTCATGGCTGAATCTGCTACATATATGTTCGTGTTTGGTTACCGGTCACACTTTACCACAATCAAAATTAGACAAGTTGTGATAGTAAAAAAAAAATATGACGAACAAATCGCTAGTTATAAAGTATAGCAAAGTTGAAAAGAAAGTTAAGGGGGTGTTTGGGTGAGAGTGACTGAACTTTATTCCCTCTCAAAAAAAATAAGTCCCTCCTAAATCTATGATATGCGAAACATTATATTAAAAAAAGTACGGCAGCGACAACTGTGACAATGAACAATACATGCCTAACAAAATGTGGCAGTCAAATGTGTAACATGGCAAAGTATGACTAGGAACGAAATTTGGTCAAACTTGACTAGAAAAAAAGTTAAACGACTTATAAGAGTTATGAAACGAAGGGAGTAAATAACATATATATGTATTGTAGATCAACCCTTCAATTTCACACCCATTACAGTAGAGAGTTAAATATATAAAATATAATCAAATAATATTTCATGGAAAAATAATACAAATTATTTTCAAATTTTCACGGTAAAAAGATTTATGAAATTTAAATTACATTTAAGATACTTTGAAAAAGATGCTCATGCTCTTCATTTCATTTATGCCCCGCAATTTCATAGCGTCTGCGCAATCTGAACACGAGTACTCCATGTCTCGATGCCGCCGCCGCTTCTGTTTGGCTGTGTTTAGTTCATGTGCCAAATTTTTTTTAAGTATACGGACACACATTTGAAGTATTAAACATAGATTAATAACAAAACAAATTACAGATTCCGCCTGTAAACTATGAGACGAATTTATTAAGCCTAATTAATCCGTCATTAGCAAATATATATTGTAGCATCACATTGTGAAATCATGACATAATTAGGCTCAAAAGATTCGTCTCGCCATTTACATGCAAACTGTACAATTGATTTTTTTCGTCCACATTTAATGCACCATGAATGTGTCCAAACATTTGAACTGACAGAAAAGTTGGAAGTTTGCCGAAAAAATTTTGAATCTAAACACGGCCTTTATCATGCCTTTTTTCTGCTCAGACACCTCTCAAGTCACTTCCTCTCCAACAACCTCCTAATCTGTAAAAGCATGGGAGAATATAATCTTAAAACCTACTCCCTCCACCCCATAAAAAACGAATCTAGAACCGGATGTATGTCCAAATTCGTAATACTAGGATGTATCATATATGGTACTAGGATGATTTTTTAAGGACAGATGAAGTATACTACAAATTAGCCCTTATAAATTTCACACTCATTGCAGTTAGATGTGTAAACTAAAATCAAATAGTATTTCAAGTAAAGGCCAACTAAACTAAATATATAAATGACGGAAATAGAATCTATGACTCTTTAAATAAGGTGCCTGTATATATACATCTATTACCTTCCTAGTTTAGTTTAATGAAAATGGAGAATCCAATCAAACAGATTGTATATTTTAGGACGAAAGAAGTCATAAATCCGCAACAGTGCAACGGAGAACCACCTCGAGATCACGCAGCACTACAGTGCTCACTCACACACGTTAATTACACCCCCACCCATAACGACGAAAACTGAGAGTAACTGACGACGGCGATCGAGCAGAGATCACCGTCCACTGACCGCATGTGCCGCCATAGATGCACGACGGCGACCTCTCTGTTGATCCCAGACGACCTCCTCCTCCTCCTCCTCGCATTCAATGGCCACCATGGCCATCACCACCTAATCACTGATTCCAGAGCTTGGAAATGAAGAGCCTGAAGATGACATGTCTGTCCCCAGTTCATCCCCAATCCTCCATCGGCGAGCTTCAGCTTAAGCTTCGATGCCAAAGCTTTCATACGAGTTCCCATCGTGTGCGTACGTCCGTCGTCCTGGCGTGTAGGAATTTGCAGTTTAAGCTTCTTCTTCTTCACTTGCCAACTAACTCTATAGCTACGTGCTTTAACTTGGATCGATCGGAGCAGAGCTATCTCGTTGAGCTGTCAGGGACAGGATAATCTACTTATACATTTCAGCTCGATTGTGATCGTGTTATTATAATATATGCTTTGGTAATATGGGCAGAATCTTGACCGACTGTTGGAGAATTGATGGAAAGAGAGAGATGGTTCTTGTTGCATCTGGTAGAGTCAGTTTCAGTTAATTAATCTTCAGTTATCCTCAATCAATGTGGGTCAACTTGGAACTTAATTAACCAAGATTGTGGCTATCATGATCCCGCGTACGTTGGATCACAATTTATAAATCTTTCGCTATAGCCTGCAGTTATCCCATGTCATTATCTAAAACGTCAATTAAAATAGAACCGGAGGGAGTAGTCTAACTTTTGCTCTCGTATAACCTCATGTAACCGCTATAACTTCATTTAACCTGCTATTAGATGTTTGAGAGGACCTAACGCTAAATATTTTAGCCCACTATTTGAAACACCGTGAATCACTCTCCCCTAAAAGATAAAAATGAAATCCCCATTTCAAGCACGGCATTTTTTTTCTAAGACAAGAAAGTAGACAAAAACAAAAACAGTAACACGACGGAGATGTCAGTTTATACCCTTTGTTTAAAACTGTAGAATCTAGCTTTCTGAAAGCAAAATACACACCAATCAAATGCTATTTCGATGGTTTTGCTAACAGTGCTTGTAAACAGAAACACACACCCAACTCTTCAGACTCCACACTATTTCTTTTGGTACACACCCTGAGCATGACAAGATTAATTAGCAATAATTCACAGCCTTAAGAGCTTGTGAGGTGAAGAAAATTTAGGTTCTTTTGTCTTTTCCTTAAGAGCTTGATGTAATAGAGCTCATTCATAACACATGAACACAAAGTTAAAATCATTTTTTTTTGCTGCATCTAAATTATGGAAGGATAACAGAAATTACAACGAAGAAACCCCCCCCCGCGTCGCCCACGCGTTGGCGACCGGGGGGCGAAAAACCCTAGCGCCGCCTGCCTTCCCCCTCCTCCCTCCCCCACCTCGCCGCTGCCGGAGTTCGCCGCCGGAAAGTCGACGGGCGAGCTATGATGGCGGCGGCGGGGATTTCTCTATGGCGGCGCCCCCTCTCAGGCGCGGGAGAGGTGGCGAACGGCGGCGTCTGGGGAGTGGCGGCGGCGGGCCATCCCGGCGAGGAGGCGGCGGATCCGGCGCTGCCCTTCCGCCGGATCTGGCCATCCCCTGGCTAGATCCGGCTGGAGCGTGGGCGGGCTGGCGACGAGGTGGCGTCGGTGCGGCACGGCGAGGTGTGAGGACGGCGCGGCGGCGTGACAAGGGCGACAGCAGCGGCGACGGCGGAGGATGGTGCGACGAGGCGCGCTCCTTCCGCCTGATCTGGCCACCCCTGGCTGGATCCGGCCGGCGACGGCTCCTTGTGGTGCGGAGGTGTCACGGAGCGAGGAGGCGGCAGTGTTGGCGGCGGAGGCCGCCGCAGGCACGGCGAGGTGCGCGACGCCGGCGCAGTGAGGCGGCCGAGGTCCGGAACTGCCGATGGCGGTGGGGGAGCCCCTGGTGCCCGACGTCGTTGGACTGGAGGCGCGTTGCCCGGCCGCGGGGTGCGTCGGCGGATGGCTCAGCCTTGGCGGTGACTGAGGTTGTCCCGGCCGATGGGCTCAGTGGCGGCGAGGCTGCTGTGGGTGGAGGATGGAGGCGACGGCGATGCGACCGGCGGCTTGTTCACACGGGTAGCCGGTCGAGGCGGTGACGACGGTCGTGTCATGAAGGAGTGTTGAAGCCTACGGCGTTCTTCCCTCAAGCGTTTGTCCTTTTGGGGTGGCGGCTTGCCGCCGCAAGATGGCCATGCTGGGTGGGCCAGTGCGGGGGAGAGGGGATCCATTCTTCTCTCTCACCCTCTCCCCCTCCAACCTAACCACGTGGATGGAGTCGAAGCACACCGAAGGACGAGACTCCACTTTGTTGGTTGGCGGCGGCGAGGCGTCGGCGCGGTGGCTGCGCGTCGAAGGGGATTAGCTGGTGGAACTGTTGAACCTGACATGTACGCTTTAGTGCGGGAGAGTAGGAATTCGGGCGAAAGCCCAGCCTCCGGGCCGGCAATGGTGACGCCTGCAGGTGCCGCTTTCCCCTTGGGGCGTTGCTGCGTTTCCTTCCCTCTCCCAATGGGTTTCTTTAGGTGAAAACCACGTCTTGGAGATCCAGGACGGGCGACGGCGGCACTTGGTGTCGTTCCCTCCCTGGAGGCGTCGTTCAGAAGACCCATCCTTAGAGGTGCTGTGTGCTTGTTTTGTTCTAACAGTAGGATCAGACGTAGACGCGTGGTGTGGCTGTATTTTTCTTTTTCTGGCTATAGTCTTCCAGGGGCTATAGACTTGTATTTTTTTCTGCTCTATCAATAGAAACGTCGCACTGTCTTGTGCGGGTTGTTTCAAAACTAAATTATGGAAGGATCGAGTCAAATCTCCATACGTTCAATCAACATTCAACCAGTACCTAGTGACTGAAACACAATATATAATGACGAGTACAGAAATCTTTGTGACCTCCATTATTGTGATCAATTGGCCATACAGACGTAGAAGTACATACACGTATGGTACCAAATTACTTTTGAGAAATTAACAGAACACAATGCGGTGAAGTGACTGCATTATTAGGGTGCCAAGAACGGGAGAGACATAGCTTCTCTCTCACCTGACAGCGAATCATCCTGTACAATAGCTTCTCTCTCACCTGACAGCGAATCATCCTGTACAATAGCTTCTCTCTCACCTGACAGCGAATCATCCTGTACAATAGCTTCTCTCTCACCTGACAGCGAATCATCCTGTACAATAGCTTCTCTCTCACCTGACAGCGAATCATCCTGTACAATAGCTTCTCTCTCACCTGACAGCGAATCATCCTGTACAATAGCTTCTCTCTCACCTGACAGCGAATCATCCTGTACAAACGGCGACGCCATGAAGGACTTGCTGAATTTGAACAGTTTAGCTGTACCCTGTGCACTAACTTTTGTTTCCTGGCAGTTGAAGGCTTCTGCTACACTTTATACCCTGTACGTACCGTTTCCTGACTGCAAGTACAACTGATTCCTCAGGACAAATTTTGCAAAAATATCATGGAACAGAGCATTTTTGTTGTTCTCTTCTAGATAACTTTGAGGCAAATTTAGATCACTTTATCTCTTATTCTTCATATGTACATAGTCAAGTTACATTGTATACTCTCCCTGGTCGCAATAAACATGTCATTTTGGGCATTGACACAGTTTACAAAATACAACTTTGACAACTACTTTCTATTTCTACTGTAAATGCATTTGAAAAATATTATGAAAAGCAATTTTGAGGCCAATCTATGTGTATGATTTCCAAATATCCAACCTAAATATCTAATAAATGCTATTACTTCCTTCGATCATGAATATTTGATATATAGTAATCCTTTTGTCCTAAATATATTAACAACTACTAGATTAGATATTATCCATTGCTATGAATATGGATAGACAACTGGGGATGTGTCCAAATTTCTAGTACTATGTGGTATCTAATTTGTATTAGAATGCATATTTTGAGACGAGGGGAGTACAACGTTGGGAGTGTGACCGGTATCTTATCATATACATCTATTATCTTTTTACCAGACTTTTTCCTTTTTAAATGTATGATGCTGTTGAAACATGTCAACATGGAGTAATTTTTAGTTTCTTGCCCTTAACTTGTATATAATATTTTCACAAAGTGAGTGTAGTTCAACTATTTAATTATGTTCTTTGAGGTGGAATCAGTCCATCCGATTTAAGTACTAGAGTTGACACGGATGCTCGTATTTACGACTAGTTATTCTTTTAATGGTAGGCGACATAACCATCGACAATGAGGTGTTTACGCTGACTTCGTCAATATTAAAATATGCCGGTATAGTCTTTTGGAGGTATCCATAGAGATAGGGTGCATGTGTATACGTTTACAGGAGTGACTGTGTGTCTGCGTTTGTACTACCGTGTTTCTAAAAAACTTAATATTTTCAGAAGAACAAACTAGTGATATTCATTTTTTTTAATAAAAATCTAAGTGGAAACATGTCAAAAACAACATTTTTACCCGAGGCCGCTACTGTTTGGCAGTAAACGGAGTAGTACTTACTCTTGGTCGACATTCCGGCAAATGTAGGCCGATCGGTTGACTTGTCACGTCCGTTTGGACGATGGCATTAACCGCACGGCCCGGTCGGACCCCGACCTCGCTATCCCCCACTCACGTCCAGCTACAGGTGTAGTAAGTGACTAATCTTCACGAACCCGTTTATTTTGATCTATAAATAAATTCGCGGGTTAGCCACGTACACTCCAGACTACATGCTTGACCTCGCCGCGCAGCCGACACGCCTATAAAAACCCCCCGCCCTCCTCGTTCCGCCTCACTCTCTCGATCTCGATCGGCGAGGCGGCGACGAGGACGACAGAACAAAGATGAGTTCGTACATGGAGGTGGCGGCGGCGAGGGCGGCGGAGGCGAAGACGGAGGGGCTTCTCCGGGGCGCGTGCGCGCTGCTGGCGGCGGCGGCGGCGCTGCTGGTGGGGCTCAACACGCAGACGGAGACGGTGCTCTTCATCAGGAAGAAGGCCACCGTCAAGGACGTCCAGGCCCTCTGGTACGTAAGAGTGTACATGTATGCTCGATCGATCTCATCAAGCAAATCGGCCATGGTGACCGTGAACGTGTGCAGGGTGTTGGCGATGGCGGCGGCGGCGGCGGCCGGCTACCACCTGCTGCAGCTGCTGAGATGCTTCTACCTCAGCCGCTTCGCCGACGGCAAGCCCTGCCGGCATCGCAGGGCCATAGCCTGGCTTTGCTTCCTCCTCGACAAGGTAATTAATTAGTTAATTAATTAGCCCCTCTTAATTAGCTTAGCACTCGAGATATATACATCTCTCTCCTCGGAATAAGATGAGGTTGCTATTTTGTAGTATTCAGATGTTTGCATGTTTTATTCTAGCTTGGTATTGGTTGAAAATGACCATCATTTAAAAGAACAAAATAAAGGACGCTAAGGAGGAAGTCATGTATAATACATGAGGACTCAACAGGTTAAGCTCGAGAGATCTTACGGACCCATAGTTTCGCTAATTGGGGGAGTAAGCGAAATTGGTGAAACGGCATATTTGTAAACGAAAAATAATTTGTAAATAAAACTTTTATATACGTGTTCTTAGTGATATAAAAGCAAAGACTGAAAAATAAACTTCGATGAAAAAAAATCCCAAAATCAACTCTAAATTTAAGATTGAAAATTTAAATTTTGACTGATAAGTATAAGTAGTATAAGCGTAAAAATGAGGCTATTAGTGAGTGTCTGGTTGGTTCTCGAACTTTGCCACGCTAGATGTTAAGCACGACGGTTGTTTAGATAAGTGTTTTGTTCACTGTTGTAGCTGTGGTTCTGTCCTTTTGTTTTACTGTTTTGTTATATACTTATTTATTTGATATATCTTGTTTAAGATGTGATGAATAAATTGTTGTTAGCCATACTATTAATTTAAAAAAAAAGTGTGGCAATATGGAGGAGTGAACCAAACATGCCCAAACACCTCCCACCAAGTGATCTCACTTTCCTACCTTGGATATCAATGAACATCCTCTAAAATGTTGTTAGCAACTTGCATCTAGCTAGATAATACACTACATTATTGAGTTTTTTTTTCGAGATCACACAGGAGGACCGCATTTCATTAAGATGATTAAGTAACAAAAACAGCTCATTAACTGCTAGAGATCAACCACTCTAGAATAATAGTAGGCCGGTGATACTGAGCTATCATGTCATTCTACTATCATAACATAGTAGTACTTCATATAATTGCAGATGGTTACTGCGGAGTAACACCTTTTAAAATTTGGTTAACCTTTGCCTTATAGCACACGGTAGCGTAGCAGTACCGTAATTGTACTAGGAGTGTCAAGTACACTAGCTGTTGCTTCAAAAATAAGTACGCTGGGGCCTTATTTATAGTTCCAAACTTTTTCTTTAAAGTTTCAACTTTTTCATCACATCAAAACTTTCCTATACACGTAAACTTTCAACTTTTCCATCAAATCGTTCCAATTTTAACCAAACTTTCAATTTTAGCGTAAACTAAACACACCCTAGCTGTTCAGATAGAGACTACTAGTAATTATACAAGTAAAGTACAGTGATATGCTACTGCAATTCGCTACAGCTAAAAACTCTCTTTTTTTAAAAAAAAATCGTGCTAAATACTTTTAGATAATGGAAGCTTTATATTAGTCTCAATTAATTACATGGAGGTGGTACAATCTCTGTCAATTAGTGCTAAATATATGTCATGCACTGAGCAACTGAGCTGAGCAGAAAAATGGAAAGAGCGTTAGTTGCAACTGCATCGGTGCTTTCATTTATGCACATCAAAATCATGATCAATGATGGTTGTTCCGTGTGAAAGATGGAATTATATGCTTCCATCAATGCATTAAAAAGCCACTTTAGAAATTAGAATGGTCTAGGAGTTTCTACCAATTCCATGAAAGTCTTGCTATTGTGACTCTTACTAAAGCTGTGTCTAGTTCACACCAAAATTAAAAGTTTGGGTAAAATTGAAACGACGTGACTGAAAAATTAGTAGTTTGTGTGTAGGAAAGTTTTGATGTGATGGAAAAGTTGGAAGTTTGAAGAATTATTTTGGAACTAAACACGGCGTAATAAGAAGAGAAAATACAAAGGAAAATGTTTCTTTTTATTGAGGATTTCAGTTCAGAAAGTTCTAAAAAACATTTCTACCAAAGAGGTCAGAGTAAAAGTTGATAAGAAAGAAACACACTTTGCATCACTAGTGATCTCTGCAACAACTAAATGGAAACCCATATTCTAATTTTGTTTTTTGCATCACTAAATGAAAACCCATATTCTTTTTTTTTGGTTATTAAAGAGGCGATGGTGTACTGATCATCACCAACTCTTCAATGTTGCATCTCTTGATAATAGTCGTTTGTAGGACAGAGAACATTGATTGCTCAAGGGAAACTATAGAACAACACCTTGAGATGGTCAGCTTTGCTGGGCAACAAGGGCCCTGGCCCTGTCCCTTTGGCCCTGCATAATGCTAACAAACACAGCTACAGTCATAAGCAAGAGGAAAATTAATCAGGTAGGAGTATATAACACTGTTCTAGCGTTCCTGGATATTTCACTATTATGTCCCTAATATATGGCCTAGAGAATTAATACTTCATCCGTTTTTGAATAATTGTCAGTTTTGAGTAAAAATCGATGAACTTTGGACAGTCATTTTTCAAGTGATGTGAAAACAAATAAAATTAGTAAAGTACTTTCGATTATGTATCTAATTATACAAATTTGATGCTAGATAAATTTGTTTGTGACACATGCGAAACCGTACTACAGTACTAGTATAAGAGAGTGCTAATTTTAGTGTAAAATACTAATTGATTAGGAAATGTTTATTTTAAATAGAGATAGAAATTTTTTTTTGCCTTATTATACTTAAGTTTTTGTTGTGTCGACAGGGTTGTGCGTACATGACATTCGCGACGACGGTGGCTGCGGCTCAGGCATGCGTGGTGGCGCTGTATGGCACGCACGCGCTGCAGTGGACTAAGCTTTGCAACATCTACACCCGCTTCTGCGAGCAGGTCGCTGGTAGCCTCGTGTGCGGCATGCTCGCTGCCGTCGGTACTGCCCTCCTCTCCGTCGTCTCCGCCCGCAACCTTTTCCGCCTCTACCCCTCCATGCTTTCACCTCCGCCGTCTTCCTTCGTGGGATAGACATTGTCCACCGCCCCTCTCTCTAGGCCTTCGTTTGTATTCTTATATTGGGCTGCATAGAAAAATTAAGCCCAACTATAGACCCAAGTAAAGCATATCTACCTTTTATTTTTCTTAACTTTTGTTAGAGTGCATCTAGGAGTAATACTTATCCACATGTAGTATATACTCCACAGAAGGTGTATGTTCTTGTACCTCTCTCTCAAAAAAGTGTATCCATAGGTAATGTGCTTTGCTTCCTCTCTCTCTCTCATAAGAACAATAGTAGAGAAGATGGTTGTAAGGTAATTAAGGACCAACCTTTGTGGCATGTTTCAGTGCAGAAGTGATAATGTTACACGCTGAAATTGTTGTGGATAACAGAACTAAGTTCAGTTCAGTTACCACCAGAGGTAAAGAAATGGTTGATTTAATTTGCTTCGGTGCCTCGTGATGCTGTCGTCGTGAATTGTTTTTGACATGAGCCCATCAGCAGCCGTCCAAAACTGGGGGCTATTTGATTTTTTTCTCTTTTTGTTGGAATCACGCTGAATTCCGTACCCATGGTTCCCAACTCGGGGGTGGCTAATGGGCGCGCACGCGCCAACTGCGCCCCTCCCCCCCCCTCCTGAGCGATTTTTTCCCTTCTTCTTTGTTGGTGATTTTTCTTTTTTTTTCTTTTCCCTTTTACGTTTTTTCTGATTATTTTTTTAATCTTCAACACACGTGTTTTCAAATGTTTTGACTTGAAAATATTCAAATCTCGAGTTGGAAGTTTTAAAATCTCGAGTTGAAAGTTTTCAAAACTGAGTTGGAAGTTTTCAAATCTGAGTTGGAAGTTTTTAAATTTGAGTTAAAAGTTTTCAAATTCTGAGTTGAAAGTTTTCAAATTTGAGTTAAAAGTTTTCAATTCTGGATTGAAAGTTTTTCAAATTTAAGATGAAAAAATAAAAGTTTTTAAAATTTGACTTCAAAAATTTCAAATTTTGAGTTAAAATTTTTCAAATCTGGGTTAAAAGTTTTCAAAATTTGACTCCATGTATAAATTTCTTTTCAATCTGTTAAACAAAAGCTATCCACAAAAAATCTAACATTAATTGTCGTTATTATCTCTAACTAACAGGATTAGTTAGTACGTGTTACCGAGAAAAAATCCCGCCGCGTGCGCGTTGGCAGCGCATACGCGCGAGCTAGCTTTTGCCTCCTAACTCACCTTATCTTTTTTCGCGCGCACGCTTTTCAAACCGCGTCACAGGTTTCTATATAAAAAGTTTCTTAAAAAAATCATATTAATCTATTTATTAAAAAATAGTTAATACTGCGCTAATGGATGGCTCGGAGGGAATGAGTTCCCAACCAACCAGGAGAACGAATGGCAGCGACCAAGAAGAACAACACAGGGTGTTATTTGAAAAATGTTTGGATCGCTACCAAGAAAACAGGGTGCTATTTGTAAAACTCCAGCATTTGCTCTCTATTAACCGTTGGATAGACAAGCGTGCGGCTGTGATTTTCCCGACCTTCTCTCGTGTTTTTTTTTTCGTGTTCCCCTCCCTATCTCCGACTACCCCCCCCGGGCGGCGGCGGCGGCGGCGGAGCTCCGGCGAGCTGAGGGATCCGGGAAATTCGTCGATCCGGCACCGTGCCGGGGAGGTTAGGTAGTCGGGGATGGCGGAGATTGGAGAACGGCGGCGGCTACGGCTGCCGCTCGCTCGGAGAGTCCGCCATGGTTCTGCTGGCGCGTTGATCCCCCGGCAGCTCGGCACTAAGAATGGTCGCCACGGACGCGCAAGCCATGTCCTCCCCGGCGCCATGGGCTCTGCATCGGTGGCTATGACTATGTCAAAGGTGGTGTGTTCTTAGCTGCTGCTCTTCATAGGTTCAGAAACTTCAGAGAGCAGCTGTTTTCCTTTTCCCCCCATTTTGTTTGGTCAGTGCTGCATTCATGGATCGCTGCATGTGTTTCTCTCTGCGTTTGCGTTTCTCTGAACATTTTTGAGGTTGTTTATGCAGAGGATTTGAAGGGTAGCTGCACGTATTAGTTGGATCTTAGTGCGTATGTTGTTCTGTTGGGATCGATCGATTTTGTCAGTCCATTCCATTAATTGTTGGAGTGCAGTTCACGTAGTACCAACCAACTTGTCTAGCATTTCATTCGTCCTAGTGAAACTATGATATCGCAATCACAATGATGCAATATGTAAATTTGTTTCTTGATGCTCTGCTTTCTGATGCTACTTTCTGAAGTGGCTGCTTCATCAAACAGGGTGTTGGGCATGCTGTTCCTTTTCCTGTTTTAATCATGCTGTTCTTTTTAAATTAATCCCTTTTGGTTAGCATGATTGGTATGTGCATGAACACTTTAACAAGTCTTAGTGCACTTGTATTTGATGATAAAACTTCCTGCACGAAGGCAAGCAAAATATGATCTCATTCAACACTAACAGTCCAAACAAGTCTAATTTCTGTCAGAAGTCAACATTTTAGTTCTCACATAATGTCCAGGTTCCAGTAAGCAGTAAGAACACGTGCAACTTGAATTACAAATGAAGAGAATATTTTAATTGAAACGTGGTATACATTATAATCAGCCTTGTTGTCAAAATTCAAAAAGAAAAAAAAAAGGTATCTATACATGACACGGTACACATAACGGGCATACAAACAAAGTATAACTTAGCCATCTAAAAGAATTGAACCATATGGCCCTTCTATACGTATTTCCGCCATTTCATAAAGAATATTACATGATTTTTGAAACTGGTGTATAAAGAGGAAAAAATATTATCAGATTTAGCTTTTCGACTGTGTATTATCATTGGTAGGGATGCCGGCTGCAAGCTTTGCTCTGAGGTCCTTCCTGAGAATCTTGCCAGAAGGACTCTTCGGAATTGAATCCGCGAAGAAAACTTTGTTGAGCCTCTTGTAGAAAACAACCTGTGATGTTGTTCAAAACAATCTGGATTATGATGCTTATAACGGTGAAACATTGGTATATGGACCAATCCAATTATTTCTATGCTTCTGCATGATGTATGATTTAGCTTTAACTTGTTAGAGAGTACTGTTTTCTAAGCATAAATGAATATATGATGGCTTCTATAGACTAGTGATTACTTGTATGTGAACCATAAAGCGGTAGATGGAGAGATCGATAAACTAAGCATTACCTCCTTTGCCACAAATTGCCTGATCTCATTCTCGCTGATTGCAGATCCTTCAATCCGTACAATGAATGCAACCGGCACTTCACCCGCAATTTCGTCTATCATCCTGCAAGAATTCAATAAGAATTTAGTCCTCTGATGTGATGCTGACCTTCTGTTCATCTAAGCATGGATCAACTTACGGTACAACGGCAGCATCCTTGATATCAGGGTGTGTGATGAGAAGAGCTTCAAGTTCCGCAGGAGGTACTTGGAACCCCTTGTATTTTATTATTTCCTTGAGCCGGTCAACAATGAAAATCTCGTCGTCGTCGTCAACATAACCAATGTCTCCTGTGTGCAGCCAACCGCCCTTGTCGATGGTGTTCTTCGTGGACTCCGGGTCATTCAGATAACCTGCAAATCAGAGGCACGATCACTGGCATGAAATGGCTGCATTCAGAGTTTCAGACATTCAGGTGCACTTGTTCACTTGTATAAGCCAGAGCATATACCAGTGCAGCCTCCATTACAGTTTTCAGTAAGATTAAAAAAAAGAGAGTCTAAGTAGATAAATTTTTCAATGGAAACACTACTGTGTGTTAGCGATGGTCAACTTCAGGTTTAAAATTTGACAGCCATATGCTAACCTGTTGATAAGGTCGCAAACTAGACTAACCACCATGAACTATTTCCCGGCATTTATCTCTCCATGAATTGTTGGATAATTCTTAGAAATATCTCTCCTCAGGTCACATTCAGACAGCTGGCGCCGAAAGCACCATAGTATATATCCTAGTGCTTCGCTATACTAGTCCATTCATAATCGTAATGTAGATTATTTATAGCTTTAAAATAGGACAGATATATTTTCCAAAAAAATTTGAAGGACAAACCAGCACTTCCTCCATTGAAAGGACAAAAGGGTGCCATTTCAACATGCAAAGAAGAGATGTTGAAATAAATGAACAGAAATGATAACTGTGGAGATTCCTACCCAAGTGGTAAAGTGCACATGGGTAGTGAGCATAGAACAGCCTGTAGCCATGATATAGATTCAATGCATACCCCTGACGCGGAGGAACACAATTCGCTAACGGAAAAATAATTAGTGTCCAGTTGCATAGTGGCTCTAAAAGAATGATACGAGTGTTGTACTACGTATCAATTAAACTTGTCAAAAATGAAATTTTTTTCCTTTTCCTTTTGTCGTGTTGATCGTTTTTTTTCCAAATAGAAAAGAATGGTACATCCAACTTAAGCTAATGAGTTTGAGGACTACATGGAAATACAGTGTTGTGGATTGTACTAGTGTAAGCTGAGACTCTCATAGATCCCTTTGGAAAATGCTCTCACATGGGCAGCTTGAATGCGTGATTAATCAATAAATGCAATCTATTAAGTATGGACCATCTAGAAGATGCCAACCTCGATTCTCTGTTAACTCATGGTTGCACTTCTGGAATTCCTATTGAATATGGTTGCATGCAATCAGAGATCTGAACTTACTCCCCCCACAAAGATCCGAAATCACAGATAAGAGTAGCTTTCTGATCCAAAATTTGGATCGTGTGCCAGAGTTCAGTTTAGTATGGTGACACTTGAAGTTTTTATTTGTCTAGTATTTCTACTCCTAGTACTGTAAAGTGTAAACATGGTTGACTGCCACATCGGAGAGTAGAAACTTGTTTGTGCAGGGCGCACTATTGGTAACAGCTGAGAGGTACAGCTTTCAATTACTAAAGAAATATAAATAGCAATTAGGAAAATTTTCAGCACCCAAGGATGGATATGTGCCACAAATTGCCTTTTAATCTAGTAGTATATTACTAGATCTACCAGATTAGAATCATACGGAGTATAATATTGTTACACCTTGTTTACATACTCCCTCCGTCTCAAAAAAAGGCAAACCCTGAATTTCCGTGTCTAACTTTGACTGTCCGTCTTATATAAAACTTTTTTATAATTTGTATTTTTATTGTTGTTAGATGATAAAACATGATTAATATTTTATACGTGACTTGTCTTTTTAATTTTTTTCATAATTTTTTCAAATAAGACGGACGGTCAAACGTTGGGCACGGAAACCCGTCCACGTAAAAAGCGTGTGCGGCGAGACAAATGACGGGATATGATGAATGTATATGCTGCTAGTAGTAACAAGCGCGCAGCGGTTTTTTTTTTTAAAAAAAAATCTAGGTTCTAGTACTATCTCCATCTCTAGAATATTCTTTTCTTCTTTTGTTCATCATAAAATAAGTTTGGTTTTAAAAATCATTGCATTGAAGTTTGTGTAATAAAATGATAAATGTATTAAGAATAGATAAAGTAAAAAATAATTACTTTAAGATTTAATAAAGCGTGGGTATTTTAGTTATTTCGGTTTTTATTATCTTATTATCATGCGTGGTATAGATGAAACATTAATTAACAAGGTAATACGAAGTACTACCTTCGTCCCAGAATATAAGAAATTAGGATTGGAAAAAAAATTTCTTAATACTGTGAATCATGATGCGCTTATATTTTAGAAGGGAGGAGTAGAAATTTCGCCGGGTGGTTGTCGCTTGTGATGGAATAGGTTGGTTAACAAAAATCAGGCAGGTGGTCGTCTGTTGTTCGAAATGTCTGATCACCTGTCCCCATGATCGTTTTCCTACCAAATTGATAAATTCACCTACTCCAATCAGTGAACGTGGGGAGAGACTGATTCGTTGACATTGTGACAGTACTATTGACTGCACACTTCGCTGTCTAGGATGAACAAGAAGAATCTCAATGGTGCTAGCTGAAGCTTTATATCGATAAAAAGCCGAAAATGGTAGACCGGTTCGGTGGCTCAACTCCAGCAAACCAGCTGCAGGCTGCAATGCAACGAAGCCGTTGGGCCACCATTCCACTAACCGACCAACGCACCCAACCGCCAAAGGAATAAGTTCACTTGTGCTCCCTTCTCCTGACGTCCTTGAACCATAATACCATATCTAACATGTTCTTCAACATGCAATGTCGGAGTACCTTAGGTCAGTCCAGAGGTAGCATTGTACCTAGTTTCGACTGACATAACGAGTTGACTACGACCAATCCAGGCAAGTTAGTGTGGAACCCATGCAGGACCCACATGTCAAGGCCCTTCTCTCTCTCTCTTACGTGACCCGACGGAGACACCATGAGCTCCCTCGTGTGCGTCTGCATTACCATGTCCACGACAAATCGCGGTGAGTGTGTGGTGGAGGGGCCGTCGGAGAGAATGAAAATGCGCAAGCTCAGGAAAAGGGAGAGGAGAGAGACAAACCCGCTTACATGTGGGCCCCATATTTCTTTTTAATCATTTTCTTCTAATGACTAGGATGCCATATAAGCCGAAAGCAACCATCCACACTGTCTCAGGGTCTTATTTAACCTGGTTTTACAATATGAGAGTTAAAGATTTTTAGTATTGCAGTTCAGGGAAGTGATTTGAACTTGACGTAAAACTGAAGGACGTAAAGTGGACTTATTCCATCACGAAGACTCCGGCAAAGCCCAGCGATCGACAGGCCCTCACGGCAGGGAATAAGTTCACTGGAGGTCCCTTAATTTAACAGCGAGATTTTTTAAAACCCCTTAACCACAAAACCAGAAATCTTCACCCCTAAACTATACAAAACCGTTCATCGGAGGTCCCTCGGCAGTATTTTTGCCCGGTTTTACTGACGTGGCATCCTAGTCAGCAATTTTTTTTTTAAAAAAGTACTTGGGCCCACATGTCAGCTGCATATTTTCTTTACTCTTCTCTTCTTCGGAGAGGCGGGCAGATGTGGGTGCGGCGACCGGCGGCGGTGCGGGCGCGGTGGGTAGTGGGGAAGAAGCGGGAGAGGAGGCGGGCGCGGTAGGCGGCGGGCGGCACGGAGCGAGCTACGAGTTACCACTCAGGTCGAGCTTGAGTAGCTGCGTGAGGTCGCCAATCGGCCAATGGCGGATGGAACCACGACGGAGCTCAACATCACGCCGGCGAACACGTTGCCGTTGAGGAATATCTCAGCCAAGGCGTTGCAGTTGGTCAGGTTGTTCAAGAACTCCCAGGCGCCGCTGTCATCGGTCGGCGTACGACTCCGACGAGATGGACGCCCCGCTCCTGTGGAGCCTCCCCTCCCTGGGGCGGGCGCTCCTCTCATCGTCTCCCGCGCCCGCGCGGATGCTCTCCGCGGTAGCGTCCGACGCCCTCGTCGAGATCAAGCCAGGCGAGATAAGCATGGTCTCCGGCATCCCCAAGGAGCACCTCCGCCGCAAGGTGCTTCTTTGGACTTACTCTGATTTATGTAGTGTCGATAGATTCGCTAGCCCTCGCAGATCCGTGTGGGAATCGCTCGAGATGTCCAGGTTTGGTGGGTTCTTTTGGTTGTTACTCGGGTTAGGGATAGAGCCTGGAGGTGTCGGGTCGTGAACTCATGGTACAGACTACAGTGCTATCGCTAGTTGACGTTCGAATCGTGGAGTAGATAGAAATGCGAATTCGGTGATGAAGTTTTACACTTGTATGGTTTGAACTGCGTTTAGAACTTGGGAGGAATGTGCTGGTCCGCGCGCGCCCACGTCGATCGGCTGGGAGCTCGCCACGGAACACGTTGTTCGCGAGTGCGAGGCCTCGCAACGACGTCATGTTGAAGAAACTCGGCGGGATCTCTCCGGTGAGGCTGTTCTGCGACAAGGCTAACATGCGGAGCGCCGGGAGGCGTGACAAGCCGTCGGGGATGGAACTTTCCAGAAGGTTCTGGTCGAACTCGAGCTACACGATCTTCGTGAGGTTCGCCAGCGATGGCGGGATGTAGCCGGAGAGCGAGTTGTGGCTGAGCCGGAGCACCGTGAGATTCGGCAACGCGTCGAGCCACCGTGGAACGCCGCCGACGATCGAGGTTGTTGTTGTTGAGGTACGCGACGTCGAGGGCGGTGCAATTGTGGAGCGCGTCAGGTATCTCGCCGGCGAACGCGTTGTCGCATAGGCTGAGATACCACATCCGCCGGAGCCAGCCGAGGCCATCGGGGATGCTCCTGGAGAAGGCGTTGGAGGTGAGGTTGATGAGTAGCTCGAGCTGCGTGAGGTTGGCGATGGCCGGTGAGAGCTCGCCGGCGAGGCGGCTCCTGGACACGTCCAGCGACGTGACGCGCCCCGCTGTCCGCTTCTCTGCTCGCGGCCGCGCTCGCGCCCGCCTCCACTCCGCTGCCGCGCTCGCCCTCCGCTGCTCCGCCTGCCGCCGCCTCCCTCGCTGAAGAAAAGGAGAGAGGAGAGAAAAGAGAAGAGAAGGAAAAGAAAAAGAGAAGAAAAAAATATGTGCAGCTGACATGTAGGCTCCACATACTTTTTAAAATTTTATTTGCTGACTAGGATGCCACGTCAGCGAAACCACCCATATATACTGTTTAGGGACCTTGAGTGAACGGTTTTGTATAGTTTAGGGGTGGAGATTTCTGGTTTTGTGGTTAAGGGACCTCAAAAAATCTCGCTGTTAAGTTGAGGGACCTCCGGTGAACTTATTCCTCACGGCGGCGGCAATGCTGCCTATGAGCTGACTTGGCCCATTGAACTCTACACTCGCGGCCCATCAGGCTATTCTCTGCCTTTGGAAGCGGACTTGTGGGCCGGCCCATTAGTAGGAGGAATCCCTCAGTCGCTCCGCTTCTCCCCTCCCGTCTCCACCTCCTCCCACCCCTCTCTCCCCTCCGCTCCGGGCTCCGGCGGAGGGGGCGAGCTCCGCCGTCGGCGGCCATGGGCGCGTGGTTCCGCGTGGGGCGGATCGCCGCCGTCGCTCGAGTCCTCTGGAGAGGCCCCACGCCGGCCTCGGCCCCGTCTGAACTCTGAAGTGGTATCTCTCATCTAACATCCCTTACCGATGATCAGATGTCCAGTTGGGTGCTTGATCTGAGTATGCTTGTTAAGTAGTAGTAATAGAGTGAATTTCTCGGCGACGATTCGATTTCCAGTTGGGTGGTTCGGAATATAGTTCGGTTGATTTGCTTCCTGCATGTTCTGACGATGCTACAGGTAGTAACAATTTTAATGCTATTGTGCGCTTGGGCAAGTCTAGTTTAATATGTGTTTTTGTTTGGGTGGATATCTTGTGAAGTCATAATTGCTAATGTAAATAGTACTTGCGCTTTGGCCTGAAGGACAAATTCTTTTGATAGGGCTTGTGATGTGATAAAAGTGTCTTTCCCTGGAGTAAACTGCTACTAGGGTGTGAATGTGTGATAGAGTTATCGTGATGATCTAGCCTAAGATAAGCCTGACAACTTTTTTTTTCTTGCAAATTGGGATAGAATGGCATCCCAGTTTGCAAGAAAAATTGAAACTGCTTTGAATTGCTAGTTAGGGGGTGTCATGTTCTTTATTCAATTGGGCTGTACCTATTCCCTATGATTTTCTTTCAATGGTTTTACGCATTGTACGTTGGGTTGGAACTAACTTCAATACTTTGGATGTCTGACCTACATGTTCATTTTATACTTTTTCAGCGTGAGCGGCTGGCAGTGGAGACCGTCAAGCTGTTTTCTCCTGGGATGAACCAGCAAGATAGGTCCTTCTGGAGCTACCTCATTGGCTACAACTGTGGCGCCCTGATCATCCTTGGCAATGCTAATAGAGAACTTGATCAGAGGGCAAAGGCTCTTGCTGAGGAACGGGAAGCTCTTTGATGGTGGTTGCTAATGTTCAATTACCCTTGCGACGGTGAAAATGTATCACGCGGTATTGCATTTCTTTCGCTGATTCGAACATGTTCTGTTTCTATGCACGGAGGACCATCCGGGTGCTTGGATCTGCTCTTCCCCTTGGTGCAAAATGAAATCTGTAATTCAAATTGATGGATTAGAATATGTGAAGTGTTAAATGCTGCCCGATTCATGTGAGATTGAATGTTACTGACTTGGTATGCGAACTTCAGGAAATCATGTCTTTTTGTGGTTCTTTTTTCATTTACTGGACATGTTAGGAAGAATAGCTGTGACCGTGCACATTATCCTATATGTTCATACTATGAATTGGTGAAGTGAAACTTAAAAACTTCCCTTCCAGTTAAGGTGATTAAGAGAGGCCTATTTTGTTGTCTCCTGGCATACAACTTGTTCTTGAATATTTTGATTCATCTTCTACCCCCCGTCCCCTAATATAAGGGATTTTGACATTTTGCTTTCACTGTTTGACCATTCATCTTTTTCAAAAAAATTTGAAAGTATTATTTATTGTTTTTACTTACTTTATTATCCAAAGCACTTTAAGCACAACTTTTCGTTTTTTATATCTGCATAAATTTTTTGAATAAGACAAGTGGTCAAAGAGCACAAGCAAATGTCAAAATCCCTTATATCAGGGGACGGAGGGAATAGCTAACAGAACACTTTTTTTTCTTCTTAACCCTCTGATTTTGTTGGCTTGAATTAGATTGGATAGTTGTCTATAAGTTCTATGAAATTTACTCCATGAAGAATTGAATGGGCCAGAACCAGGAGCCAAGAATTGAATGAGGCTTGCCGAGAGAGGAGAGAAAAGAGAAGAGAAGGAAAAGAAAAAGAGAAGAAAAAAATATGTGCAGCTGACATGTAGGCTCCACATACTTTTTAAAATTTTATTTGCTGACTAGGATGCCACGTCAGCGAAACCACCCATATATACTGTTTAGGGACCTTGAGTGAACGGTTTTGTATAGTTTAGGGGTGGAGATTTCTGGTTTTGTGGTTAAGGGACCTCAAAAAATCTCGCTGTTAAGTTGAGGGACCTCCGGTGAACTTATTCCTCACGGCGGCGGCAATGCTGCCTATGAGCTGACTTGGCCCATTGAACTCTACACTCGCGGCCCATCAGGCTATTCTCTGCCTTTGGAAGCGGACTTGTGGGCCGGCCCATTAGTAGGAGGAATCCCTCAGTCGCTCCGCTTCTCCCCTCCCGTCTCCACCTCCTCCCACCCTTCTCTCCCCTCCGCTCCGGGCTCCGGCGGAGGGGGCGAGCTCCGCCGTCGGCGGCCATGGGCGCGTGGTTCCGCGTGGGGCGGATCGCCGCCGTCGCTCGAGTCCTCTGGAGAGGCCCCACGCCGGCCTCGGCCCCGTCTGAACTCTGAAGTGGTATCTCTCATCTAACATCCCTTACCGATGATCAGATGTCCAGTTGGGTGCTTGATCTGAGTATGCTTGTTAAGTAGTAGTAATAGAGTGAATTTCTCGGCGACGATTCGATTTCCAGTTGGGTGGTTCGGAATATAGTTCGGTTGATTTGCTTCCTGCATGTTCTGACGATGCTACAGGTAGTAACAATTTTAATGCTATTGTGCGCTTGGGCAAGTCTAGTTTAATATGTGTTTTTGTTTGGGTGGATATCTTGTGAAGTCATAATTGCTAATGTAAATAGTACTTGCGCTTTGGCCTGAAGGACAAATTCTTTTGATAGGGCTTGTGATGTGATAAAAGTGTCTTTCCCTGGAGTAAACTGCTACTAGGGTGTGAATGTGTGATAGAGTTATCGTGATGATCTAGCCTAAGATAAGCCTGACAACTTTTTTTTTCTTGCAAATTGGGATAGAATGGCATCCCAGTTTGCAAGAAAAATTGAAACTGCTTTGAATTGCTAGTTAGGGGGTGTCATGTTCTTTATTCAATTGGGCTGTACCTATTCCCTATGATTTTCTTTCAATGGTTTTACGCATTGTACGTTGGGTTGGAACTAACTTCAATACTTTGGATGTCTGACCTACATGTTCATTTTATACTTTTTCAGCGTGAGCGGCTGGCAGTGGAGACCGTCAAGCTGTTTTCTCCTGGGATGAACCAGCAAGATAGGTCCTTCTGGAGCTACCTCATTGGCTGCAACTGTGCCGCCCTGATCATCCTTGGCAATGCTAATAGAGAACTTGACCAGAGGGCTAAGGCTCTTGCTGAGGAACGGGAAGCTCGTTGATGGTGGTTGCTAATGTTCTTCAATTACCCTTGCGACGGTGAAAATGTATCACGCGTTATTGCATTTCTTTCGCCGATTCGAACATGTTCTGTTTCTATGCACGGAGGACCATCCGGGTGCTTGGATCCGCTCTTCCCCTCGGTGCCAAATGATCTGTAGTGCAAATTGATGGATTAGAATATGTGAAGCGTTAAATGCTGCAAAAAAGGGTCTTCGATCCCTCATCCTGCTAGTCGTCTAGGAAATCTGGAAGGAGAGGAACCGGCGGATCTTCGACCACAAAGAGGCGACAACAGGTTTTCTCCTAACACGAATCAAGAAGGAGGCAAGTCTATGGGCACTAGCGGGGGCTAAAAGATTGCGTGAACTCGTCCCGCACATTGTATAGTGTATAGCTCAAAGTTTCTTTTCTTTACCTTTAGGGGTTGTATTTTCTCCTGCTCTATTCAATGAAAAGGCACTACTGTGCTGTTTTCTGTTAAAAAAAAATGTTACGGACTTGGTATGCTTATGGACTTAAGGAAATCATGTATTTTTGTTGTTCTTTTTTCATTTACTGGACACGTTAGGAAGAACAGCTGTGACCGTGCACATTATCCTATATGTTCATACAATGAATGGGTGAAGTTAAACTTAAAAACTTCCCTTCTAGTGCCCATTTTGTTGCCTCCTTGGATATAATTAACTTGAATATTTTGATTCATCTTCTAGCTAACAGAACATTTTTTTTTCTTCTCAACCCTCTGATTTTGTTGGCTTGAATTGGATTGGATAGTATAGTGTAGAGAATTTAGGCTGTGTTTAGATCCAAACTTTGGATCAAACTTCCAACTTTTTCCATCACATCAATCTGTCATACACACACAACTTTTCAGTCACATCGTACCAATTTCAACCCAAACTTTCAACTTTGGAAGGAACTAAACACAGCCTTAGCCTTAATGAAAACTCGGTGGGCAATATTCTGTTGATATTCAGGATTTATGGATTGTATATGAAATATTGATTGCATCTGTAAGTTCTACTATTAAATTTACTCCATGAAAAATTGAACGGGCCAGAAGCCCAGTACCCGGAGGAAAGCCAAGGCTTGCCGAACTATTCGAGCTCGGCTCGACAAGCTCGCGAGCACAATAACAATGGCAGGCTCGGGCTCGGTTCCAACCTCTAAACGAGCCGAGCTTGACTCAAGCCTGCACCAAACCGAGTCTGAGCAGCTCACGAATCAAACATCTTTTCTTTTCTTTTCGGCGAAAATCCGAAACCGTATAGGACATACACTCTCTGACGTTCGTCTTCCTTTTTATATATTTCTCGATCACCTCCCAATCCAATCCAAGAGAGTTACGTTCGGAGAATTCAATCCGCGCGATTACCGAGTTAATTCACCGGAATTAATCACCGGCCGTTACAAAATGCAGTCGGTGGTGCGGTCAGCGGCGCGGCGAGCGACGGTGGCGGCGCAGGGGTATGGGCGGCGGTCGGCTGCGACGTCGTCCGGCGGCGGCAAGGCGTCTTCTTCCGAGATGAGAAGGATAGACTACGGGTCGATCTGGCACGTCATCGCCGGCAATATTGGCCTCGGCGTCACCCTGTTCGGCCTCAAAGGACTACACGATATGCGGATGGAGGAACGGGAAGAGAAATGGAATAGGGAACGGGAAGAGCGACTCGAGGCGGCTAGGAAGGAATGGATTCAGCAAACGCAAGGCCAACGGAAGGCTATGTGCCTCCTATGCCGGTGTCCTTGCCATTTGGATTATATGGAGTGAGTTTTAATGTTGAGTGGCTTCAGATGTTGTTTAATTATTAATAATGTATAATTGCCTTTGTGCGAAGGAAAGCATGCACTCGCTCTGTCTCAAAATACATTCAGATTCTTTAGTATTTTGATGTGTCTAATAAAGATTGTTATATTTTAGGAGAGAGAGTAGTACTTCTCTTTCATAGTTTTCTTTCTTAGATGGTGTGCACGACGGCTATTATATCTGCTGGTGGGTCGTTGTCATCTAAATTGGGCTGTATTTTAGGGGCCTAGGTTCCTCTCAGGTTGGCCCATGTCCTTATTTCTTAGATGGGCCATTCTCTCTAGGGGCTATGTGTCTTTTCTGACCCAAGTTAAAGGAAAAAGTATACTTTGACTCCCCCAACTATCACCCGAGTATTATTTATATCCTCCAACCACGAAACCGGGTATATCGACTCCTTCAACTATCAAAACCGGTGCAAATAATATCCTTTAGTGGTTTTAGAGGTGGTTTTGGCTGACGTGACGCCTACATGGCATTCTTAACCGAGTCTTTGTCCTACGTGGCACTTACGTGGCATTAGAATAAAAATAAAAAAAATATGTGAGACCCATATGTTATTAAAAATATATATTGTGGGACCCACATGTCATCCTCCCTCTCCCTTCCTCCTCTCCTCTCTATCCCTCGTCTCTCTCGGGAGCGGCGGCGGCAGAGGGGAGCGCCGGCCGTGGCCTCGTGAGTACACTCGGCGGCACGACGAAGTTGCTGATCTGGAGCACGAAGATGTTGTACGGCACCGCGGCGACCACCCTCTTGAGCGTGGCGTTCACCAGCGCGGAGAGCGCGGCGGAGGCGAAGACAGCGCCACCCTTGGCCGTCGGGGGTGATGGCGACAAACCCGGTGCGGCGGCACATGTTCCCGGTGGTCTGGAACAGGGTTGTCGACACGGTGGGCCTCCCCCGCGGCAGCGCGGCGATCTTCGCGGCGTCGAAGTAGTCGAGCACGACGTGGACGGAGAGGAGCTCGACGAGCGCCGCCCGCGGCAGCCTGGCGCTGCGGCGGAGGAGCCAGTCCACGGCGGAGTTGTCCGGCACCAGCACGGTCACCGTGTTGCGGCTGTTGATGTCGCGGTCGACGTGCGTCTTGCTGATCAGGTAGCTGAACAGCCCGAACTCCGGGAACCGGCCGAGGATCTCCGTCACGTTGAACGACGCGCCGCCCGCCGCCGCCGCGGCGGCGTCATCGCCGGAAGCCGGGAGGACGAGGGCGAGGAGCAGGAGCAAGGAGAGCCTGGACGCCATGGGTGGTGGGTTCGCGTGAACAGGAGGCAGATGTGCGGCGGAATTTATAGGAGAAGAGGAGAGGAGAAGAGGGGGGTTGAACAGTTGGGTGAGAGGCTGGTCGCGCTCCTTTTTTGGCGCGAAAGAGATCCGGTCGCGCGCTGACCACTTCTCCAGATCAAATGTTAACCTCTGATTCGTCCGATGCGTATCCAATGGTCCAGGATGGCTTGGTAGAACGGACGGCGATAGGAGAGTGGAGTGTAAATGGGCCGCGTTGATCTGGCCCATTGGGCTTTACGCTTCATAGTTCAGAGTTGTACGGCCCAGATAAACAAGACGCATATCATTTGTGCACTATACATTATAATAATACACACCAGCAGGTCATTTGTTCACTATACATCGCACACCAGCACATTAGATGAAAGTTTCTCAGTCTATTTTTTTTGTTTACTACCTCAAAAGTGAAGTCGTCATTCTTTCATTCTTTTCTAACCGTACTCATCGTAATTATTTTATCCTAAATCCATCCACCTAGCTAGTCCCTAATTATATGGGTCTAGCTTATACTTTATTCTCAATCTACCCATAACCATCCAACCAATCCCTAACTATATGCGGCCTGACCTGTTGCAAAATACGAGCATATTACCTATTTTAAATAGAGGGAGGTTTGGGGAAAACCATTTCCGCTGAACTGAGATATAGATTTTATGATTTGGAAAATGACAAAATACACCAAGCCAAAAAAAAAGGGATCTTTTTACATTTCTTTTCTCCGAGTTATTTGTTTATATTAGTCTCTTATGAATTATCTCCCACGTTGTTATGTTCTAATGTTATTGTTTCTTCAACAGAAAAGATAAAATAATTTAACGTATTCAACTATTCATGGACCAAAAGAACTATTCATGGTAATAAGTTGTCCATCGAGTGTCTTCTTATTTACTTTGGTGCCTAAGCTTGTAACGTGGGATTTCATTCGTCGAAAAAACAGGTACTCTCTTCGTACTAAAATATCTGTTTTTTTAAGTTTAAAATTTATCAATGATTATGACTTAAGATTACTAATTATTCCATCAATCACATTTTATCTAAATTTTTGTCCATTTTATCCTCATCATCCTCCCACTTTTATTTAAATGAGGAGCACTATATAGTTTCGGGCCCTTCCATGGTAGTATTACCTCAGTCCCAGAAATTGTAGTTTTGCACTTTTTTATATCCAACGTTTGACCGTTCGTTTTATTTGAAAATTTTTATGATTAATATTTTTATTGTTATTAAGATGATAAAACATGAATAGAACTTTATCTATGACTATATTTTTTTTAAAAAAATAAGATGGATAGTCAAAAGTTGTATACGAAACCCACAATTGCACTTAAAATGAGACGGAGGCAGTACCTTATACTGCCTCCGGTGGTAGGACAGTAGGAAGTAGACGTGACCATTGATTGATTAAGGGAGTAATTAAGGGTATTTTGGACTACTATTTCACTCGAAAATTAGAAACTCTTATTATTATTTCCGCCTCATCTTTTGACTGAGTTTCCGTTCGCTTCAGAGAAAAACGAATATGGATACCTTTCGGATCGGATAATTCTCGAATAGTTCAGATACGGATACGAATACAAATATTTTCTCCCAGATACGAATATGAATATGGTATCAGGGTTTCTGTCAGATACGGATAATAATTCGGATATCTGCAAAAGCCATGAGACATATCATATTTCTTTATAACTCTATGACCTTCAGTATACCTTTTTTAAAATTTAATAGTAATTCATCTCTTAACACTAGTCCACACTATTAATATTATTTAATTTTTTAAAAATATTTATAAAATATACTACGTCGAGATCAGGAGGATGGCCTGCAGAATCTCTTCTTGTCGGCCTCCGCAGCCCACGGATGGGGTCTGTCTAGAGTTTATCTCTGATTGTCGATGTCTGGCGGTAGCCATTGCGTTGTTGATCTGTTGTGTTCTTGTTCCCCCTCTCCTAGGGGTCTTGTTATTCTATACCCATAATTCTCTTGTGCAAGTTAGAACTCATGGATGACCAATACGGATACAATGCGTTAGCAGCCTGTGATCATTTCCATATAGAACTCTATTTGGTCATTCCTTGATCCGAAACTCTTTCTATATTGAGGTATGATTCCGTATAAGGACCTTTGGATGATATGGTGATGAGCCCCCGCGAAACTTAGTCGCATTTAACTATTGGGTATGTGGTATCGCATAACCCTGACAGTAGGGACTTACAACCAATAAGCAGGTTAGCCTTAAGGACAAGCGACAACGTTGTGTTCCGTTGCCGGGCCTCTGTTACAGTTCTTATAGAGGTAGATTTTGTATATCTATATGCTCCTGCTCACCGAGGAACCGTAAGGACTATCACAAGGACAGAGGTGAGCCCAGGGAACCCGGGACAAGGCTGGGTCCAGGCCAACCTCCTAGTTTACATTCCTTTAGATGTAGAGCCACGGGTCCTGTCAACTGAGGACCGTAGGACTTACAGGATAGAGGTGAGCCGGGACCCAGGAACAGGGGCCGGGTCAAGCCAACCTCTGTGTACATTCTTAAGATGTAGATCTAGTAGGTTTCTACGCTCTCTCACTGAGGACCGTAGAAACTTACCAAGGGCAGAGGTAAGCCTGGAACCTGGACAGGGCCGGTCCGAGGCTAGGCCTCCGTTACATTCTTTAGATGTAGATATTGTGAGGTCTCTATCGCTTCCTCTCACGTAGAACCGATGACTACAAGGACATAGGTAAGCCTCGAGACAGGACGGGCCGGTCCCGAGCAAACTGCTGATTGGACATAAGAAGTCACGATTCCTTCGTGCCTAGAGGTTTTGAGTCATTGTAGATTTTATATAGTTTTCAAACACCCCTTTTCTAGTAAGAGGAGTGGTTCAACAGTATTGATAGAAGTGGACCCAGGGTCCAGGGACAGACCGGCCCTAATCTATTTCTGTTGCCTACTATTATTAAAATGTATTTCTTGTAAATTCACTGACGCCTAGGGGATCTGTTCCAGCTTACACAGCCAGGACCCTAGACTGGCCCAGATCCCCTTCTCTTAACATCTGAACTACATAGTTTTGTGATATCACGCACTTGAGAGGCAGAGTTAGCATTTTGAGTGAGGATAGGGCATGTCGGGCCCCGGAACAGTCGGGTCCCAGACTACACACCTTAACTCTACTTCTTTAAGATATGTGAATGCTAAAGCCATCCTAAGATAAAGCTGCGGACCCACTCATAGGGTAGGTCCCTAGACACCCGTCTGGAAGTACCCCATGTCTTTTTATGATGGTTTAAGCAATGCAATTTATCTTAATAGTAGATAATTATAATTTTCTGGAGAATGGGCACTCTAGGTTCCATTCACCCAACAAAACAAATTTTAATAAAAAGTTAAAATGCGGTTATCTATTAAGCTAGCTAATGTGTTCTATGCATTATGGCTGATCTGTAAACTTACTGTTATTATGTTTTTAAGCACCACTACAAACACCCATATTTTCGTGCTGCCACACCGGCGGCATCAGTTTTCAAGTAAAAACTAGCACTGAATGGGGTATTTAATTCATTCCCCTCATATCCGCATATCCTTATTAGTGCCAGTTTAACCAAAACAAGACACTGGTGAGACCGACTATACTATAATATCCATATCACTTATATTTAAATTATTTAATATCCGACTCTGAGCCGAACCAGCCAAATACTTTTAAGTTGACCATAGAACATATGACAACCCCAAATATGACACACCCAAATTTGGCAGTAAGATTAAGTGGTTGTGCAACGTTGGAACCGATTTGGAAAAAATCATAGCTTCTCGCGAAGGCCCCGCGTCTAATTAACGCCGTTATGTGGGCTGCGTCCGACCGTAGGTGGTTGTCCGGATGATCATACCTTAAGCACAGAGTCCAGTCCAATTTAAGTATTTCTCGTGTTACTTGTTTTAGACCGGATTCTTTGAGTCCTAATGGATTTATTATAAGCCTAATGGTGCTACGTTAGAAAAGGACCCTAGAAGTAGGTCCAACCCTTCCTATAAATATAAGTGGGCCAGGCTCCGATTGAAACAACTACCAATAAATCGGTGCAGAACAAGTTTATGAGCTAAAACCCTTTTGTCTACATCTCCCTCCATTTTGCTATTATGTATCCCAACCTCAAATCCATCAATTGCTGCGTCCTAAGACGTTGAGGACAGCACTAGCTGGCCTGACGAGCCAGACAAACTGACACGCGTCACCCTGACGAGGGTCCCTCCCGAGTGTTCGTCGGAGGCATCTCCTACACTCCCTACGGCGGCGCATCTACTCGATGGCGCCGCGGGTTGACATAACTGCTCAAGGTGGCAGCACGATATTGCACGATTCTATGTCAAACACATCTTTTGACGGACTCTGCTTGGAACGATTTCGGTGTTTATAGGCCGAAAACCTAGTTCTACTCCGATGGGCCTCCCACCGATCTTGATCAAAGGCGACACATTCATGGATCCGCGGATTATGGAGAGTTTGCCTATGGATAATGAGCAGTTTCCGAATACATTAGCGGCAAAATACGCGGCCAGTGGCCATCGCGGTCCGCGCACCTCCAGTGGCAATGGGAAAGGGGCGCGCGGCACGGGGGCCATATCCGGCGAGGCCAGCCAGTTAGAGGCGAAGTGCGGCTACTATCTCCTCGCGTCAGCAAGAAGCGACGGATGCTCGACGAGCTACAGCTGCCCTCCAGCCAGCAACAGTAAGCATTGGATCCATATATGCCATGGTAAGCAGCGTGGTCTAAGCTGTGTTTATAGTTCCTGAAAAAAGTTGAAAGTTTGGGGAAATGTAGTTGAAAAAAAAATTAAGAGTTATGATATGTAGAAAGTTTAGACTGTGATGTGATGTGATGGTAAGTTGGAATTCGGGAGAACTAGACACGGCATTAAGGCAAATCCACGGTCCGACGCATGTCTAGAGACGTCGGATCAGTGGGCAAGAGGCTAGACTCCACCTCAACCTTCGTCAAGCTCCTGATTGACACATGCAGGAGAGTTGGTTGATTATGTCATTTTTTGTGCATTTTTAATGTTGTATCATCGATCTCATGTGACTTTTGTAGGATTTGTGATCCACTTTGTGATTGATTCTGCTGTCAAAGATTGATTCACTTTAATGCGTTGTTTGATTTGTTTATTGGATTGAGTGTTACTCCCTCCATTCCAATATATATGTAACAACTTAGGATGGGTTACTTCTTAGGTTGCTACTGTACATATTGGACCAAGAGTAGATTAAGTGCTTTTTTTGATCGATTCATTTTGCTGCTCAACTGATTCTGTAATTATTTGATTCTGTACTCGATGTTATTGACCTCGCTCTTTGGTTTTTTTACTTAAGCCAATTAATCAGTGTCGGTTGTAATATCCCAACCCTAATGAGGGGTTCATCAGTGCCGCACTGAAGCCGTTTCATGTAGCAGTGGAGGTAGCCTAGCTAGGTGCTTGCGTGTACGTCGATCAGTCTGCTCTGGCACGCGGGCACACGGCTGGCAAGTGAGGAGTACGTTGGTTCATAAGTAAAGGGCAAAAAAATGTTTTTGCAGGTAAGGACTGACTTGATTTACATGCAAGCCAATCGATTTTACAGGCCAAAATTATTGCTTTGGCATGGAGTATGGACTGCCTGACTCTAACTCACTCCATCTAAAAAATATAAGAACCTAAAATCGAATGGAACGTTTCCTAATACAACGTGATGCATTGTATCAGAAACGTCTCATCTGATTTCAAGCTTTTATATTTTGGGACGGAGGTAGTAGGTGCAATTCATATGCAAGCCAATCCGTTGAATAAAAATCAATGCTCCATTGAATAAAGATCGGTTGCTCCTCTCCTCAGCGAGCGAAGTACGTCGATCGAATTTGAATGGAGGGGTATCATTATCAGCTACGTATGCAATTAAGCCTAATTCAGTCTATCACAAAGGTTTCTCTGCACATAATATTACTACTACTTACTCCCTTCGATATAGTACGGGATGTTTCTCGATTTTGCTTATCTAAGGTAGTTATAGATAAAAGAGGATATGAATTGGTTTAATAAATATAAATTTTAGAAGGCGATTTATTTTAGTAAGCACGGGTAGTAGTTAGACTATGATTCCTTCGTCCCGTTAAAATGACTAGCTACTAAGGTGACCATATTCATACTATTCAAATATATTTTTATCTCTGTATTACTGTAGGTTAGCTTTTTAGGGAATAAATAAAGTACCCCTAGTATGTCAGTACTCCCTCCGTACTCGTAAAGGAAGTCGTTTAGGACAGCAACACGGTCTCCAAAACACAACTTTGACTTCTTTGTTTCTATAAAAATATTTATGAAAAGTGATATATGTATACTTTTGTGAAGGTACTTTTCAAGACAATCTATTCATATTAAATTTTTATATTTTCAAACTCAATAACTTGAGAGTTATTCATATGAATTATATTCTCCAAAAGCTTGACTTAAACATTTCCTAAACGATTTTCTTTACGAGTACGGAGGGAGTATGTGTTTTGTGTTATTTATGCGTTGATGCGTCGATGATCATCAAGGTCGGGTGTTTTCAGTGTTTGTACGTGTGTATTACGGCGGATGAGGCCAGCCCTGCAGCAGAGCATGCATGCTGTTGCCTGCCTACACTACAATTGGCTCGTACTAATACTACTTACTACGTGCAATAACTGTATGATTCGTGGTACACGGCAATTAATACTATAAATTTAAACATATATATATACATATGTCTAAATTCGTAGTATTCGGTCCTAGCTAGATTTGTTTTTATAAGACGAATGGAGTAGTTAGCATGTGATTTTCGCAACTTATGCGTAAAAATAATTATCAGTTCGCAAGCAAGGGCATATTCAATAATTTAAGCCCACACACACATGAGGTGCCCTTATATGTATACTGCTATAAGAAATAATGATGGTATCGTGAATCTATCATTCTACCTACTTCTATTATAAAAGTGTGCTTGTTCGCCATGTTAAAAGACAACTAAATATACTATAATATTGTCTAAAATAAATAAAAAATATTTTTCATAAAATAGGTAGCCATGTACTTTTGTTATAAGGAATATTTCTCTTAATTTGATTTTATATCTAGCTATCTATCTATCTAGATATCTATTTACACATTTTAATATATTTTTATTTATGTTAGGACAATATTATAAATTTTATAAGACTACTCTTTGTGCTGAACCGTATAACAATAATAATAAAACTAAAATAGCCTTCACCGCCCGTTGCAACGCACGGGCTTTTTTCTAGTAACTTAAAAATTTTGGGGCCCTAATTTCTAGGGGTGGTGTGCTCTCTCGCCCATTTGGTACTTGCCCCAGATAGATACAGGTCCATCAATCAGTCTGATATATATGTAGGGAAGTAATATTATACTACCATATGTAAATTTTTAGATCAAACTCGATTCAACATTTATGTAAATGTGACATTGACTGACATGGACAAGAAAGCATCTATAATTGGTAGCAATATGCAAGATACCATTTCTGTACGATACCGTTTAGTATGAGAAGAAATTGCACTGTGTGCACAGAGTAAATAATACCATTTATGTTTCTGCTGATGAATAGCGCCTTGAGTGACATTAAAATAGGATAGACACATTTAAAACCACGAAACTAAATAAATAACTATATAGACTCATATTACTATGATATATGATCGATGTTTTATGATGAATGGAGTACCCCTGATGTCATTTAATTGGTAGCAGCATACATATACTCTCCAGGTAGTACTCTCTCCGTCAAAAATAATAATAATAATAATTTTTTGGACGCTAGTTGAACAGGTTGGCACACTCCATTTAGGGTGTCCCATGATGTCAGCTCCACAAACAAATAGTATAGTACTAGGAAATCGACAGCACAACACGCACTAAATTTCACTCCCTGCACCTCACCTGATTATGCTTATCCGTCCGGGATATACATATACATTGACACAGTGACTGGTGTGTAGCTAGCTAGCTACAGAATACTTCCTTTATTAGTTCCAAAATAAACAAATTTAATATGAGATATGACATTCTATAATACGAAGGAAGTAATATATATACATGTCCGGTGCAATGGCAGGTGTAATTTAAATCTTAAAAACTCAATCAAAATTAACAAAGTTTGACTAGAAAAGATCAAACGACTTAAATATAAAACGGATAGAGTACTAATAGCAAGCTGGCACATTAACATACGCGTAGGTGCATGGATGCATACATGTAATCAAGCGGCTAGCACAATAATTTACAAAGAATTTCATAGAATTGAAATTAATTCTATGGAAATTTTTTTCATTGCTCATTTGATTCGAAGGGAAAGGAAGGCACTTTTAATAGGATTATATTCCTATGCTTAACATTTCAGATATCAAATAGTCAAGCTCTCGTTCCCCTAGGCGAAACAACCGCGCTCCTCGGCTTTCGTCGCGCCGAGCACATCTCTAGGATTCCCCGCAAGCGCAACGATAGCGGTGGCAGAGCTCTCGATTGTTCATGATGAAATACCTAGCCACTAGAGTGTGCGAAGTGGAGCGGGGGCTGTTTGTGGCGGTATCTGTGCCCATATGCAGTCACATGGTGGCGCTGACTGCTACGGTCGGTGGACTTCTGACGTAGAGGCGTGGGTGCACAATGCTAAGGGTACTTTATGGCGATTGTGGCACTTAAGGCAGCGACTTCCATATCTGGTGCGACGACACGTCGTGCTACAGGCAGCGGTAGGATGACGCAGTGGATGTGCCAACTCCCAAGAGCAACGACCCTAGGGGCGGTAGCTACCCGTGGGGCTTCTACTCCCAAATCCGGTCGAGTGACAGCGAGGGCGATGGTCCTTTTCCTGGCATCTGGTGTGGATGGCGGTGGTGGATGGTCAGCGGCACATAACTCGGCCCTGCTGACACATCGATGAAGATGGTGAGGAGGTGATGATCCTGGCAGCGACAACCCTAGGGATGGTGCTGCTAGTGGATCTCTTCGTCCAGACCCAACCATGTGATGGCGGGGACGGTGCTTGTGGAGGTGGTGCTTTCCTATGGCATGGACGCAATGGTGATGGTTGGTGCTTTCCTATGAGCGTTAATTTGTAATTTTAATGCTTGCCCTGCCCATATGGCAAAAAATGCATGATGTTAGGCCAATACAGCCTGCAATAAAAACAAAACCAATCCATGTGACAATGTATTTGGTAAGATTTGCATCGATCGAAGCAAGATGAGTGATTTATTTGAGTAATTTGCAAGATGAGTGACTAAACTGTACACACCTCATAAGTTGTGATACCGCGGTGCCATTTTGCTCTTTTTTTAAAATGATGAGATTGAGAGACATCATTCGGATACTGAAGGATTTTTCATAGAAACTAAACTCATTTTTGTGAATTTCTTGTAAACTCCTGCAAGGAGCCTTTAGAATGAATCAGTAGTTCTCAGTTCTCCTTAGGTTGATTCAGGGCCTTTGCACGAAAATACGATTAGAGTACCACATGGCGGTCTAACCAAAACCCAAAATCGATCTAATCGACAGCTCCCAGTCTGATTCAATTTTATTTTTTTTCATACTTCCTTGGTTAGGGCTGATTTTTTTTAGTTCTATTGTATCTGTAAGCCCCTACTGGAGCATGGAAAATCTTTATTTCTTGCGCAAGTGTACCCTTTTATAAGGGCTATGGATGGTTGATTCGCCTGAGACACGAATACATTTATTTCTCCTCTACTTTTTATCCTAGTTTTAGCCATAAGCTCATACATCTTCATTAGTTGCATCGATCGTACGATGTATGTCTTCACTCTCAGAACATAAATCCTTTGTAGCTTTCGTACGGAAAACCTTCTAGTTTGTCTTCATGAGACGGGTGGTGTTCATGCAAATATCAGTCTAATCAAATCAGCCAAGTGGCTGGTTTTGTAATCCATATCATCCACCAAGATCAGGAGGTGCTAGCAAGATCAAGGCGCTATTTCAACTACTTTGCTCACAGGGAGACTTTGTGTCAAAGTTTAAATCTCCCGGCTATAGCGGTTTAAAAAGGGTTTAAGAAAGGGTTGAGTTTAGTCGATATAACTCTATTTAGCTCATTATAGTTATTTAAGAACTCCAACAGTTAAATGTTTTATGCCCACTATTTAAAACATTGCTCTGTGCACATGTAGGTCAAGGTGATAAACACATGACAACCACCCTTTCCTAACGGTTGATACAGATAGCTCGAATACGAAAACAAATACGGATTATCTCGAATATGATCGACACGAATTCGGAAACATTTTTTTCTTGGAACATGAAAACCAACTCAACTTCTAATAGAAACAAATACAACATATATAATTAGCTCATTTTATATAAAATGTATTATAA
>CM020183.1:30066031-30117201 GCA_009805545.1 Oryza longistaminata
GACGTTGAACGACGCGCCGCCCGCCGCCGCCGCCGCGGCGTCATCGCCGGAAGCCGGGAGGACGAGGGCGAGGAGCAGGAGCAAGGAGAGCCTGGACGCCATGGGTGGTGGGTTCGCGTGAACAGGAGGCAGATGTGCGGCGGAATTTATAGGAGAGGAGGAGAGGAGAGGAGGAGGGGTTGAACAGTTGGGTGAGAGGCTGGTCGCGCTCCTTTTTTGGCGCGAAAGAGATCCGGTCGCGCGCTGACCACTTCTCCCAGATCAAATGTTGACCTCTGATCGTCCGATGCGTATCCAATGGTCCAGGATGGCTTGGTAGAACGGACGGCGATAGGAGAGTGGAGTGTAAATGGGCCGCGTTGATCTGGCCCATTGGGCTTTAGGCTTCACAGTTCAAAGTTGTACGGCCCAGATAAACAAGACGCATATCATTTGTGCACTATACATTACTTCGTATAAGTCATTCTAGCATTTCCCATATTCATATTGATGTTAATGAATCTAGACATATATATCTATTTAGATTCATTATAATCAATATGAATGTGGAAAATGCTAGAATGACTTACATTGTAAAACGGAGGAAGTACACACCAGCATATCATTTGTTCACTATACATCGCACACCAGCACATTAGATGAAAGCTTCTCAATCTTTTTTTTTTACTACCTCAAAAGTGCAGTCGTCATTCTTTCATTCTTTTCTAACCGTACTCATCGTAATTATTTTATCCTAAATCCATCCACCTAGCTAGTCCCTAATTATATGGGTCTAGCTTATACTTTATTCTCCATCTACCCATAACCATCCAACCAATCCCCAACTATATGAGGCCAGTGGTCTGACCTGTTGCAAAATACGAGCATATTACCTGCTTTAAATAGAGGGAGCTAGGTTTGGGGAAAACCATTTCCGCTGAATTGAGATATAGATTTTATGATTTGGAAAATGACAAAAATACACCAAGCCAAAAAAATGGATCTTTTTTACATTTCTTTTCTCCGAGTTATTTGTTTATATTAGTCTCTTATGAGTTATCTCCCACGTTGTTATGTTCTAATGTTTTGTTTCTTCAACAGAAAAGATAAAATAATTTAACGTATTCAACTATTCATGGACCAAAAGAACTATTCATGGTAATAAGTTGTCCGTCGAGTGTCTTCTTATTTACTTAGGTGAAGGTGGAATTTCATTCGTTGAAAAAACAGGTACTCTCTTCGTACTAAACTATCTGTTTTTTAAGTTTAAAATTTATCAATGATTATGACTTAAGATTACTAATTATTCCATCGATAACATTTTATCTTAATTTCTGTCCATTTTATCCTCACCATCCTCCCACTTTTATTTAAATGAGGAGCACTGTATAGTTTCGGGCCCTTCCATGGTCGTATTACCTCAGTCCCAGAAATAATGATCTTGGTGATGATATAGATCACAAAACCAGCCACTTGGCTGATTTGATCAGATTGATATTTGCATGAACACCACCCGGCTCATGAAGACAAACTAGAAGGTTTTCCGTACGAAGCTACAAAGGATTTATGTTCTGAGAGTGAAGACATACATCGTACGATCGATGCAACTAATGAAGATGTATGAGCTATGGCTAAAACTAGGATAAAAGTAGAGGAAAAATAAATGTATTCATGTCTCAGGCGAATCAACCATCCATAGCCCTTATAAAAGGGTACACTTGCGCAAGAAACAAAGATTTTCCATGCTCCAGCCAGTAGGCTTACAGATACAATAGAACTAAAAAAAATCAGCCCCTGACCAAGGAAATATGAAAAAAAAAATAAAATTGAAATCAGACTGGGAGCTGTCGATTGGATCGATTTTAGGGTTTTGGTTAGACCGCCATGTGGTACTCTAATCGTTATTTTCGTGCAAAGGCCCTCAATCAACCTAAGGAGAATTGAGAACTACTGATTCATTCTAAAGGCTCCTTGCAGGAGTTTTACAAGAAATTCACAAAAATGAGTTTAATTTCTATGAAAATCCTTCAGTATCCAAATGATGTCTCAATATCATCATTTTTAAAAAAGAGCGAAATGCACCGGTGGTATCAGAACTTACGAGGTGGGTGCACTTTAGTCACTCATCTTGCATATCGCTCAAATAAATCACTCATCTTGTTTTGATGGTGCAAATCTTACCAAATACATTATTACATCGATTGCTTGTTTTCAAATTGCAGGCTTTATTGGCCTAACATCATGCATTTTTTTTAGCTATATGGGCAGGGCAAGCATTAAAATTACAAATTAACGCTCATATACATATATATATATACACACACACGCTTCTACTCCTACTTTCAATGAACACGGCCATACTGTACTTGGCAATCAATAACAAAATTCATCTTTAATTGGATTTTCCTACCGGTAGTATTACGCGTTGGCTTATTTATAGATCATATGACCATGTTTGCCGAACAAATTAACATAGCATATAACTTCATTTTGAACACTTCACACGACACATGTTTTATGTGATTTGCACCCCTAAAACAAGATGAGTGACTTGTTTGAGCATTTTACAATATGGATTACCAAATTACACCCACCTCACAAGTTACGGTACTAGCGGTGCATTTTACTCTTTAAAAGACCACTTTAGCCCTAGTTCTTGCTCTTTTAGGCCCAGGGCGGTGGGTCTTATTGGGCTTTCTTTTAGGAAACCTGCGTACCAGAGACATCCAGAATCCGCCGACCGCCGTTACTCTCGCACGGCCGCAGCACGCTTTCAGCCGCTCACGAGGAGACACCATAGTTATTAAGACCGGACCGGTGATCGAACCGTTAAGGCACTCGGGTCACTGGTTTATTGGTTGGACCGGTCAAACCGCCGGTTTAAAGAGGTTCAAATAGATGTGTGTTATAGTTGTTTCACAGCCCATGACATAGCCTGGTGGTAGAGAATCTCGGTGGAAGCATGGAGGTTTTGGGTTCGACTCTCAAGCGCTGCAGGTTTTTTACCTATTTTCTCTAATTCACGTGACGCTTGTACTCTGCACCGTCGCCTCCTCCACGTGTGACGCCGTTCGAGCGGTCGAACCACCCCGGTTTTTCTCCGGTTCTGCAGTAAACCGCCCGGTTCAACCGGTTTCTTGCCGGTTTGATTGCGCGCCGGTCTTTTATCTGAACCGGACCGGCCGGCGTTTTGGTTCCGGTTTTTTCCGGTCGGACCGCCGGTCCGGTCCGGTTCTAGTAACTATGGGAGACACCGCTATAGACTCCCGTTGCTGATGGACAAACACGTGGCAGTAAAATGATGGGGTAGAAATGGACCAATCAGATGTCGGCACACACGGCCAACTTTAGAAATATAGATTTACATCAAATGGCAGACTCTACATCAAACATATAGCTGATAGCTCAAAACCCTATCGTTATTAGCTGAAATTACTCTATCGGCTTATCAGCCGATCAACTCATTAATCTGCTATTTATATATCTTGTCAGTTGCAGAATCAAACTGACTGGCACGCCTACATCTCATCAATTTTTTATATGCACTGGAGCTAAATAGATCTTTCAGGCTGCCGTGTTTTTACATCAACAGTTTGATGATGATGCGGCCTTGTAAAATTTAAACTTTATATCATTAGAATATGAGATGATTGATTAGTGGGTACTTCCTCGCGTTTTGATTTTTTTTAGTTAAATCTTTTCACGTTTGATCAAATTTATTGAAAAATATAGCAATATTTTCGATACAAAACAAACATATTATCAAAATGTATTAAATATTAGTTTTAGTTAACTAATTTAATGTTGTATATACTGCTAAATTTCTTTATAAACTTAGTTAAACTTTAAAAAATTAACTAGAAAAAAGTTAAAAATTATTTATAATCTAATATAACAATGCTGACAGTGTTTGCCAGTTTTGATTGGGCCATGTGGCGGCCTTTACTTTCAAAATAAATTCCAGAATTATGTGAAAGAAAAAAAAACAGAATAGTAAAAGAAGGGCTGGAGCGTTGCTGCGTTGCAGCTCTCCTGTTCGGAGGTGCTAGCCCTCTTATAGGAATGACTGGGGATTAATATAGAAGAATCCAGGGCATCTAAAAATGTTTTGAACATAGGGGCTAATATATCAAGAGCCTAACTACAAGTTGATCCGGGTACTGTAACACCATCAATTGTAGATTTTTATTATAGCATGGACATACTCCATCCGTCTCAAAATAAGTTTATTTTAACCCATCCCACACATAGCAATAAAAAACAAAAATAGTAGGATACCTCACTTTATTAAATCTTAATACAAATATTTTTCACTTTATCTACTTTCAATGCGGTTCTCTCCTATTTTCACAAACTACAATGCAATAATTACGTTAAAAAATAAAGTTATTTTAAGACAAACAGAAGTAGGCGAAAATAATATTTTAGGACTGATGGCAGGATTTATGGCATGAATTCCACCCATCAAGCATAAATTTGCAAACAAAACCTAAAACACCTTAAAAAATATCATCACCTACTTTACTAGACACTCTATTTGTTTTGTTGATTATAATTACACACAACAAACGAACACTAAGTAATACCCTAAAAAAAGTTGTAACGACTTTACTAGGCATTCTATTTGTTTTGTTGATTATAATTACACACAACAAATGAACACTAAGTAATACCCTAAAAAAAAAAGTTGTAACGTCCCGCCTCTCCGAAGCCGGGCCCGCTTACATCTGGTAGCTTTTATAGGTCATAACCGGCCAAGCACTCGGGAAGAATTTCCCGATCGGTCACCCATACCTAAATTGCTCCAGGCCAAACACGCTTAACCTCATAGTTCTTTAGAGACCGGCTTCTGGAAAAGAAGTTGCAATTTGTTGATATGAGTATTCTATTAATACTATTAAGCCCTGGGCCAAAGAAGTTGCAACTTGTTAAATTGCTCCAGGCCAAGCATGCTTAACCTCAGAGTTCTTTAGAGACCGGCTTCCGAAAAAGAAGTTACAATTTGTTGATACGAGTATTCTATTAATTCTATTAAGCCCTAGGCCAAAGAAGTTACAACTTGTTGATATATGTATTCTATTAATCCTATTAAGCCCTGGGCCGGGATGTCTCGTTGATATGTGTATTCTATTAATCCTATTAAGCCCTGGGCCGGGATGTCTCCAGGCCAAGCACGCTTAACCTCAGAGTTCTTTAAAGATCGGCTTCCGGAAAAGAAGTTGCAACTTATTGATAGTATTCTATTAATTCTATTAAGCCCTGAGCCGGGATGTCACAAAAGTAATACCTACAAAAATATAATTAAGGATTTTTAAAATGTAAGGAAATTGAACTAACACCATAAACATTTGCAAAATTTCTACTTCTTAATAACACATTTGTAAAATTTCTACTTCTTAATAACACACTGAAATAATTTGCACAGGCTATAACACGAGCGTGGGCACGCTTATTTTCTAGCATGAAACAGAGAGAGTACCGGATTCAATGAGCTGGGCGTCGGACAGAAAACTCATTTACACTATCCAGCTGCTACCCAGTTCAATGACACCAGGAGTATTTGATTAGCTGGACGTAGATGTCAGTCGAGAGGTGCTATTCATCAGCAGAAACAGAAATACACTGTGTGCACGGTACAGTTTCTTTTAATAAACGGTACGGACTACTGCTCAATTATAGATGTTCTCTTACAAAAATGGTACTCCCTTCGTTTCACAATGTAAATCATTTTAGCATTTCCCACATTCATATTGATGTTAATGGATCTAGACATATATATCCATCTAGATTCATTACCATCAATATAAATGTGGAAAATGCTAGAATGACTTACATTGTGAAACGGAGAAAGTATCATGTTCTGATCTCCATATCGGCCAATGTTACATTTTTCATAAATGTTGAGTCGAGTTTGATAAAATTAAAAAATTACATATGGCTGTATGATATTACTTCCCCTACATATTCACGGATTGACGGATCTCTATATATCTGGGCAAATGAAAAATGGGTCCAAAAGAAGGTCCCAAAATTTTTAGTTTCAACGAACATCGGATACAAACATACTCTCTCCGTCCCCCTAAGAAATAAACAATGTACATAGATGGAGATGTGATACCACCTACAACAGTAAACCTGAACATCATCTCATATCCAGATTTGTATGTTCTAGGTAGTGTCACATACTCACATCCCTATTTAATTTATTTATTTTTCGACGGGGAGAGTACCCATACGCGTATAGTACATGTGTGCGTAGATACGACGGTCGTACGCACGCACGCACGCGTATGTACACGTACGTACGTATATATGTCCTTCACGGTAGAGATCGAAGGGGTTAACGCACGCACGATATCTGTACGTACACGTACGGCACACAGTACGTCACGTGGGCGGGTGGGGCTTAGCTCTGCTTGTCGGCCGGCAGGGCGGCCGCCGGCGACATTGCATTCGTTTAATTCATTTCAGGACCTCGTCACAGGTCATATATATATGATGAACCCCATCCTGGCACCATGGCTGGCACATCTGTCTAAAGCCAAAAAAGAAGAAATTAATTATCAATGTGTGCTGCTGCTTTACTACAAATACTCCATCAGTACAATGTACTGCCTATACAAAAAAAGCAGCCAGCTAGATATAGAGAGATAAAATTAGATCTAGCTAGTACATGGAATTGAACTGTGAGCTGCTTGCTGTCTCTCCCTCTGTGTTATGACGCTCTCACACATGCATAAACTACCACCGTCCCAAAATTAATATACTCATTTCTAGCATAGTACCTTATCTCAAAATAAATTTATTTCTCCACCTACCTCCTTTCGAGCAATCATAACTATTCTCTTCATTTACTTTAGTTTCTCAACCAATCATATATTTCCTTCAATCATTTCCACTTACTTTCTTAAACCCGTGTCAACCTTAAATATGCTTACATCTTGGCACGGAGGAAGTAGCAGGCTTGTACTCGCCTCCTCGCTCTCCTCCGGCAGCGGGGGTCCCGCGCGCGGTCGTATGTACGACGACGCTGGAGATCCACATCCATTAATTAATACCAAGCTCAAAAAACAACAAAGAAACATGGTATTGTTTTCTGTCCTTAGAGGCACGTGGTATGGTATTCAAATCTTCTACTCCCTCCATCCAAAAGTTTAAAAAGTTCAGAGACACTTTTATTATCACAAAGTAGAAATTAACTCATCCAGCATGTAACAAAGATCAAGAAACTATATATGTGTCAAAGAAGTGGGAACAATGATTTCCTCACCATCGGCTGCTCGGGGCACTACAGGACCCACCACGGTCAAGGCGAGAGCTGCTGTAGGGATCCAAGCGCTACCCCGAATCAAATAAGGTGATAAGAGGTCAACATAAGCTCAGGCCAAGTTAGCATCAGTTCGAGACCATGTTGGTCACTGCACATGGGATAGAGTCCCGAGGTTAACGTTGGGGCCCGAGGTTCGCTTCGAGCGAGTCTACATCTTCAAGGAGGTTTGATTTAGTCCTGCGTGTAACCTTACCCTATCACTTCGCATTAATTGCGGTGTGGTGAGGTTCCTGTGGAGAGATCACAGGCGATGTGGTAGACATGGCAGTGTATGCCTCTCCTCGTTTGCACACGTTCTCCAGGAGAAAAGGTGCGTGACGTGGCGTGTGCTTTGATCCATGTCATCTGGAGCCCCTCCCCTCATCAGCCTCAGTGGCTGATGAGTGGGCCCAATGATAGCTTGGACAACAGCTTCGGTTATCCCCACCCTCACGCGTCAAGCGGTAGGTTAGCTTGTCACATCTGGCTGGCCTCCTTGAAGAGACAATAACATAACTAATTAAGCCTACTAATTCATGCGTGCTAGGCCCCATTTTTGTACATATGCATTGGCACTGTGGAATCCCCTTGCCATATAAAAGGAGGATTCATAACACGGAGAAGGGGGTTCGGTTCATCTAAATTAGATCCTAGCCACAATACAACAAAGAATGGTTCATCTCCCACTTAGAACAACATCCAAGAACTTATTGTAAAACTTGATCACATAGAGCAAGAACAATGGAGTAGGGTATTATGCTTTTGTGCGACCCGAACATGTATATATCCTCTATCCACGACCGCTCGCGCGATCTGAACATGAGCTCGGGTACCTGCACCCTAGTTGAACTTCCAACCAGGGGGGAGGGGGGTTACGTATCTTCTCTTCCCATTAGAGGAACTCCCTGCTCCGACAATATGCATGCATGTAACCAATTAGTACTCCCTCTATCCAAAAGACTAAGGCATATTTTTTAACTCATACTGTCATACATCATGTGACAATCACAAGGACCTATATGAATGCATGCAACCAATGAGTATCAAGATGATTCTTTGGTTCTAGTGAATAATTTAGTTTAGCACATGGAGACTACAAATATAAGGATTTCTAGCACTATTTTCTCATTTTAATTTTTTTCTTGTCTTATACTACCTCTATTTTTTAATAGATGACGCCGTTGACTTTTTCTCACATGTTTGACCATTCGTCTTATTCAAAAAATTTATGCAAATGTATAAGATATAAATCACACTTAAAGTACTATGAGTGGTAAAACAACTCATAACAAAATAAATTATAATTACGTAAATTTTTTGAATAAGACGAATGGTCAAACATGTGAGAAAAAGTCAACGACGTCATCTATTAAAAAAGGAGAGAGTATTACCCCACCTACCCTCTCATCTTCATGCATTTGATATTTATTGTGGGAAACCAAATTAAAGTATTTTCTCCTTAACCTTAATCTGCTTAACAATATAGAAATACTTAAGGCCATCTTTGATTCGTAGGATTAAAAACATATGAATATGAAAAAGTGCATGAATTGAAATGGTATGATTCTCCAATCACACATGAATAAAAAAGCATTGAAGATAAGATAGGGAACCTTTAATAGTGCCATAAGAAAAACAAAGAAAAGATGACAAAGAGCTCGTATCTCTTGCATTTTCTCCTATGAATTTCATTTAGATAATGGATAAAAATCTGATCTCTATATCCATAAGTGGATATACACTGCCAAAGGTTACAAGAATACTTAGACTCCATGTCTTATACAAAGAAAAAAAAACTAAGCTTCAAACCTACTTTCAATTTGCTTTACCCCTTCAACAAATCACACTAAGGTGATCTTCGGAAGCATATCAAACTCTTGCTATCCCTCATCATAGATCTATCCATCTTCAACCGGTTACTCCGCCAACCTGTACTTACCAACGACTAGATCCATTTATTGGACCTAGCTCAAAGTTCCTGGCCTCTAGTGCCTTCGCTCATCGACGCCATCCATGAAAGATAGTGAAGAAAAGGCCCTCCAAATGCTACATACCTTTGTTCTCCTGGTACGAACACCTCTGGTCCAACAACACTTAGGCCCTAATTCAGCATCGCTCCCTAACCATTGCCGGCACCTCCAACAAGCCTTTCATTTGCTCCTCCCCTTGCTCACTAGAAGAATGTTGGATCTGAGTATTAGGCCGGATTGTACCTCCCTGGTAGCCGTGAGCACTTCAAGCAAGCTCGTCGTTGTCCTGCCTACTGCATCCACCTCTGATCCATGCGTCCGAATCTACAACCAGAGATAATAATCCAGCAGCCACCACCCTTAGGGCCACCGCCGCCAACCATCACCATTGCCGTCCACGCCATAGGAAAGCATCACCTCCACAACAACCGTCCCCGCCATCACATGGTTGGGTCTGGACGAAGAGATCCACTAGCAGCCACCATCCCTAGGGTTGTCGCTGCCAGGATCATCACCTCCTCACCATCTTCACCGATGTGTCAGCAGGGCCGAGTTATGTGCCGCTGACCATCACCACCGCCATCCACACCACATGCAGGAAAAGGACCATCGCCCTCGCTGTCACTCGACCGGATTTGGGAGTAGAAGCCCCACGGGTAGCTACCGCCCCTAGGGTCGTTGCCTCTTGGGAGTTGCACATCCACCGCCGTCATCCTACCGCTGCCTGTAGCACCGATGTGTCGTCGCACCAGATATGGAAGTCGCTGCCTTAAGTGCCACAATCGCCATAAAGTACCCTTAGCATTGTCACCCACGCCTTTACGTCGGAAGTCCACCGACGTAGCAGTCAGCGCCACCATGTGACTGCATATGGGCACAGATACCCCACAACAGCCCCCGCTCCAACTTCGCACACTCTAGTGGCTAGGTATTTCATCATGAACAATCGAGAGCCCTGCCACCGCTATCGTTGCGCTTGCGGGGAATCCTAGAGATGTGCTCGGGCGGCGACGAAGCCGAGGAGCGCGGTTGTTCGCCTAGGGGAACGAGAGCTTGACTATTTGATATCTGAAATGTTAAGCATAGGAATATAATCCTATTAAAAGTGCCCTTCCTTTCCCTTCGAATCAAATGGGCAATGAAAAAAATTTCCATAGAAATTAATTTCAATTCTATGAAAATTCTTTGTAAATTATTGTGCTAGTCGCTTGATTACGCGTATGCATCCATGCACCTACGCGTATGTTAATGTGCCAGCTTGCTATTAGTACTCTATCCGTTTCATATTATAAGTCGTTTGATCTTTTCCTAGTCAAACTTTGTTAATTTTGATTGAGTTTTTAAGATTTAAATTACACCTGCCATTGTACCGGACATGTATATATATACTTCCTTCGTATTATAGAATGTCATATCTCATATTAAATTTATTTATTTTGGAACTAATAAAGGAAGTATTCTGTAGCTAGCTAGCTACACCAGTCACTGTGTCAATGTATATGTATACCCGGACGGATAAGCATAATCAGGTGAGGTGCAGGGAGTGAATTTAGTGCGTGTGTGCTGTCGATTTCCTAGTACTATACTATTTGTTTGGTGAGCTGACATCATGGGACACCCTAAATGGAGTGTGCCAACCTGTTCAACTAGCGTAGGCAGAACATTAACACTTTAGAGTACTCCCACCGTCCAAAAAATTATTATTATTATTATTTTGACGGAGAGATTACTACTTGGAGAGTATATGTATCCTGCTGCTACCCAATTAAATGACATCAGGGGTACTCCATTCATCATATAAAACATCGATCATATATCATAGTATATGAGTCTAGATAGTTATTTATTTAGATTCGTGGTTTTAAAATGTATCTATCCTATTTTAAATGTCACTCAAGGCGCTATTCATCAGCAGAAACATAAATGGTATTATCTTACTCTGTGCACACAGTGCAATTTCTCTTCATACTAAACGGTATCGTACAGAAATGGTATCTTGCATATTGCTACCAATTATAGATGCTTCACGAGCTCACAGACGCGGCGATGACGGAGCTCGCAGGAGCAGCAGGGGGCGTCCCTTCCCCTTTGCGGTGGCGGACCTGGCGACGGCAACGACGGACCCACGATGTTGGCGTCCCTTCCCCGAGCGCGACGGATCCACGACGACGGCAACAGGGTCTTGCGCACGGATCCACGACGACGGCGGCGACAGCTCGCACGGATCGATGACGGCGACGACGTCTCGCGCACAGATCCACGACGACGACGGCTTCTCGCGCACAAATCCACGACTACAACGGCGACACCTCGCACGAATCGACGACGGCGACGGCGTCTCACGCACAGATCCACGACGACGACGGTGTCTCGCGCACAAATCCATGACGACGACGGCGACACCTCGCACGGATCGATGACGGCGACGGCGGCGGTGGGAGGAGCCTGCAGTGACGGAGACGCCCTGGGCACACTGCTCGCGGGAGGAGGCTACCGCGGAGGAGGGGGTGCGCGTGCGGTGGCGGCGCCCCGCGGGAGGGTGCTGCAGCGGCGACGGAACTCCGGCAATGTCATCACGCGGGTACCCTTTTCCCCTTTCCTGGCGGCAAGCAACGGAGAGAGATGAGTGGTCCAGAGGATAGCGATGAAAAAAATGAATTTTCTATTCTTATGGCCGGTCCTTAGCTACAAGGGTGGCTCATACAAAAACACTTCCTATATAGACTACTCTCACAGTGTATATAGACTAAAAGGGGGCTTAAGACCCCCTCTATTTCCACTATTTCCACATTGTGGATGCCCTTATATGTATACTGCTATAAGAAATAATGATGGTATCCGTGAATCTATCATTCTACCTACTTCTATTATAAAAGTGTGCTTGTTCGCCATGTTAAAAGACAACTAAATATACTATAATATTGTCTAAAATAAATAAAAATATATTTTTCATAAAATAGGTTACCCATGTACTTTTGTTATAAGGAATATTTCTCTTAATTTGATTTTATATCTAGCTATCTATCTATTTAGATTTAGTTGTCTTTTAACATGGCGAACAAGCACAAAGAGTAGTTTATAAAATTTATAATAGAAGTAGGTAGAATGATAGATTCACGGTGACCATCACTATTTCTTATAGGAGTATACATATAAGGGCACCTCATGTGTAGTGGGCTTAAATTATTGAATATGCCCTTGCGAACTGATAATTAATTTTACGCATAAAGTTGCGAAAATCAACATGCTAACTACTTCATTCGTCCCATAAAAAATAAATCTAGAACCAAATAATACGAATTTGGATATATGCGTGTATATAGCTAAATTTGTAGTATTAGAATATATTATATTTGGTGTTATGTTGATTTTTTTTATGGGGCGGAGGGAGTGTTGTGCCGCATTAATTTCCGTGTACGTACGACGAATCCTACAGTTATTGCACGTAGTACTAAGAGCAAGTTTAATAGTATAGCTAACTACTAGCTCCAATTTATCTATAGCCAATCTAATAGCTCATTCATACAATAGTTACATACTACACTATTAATATCTGGTCCCACCTGTCATACACACAGTGTCTTGGAGTCCGTGCTACAGCTAGCTACAAATCTGTAGCCCGCTGCCCTTCTCTCTCCTCATTTATCTGCTTAAAATATGTTTGCAGCTGGCTTATAGCCTGCTATTGTACCTGCTCTAAGTAATATCAGTACGAGCCAATTGTAGTGTAGGCAGGCAACAGCATGCATGCTCTGCTGCAGGACTGGCATCATCCGCCGTAATACACACGTACAAACACTGAAACACCCGACCTTGATGATCATCGAACGCATCACGCAATAAATACACAAACGCATACTGACATAACTAGGGTTACTTTATTTATTAAAAAACTAACCTAATACAGAAATAAAAACACATTCTAATAGTATGAATATGGTCAGCTTTAGTAGCTAGTCCCATTCAGTATTAGGTTAATATTTCATGGGACGAAAGAATCAGAATACTAACTACTACTCCGTGCTTACTAATTAAAATAAATTGCCTTCTAAAATTTATATTTTATTAAACCAACTCATATCCTCTTATATCTATAACTACCTTAGATAAGCAAAATCGAGAAACATCCCGTACTATATCCGAGGGAGTAAGTAGTAGTAATATTATGTGCAGAGAAATCTTGTGACAGGCTGAATTAGCTTAATTGCATACATAGCTGATAAATGATACCCCTCCATTCAAATTCGATCAACGTACTTCGCCTGAGGAGAGGAGCAACCGATTTTTATTCAATGGAGCATTGATTTTTATTCAACCGATTGGCTTACATATTAATTGCACCTACGGCCTCCGTCTCAAAATATAAGAACCTAAAATCAAATAAGACGTTTACTAGTACAATGCATCACGTTGTATTAGGAAACGTTCCATTCGGTTTTAGGTTCTTATATTTCTAGACGGAGTGAGTTAGAGTTAGCCAGCAGTCCCATACTCCCATGCTAAAGCAATAATTTTGACTGTAAAATCGATTGGCTTGCATGTAAATCAAGTCAGTACTTACCTGCAAAAACATTTTTTTTGCCCTCTACCTATTTCTGAACCAACTCCCTCACTTGCCAAGCCGTGTACCCGCGTGCCAGAGCAGACCGATCGACGTATTAAACCAATTCATATCCTCTTATATCTATAACTACCTTAGATAAGAAAAATCGAGAAACATCTCGTACTATATCGGAGGGAGTAAGTAGTAGTAATATTATGTGCAGAGAAACCTTGTGACAGATTGAATTGGCTTAATTGCATACGTAGCTGATAAATGATAACCCCCTCCATTCAAATTCGATCGACGTACTTCGCCTAAGGAGCGGAGCTAGCAACCGATTTTTATTCAATGGAGCATCAATTTTTATTCAAACGATTGGCTTGCATATGAATTCCATCTGCTACATCCATCCTAAAATATAAAAAACTAAAATCAGATGAGACGTTTACTAGTACAACGCATCAGAATAGATCACTCAACGTTCCATCCGGTTTTAGATTCTTATATTTTGAGACGGAGTGGGTTACAGCCAGGCCAGGCAGTCCCATACTCCCATGCCAAAGCAATAAATTTGCCTGTAAAATTGATTGGCTTGAATGTAAATCAAGTCAGTCCTTACCTGCAAAAACATTTTTTTGCCCTTTACTCCCTCCGTCCCAAAAAGAGTCGAATTCTGGGGGAAGGAGTTTGTCCCAAAAAAAACCGATTCCTGCACAGAAAAAGAGAAACGTCTTCTCGGTGTACACGTCGAAGGGCCCACGACCTCTCTCTCCTCACGTTCCACAAGGAAATTCATGCTTGTCTTTTTTATCGTTAATTAATGGTTGTACTTTGTACTTTGGTGAGGGCATGCTAGTCTTTTGCTACTGCTGCTAAAGTTACCTCAGGCTTCTAGGAATCGTGATTTTGTGGGACGGAGGGAGTACTTCTGAACCAACGTACTCCCTCACTTGCCCAGCCGTGTGCCCGCGTGCCAGAGCAGACTGATCGACGTACACTCCAAGCACCTTAGTCTTTCCTAGCTAAGGCTGTGTTTATTTCAGCGCAAAGTTTAGATTTTGGTTGAAATTGGAGATGATGTGACTGAAAAGTTGTGTGTGTATGACAGGTTGATGTGATGGAAAAGGACTGAAGTTTGGATCCAAACTTTGGATCTAAACACAGCCTAATCTACCTTCACTGCTACATGAAACGGCTTCAGTGCGGCACTGATGAACCCCTCAATAGGGTTGGATATTACAACCGACACAGATTAATTCGCTTAAGTAAAAAAAAAAAACAAAGAGCGAGGTCAATAACATCGAGTACAGAATCAAATAATTACAGAATCAGTTGAGCAGCGAAATGATCGATAAAAAAAGCACTTAATCTACTCCCCTTGTCCCAATATGTGCGTAACAACCTAAGAAGTAACCCATCCTAAGTTGTTATATATTGGAACGGAGGGAGTAACACTCAATCCAATAGAACAAATCAAACGACGCATTAAAGTGAATCAATCCTTGACGCAGAATCAATCACAAAGTGGATCACAAATCCTACAAAATGTCACATGGAATCGATGATACAACATTAAAAATGCACAAAAATGACATAATCCGGCAACCAAACTCTCCTGCATGTGTCAATCAGGAGCTTGACGAAGGTTGAGGTGGAGTCTAGCCTCTAGCCCCATTGATCTGACGTCTCCTAGACATGCCATCGGACCGTGGATTCGTCTTAGGCCATGTTTAGTTCCTCCCAAATTCCCAATTTTCTATTACATCACATCACATCTAAAATTTTTCTACACACATAAACTCCTAACTTTTTTTTAAAACTACTAACTTTTCCCATACTTTTAACTTTTTTCAGGAACTAAACACAGCCTTAGACCACGCTGCTTACCATGCATATATGGATCCAATGCTACTGTTGCTGGCTGGAGGATGAGGGGGCAGCTGTAGCTCGTCAGGCATCCGTCGCTTCTTGCTGGACTCCGAGGAGATAGCTAGCTGCACTTCGTCTCGTGGATGCATCGTCACCTTTACTGGCTGGCCTCGTCGGATTTGGCCCCCGTGCTGCGCGCCCTTAATTTCCATTGCACTGGAGGTGGCCGGATCCGATGGCCACCTGCACTAGTTGCCGCTAATGTATTCGAAAACTGGCTCATTATCCAGCAACTCTCCATAATCCGCGGCCATGATGTTGTCTTAATCAAGATCGGTGTGAGAGCCCATGGAGTAGAACTAGGTTTTGGCTAAAGCAACCGAAATCGTTCCCAGCAGAGTCGTCAAAAAGATGTGTTGACATAGAATCGTGTTGCCACACCTTGAGCACGTTATGTGCAATCCGTAGACGCGCCGCCGTAGGGAGTGGTAGATGCCTCTGAACGAACACCCGGGAGGGACCCCGTCAGGGTGAACGCGTGTCAGTTTGTCCTAGGCTTGTCAGGCAAGCTAGGCCGTCCTCTAACGTCTTAGGACGAGCAATTGGGGGATTTGAGGTTGGGATAGATAGCAAAAAGGAGGGAGATGCATAACATAAAGGGTTTGGCTAAATAAATTGCTTTTGACGATTGATTGATGGTTGTTTCAATTGGCCTTGGCCCACTTATATTTATAGGAAGGGTGGACCTACTTCCTAGGATCTTTTCTACGTAGCAATTATGCTTATAAATCCATTAGGACTCAAGAAATTCCGGTCTAAAACAAGTAAACGAGAGAAATACTTAAATTGGACTTGGACTCTGTGCTTAAGGTATGATCACCCGGACACCTACGGTCGGACCAGTCACATAACGGCGGTTAGACCGGCCTTCGCGAGAAAGCTCTGATATTTTCCAAATTGGTTCAAACTTGCCACCACTTAATCCTACTGCCAAATTTGGTTGTCAACATGATCTATGGTCAACTTAAAAGATATTTTGGCTGGTTCGGCTCAGTGTGTCGGATATTTAAATAAAGTGATATGGATATTATTATCGATGTCTGTCTGTTAAGGAACCGGTATATATATGGTCTCACCAGTATCTTGTTTTTGTTAAACTGGCACTAGATAAGGATATGCGGGATATGAGAGGACTGAATTAAATACCCCATCAGTGCTAGTTTTTTACTTGAAAAACTGATACCGATGTGGCGACACGAATATGGTGTTTGTAGTGGTGCTTAAAACTATATTACGTAAGTTTACAGATAGCCAAATGGGACCTAGGGTGCCCCATTCTCCCAGAAAAATTAATAATTAATCTACTATTAAGATAAATTGCATGCTTAAACCATCCATAAAAAGACATGGGGTACTTAGGATGAGGTGTCTGCACGAATATGGTGTTTGTAGTGGTGCTTAAAACTATATTACGTAAGTTTACAGATAGCCATATGCATGAACACATCTAGCTAGCTTAATAGATAACGCCATTTACTTTTTATTAAAAATTTGTTGTGGGTGAAATGGAACCTAGAGTGCCCCATTCTCCCAGAAAAATTAATAATTAATCTACTATTAAGATAAATTGCATGCTTAAACCATCCATAAAAAGACATGGGGTACTTAGGACGAGGTGTCTAGGGACCTACCCTATGAGTGGGTCCTGAGCTTCATCTTAGGTGCTTTAGCATTCACATATCTTAAAGAAGTAAGGTAAGGTGTGTAGTCTGGGACCCGGACTGTTCCGGGGCCCGGACATGCCCCTATCCTCACTCAAAATGCTAACTCTGTCTCTCAAAGTGCAGTGATATACAAAACCTATGTATTAAGATGTTAAGAGAAGGGGATCCTGGATGCCCAGTCTAGGGTCCCTGGGTCTGTGTAAGCTGGAACAGATCCCCTAGGGTCAGTGAAATTTACAAGAAATACATTTTAATAATAGTAGGAAGAGATAGATTTAGGGCCGGTCTGTCCTGGACCCCGGGTCCACTTCTATCAATATGTGAACCACTCCTCTTACTAGAAAAGGGGTGTTGAAACATATAAAATCTACAATGACTCAAAACTCTAGGCACAAGGAATCGCGACTTCCTTATGTCAACATCAGCAAAGGTTTGCCTCGGACCCGGCCCCGTCCTGGGTCTCGGGCTTACCTCTGTCCTTGTAAGTCATACGGTTCTCAGTGAGAGGAGCGTAGAGACCTACAATATCTACATCTAAAGAATGTAAACGGAGGCTAGCCTCGGACCCGGCCCTGTCCCAGGTTCCAGGCTTACCTCTGCCCTTGTAAGTTCTACGGTCCTCAGTGAGAGGAGCGTAGAAACCTACTAGATCTACATCTTAAGAATGTAAACAGAGGTTGGCCTTGGACCCGGCCCTGTCCCGGGTCCCGGGCTCACCTCTGTCCTTGTAAGTCCTACGGTCCTCGGTGAGAGGAGCATAGAGATATACAAAATCTACATCTTAAGAATGTAAACAGAGGCCGGCATTGGACACAACCTTGTCGCTTGTCCTAGGCTCACCTCTTTTGTTGTAAGTCCTACTGTCAGGGTTATGGATACCACATACCCAATAGTAATCGACTAAACTCGGCGGGGTCCACCATATACCAAGTCTTATACGGAATCATACCTCGTATATAGAAGTAGTTCCGGATAAGGAAGGACAAATAGAGTTCTATATGGAAATGATAAGGACTACTCGGATTGTATCCGTATTGGTCTCCCTAGTTCTACTTGGACAAGAGGACATCTATGGGTATAAATACAAGACCCCCTAGGAGAGGGGGGAACAAGACACAACAGATCAACACACAAACCAATGCGCCGCCAGACATCGACATCAGAGATAAGTCTAGACAGACCCCATCCGGTGCCTGTGGAGGCCGACAAGAGGGATCTAGCACCATCTTTGATCTCAACGAGTTCATATTTGAGGAGGAAGACTACCCTGTCGTCGACTATACGTGTTGGTTATCTATGCCGCTAAGTCGACGACAGGTAGATAGGTTATCCCAAATATTGTACTTGTGTGATTCAGATAAATATAGAGCAACACCGGCTTCGGCCAATAGGAGTAGGGTTGTTACCTTCATGTGAAGGGCCCCGAACCTATATAAAAATCCTTGTCTCCATCTTTTTTAACTCAATCTCGCATATACCCTGGTACCAACGATCCCCATACCACGCAAATACCGTAGTCGTGACCTCAAACGTCGACACCTAAGATCCTCAATGAGAGGAGCGTAGAAACATACAAGATATACATCTTAGGAAATAAGCAGAGGTTGGCCTCGAGCCTAGCCATGTCCTGGGTCCCGGGCTCATCTATGCCCATGCTTGAATTCTACGGTCCTTGGTGAGAGGAGCGTAGAGACATAAGATTTACATCTTATATGTATATTCATCAAAGATATCTTCGAGAAGCTCGTCTAAATATAACAGAACTACCTTTTCAGGGACGCGGGGGTGCAACCCTAGGCTGGTTGGGATGATGAGCGTGCTTTGCACCCAGCTGTCAACCACTGCTCACTGCTATAAATGAGACATGTTTACCGAGGGCACTCCCGCTAGACTGGAGTCAAAAAGACATGAATAGGATGTCAGCACTGAGTCATTAGGACTGGTGATGCCCTGGACACGCGTCGCGCATGCCCAGCGATACCTGATTCAGCCAAACAGGCAGATTTAGAACCGTGGCGCCACTTCGGGCAGGCTGGGTCTAGCCAGACCCACCACTCGCCACGTGGTGAGCATGCTGACGCACCCAGCTAGCCAACTGGGAACCCGGGGAGCCCGAGGCATTATAAGCATGATTTTTAGGTAGGTTTCCTAGGAATCTTTCGAGGGAATGAACCAGCCGGCATTGACAAGATGGCTGAATGGCAAGGTAAAAAGGATGTTGACTTGTAGCATTGTGAGCCCCTCCTCGCACTATAAAAGGAAAGGGACATAATACGTAGAAAGGGTTGCTTGTTTCTAGTTTAGAAAAGGCAAGGCTTGTATTTCTCCAGATCCAGATACTAATAAAGAAACATGAGTAGGGTATTACACCTCCGGATAGCCTGAACCTGTATAATCACTTGTGTTCATCTGTGAGCGGGGTGATCGGGCCTCATAGATTGTCTCTTAGACCGTCATACGCAGCTAACCCCCTGGACGAATCGTCATTTTCGGGGAGGATCTGCACTTCCCCGCTATCGGAGAATCGCCTCTCCGACATTTGTGTAGTTATAATTTATTTTGCTATGAGTTATTTTATTACATAAACTACTTTAAAAAGTACGATTTATATCTAAATTTTTTAAATAAGATAAATATTAAACATGTATTTAAAATCAACGGTATAATCTATTAAAAACCGGGGAAAATATAGTCCTGACTCGCTATATACCAATGTCAAGCTCATCCATCACTTTACCGCATTCTTTTGCCACCAGCCGGCAGTGGGACGTCGTCGTCGTACCCCCACCACGCATAGATACGAATGTACGTACCACATGTACATCTGTGTATATATACGAAGACCGTACATGCACACGCATGCATAGTAGTGGCAGTGCGTATTGGATTGTATATATCCTTCACCGTAGAAAAGGGACCAATACGATCTGTGCACGCCACTGTACGTCACGTGGCCGGTGGTTAGGCCGGCGTTTGCCTTGATTTATAGTAGTAATAGTTCATTTCAGGACTTCGTCAGGATATCCTATTTTACTATAAATTACTATAAAGTTATAACTTATTTTTTTAGGAGGGTATTTTTTACCCGGCCTCTATATCCAACCGGATATATGCAGCCATTTTAAATTAGAAACTTAGCCTATCAAATATGGAACTTAGCCCTCAAATAACCCAATCTGAAATTCGCTCCTATGAGATTTGAACTCAGGACCTTGGGGTGCTACTCAGGTCACTGCAACCACCAGGCTACATGCCATTTCACAAAAAAGTTATAACTTATAACCCACTAATTTTAAAACTCAGCATACAAACATGTCATATTATCATCCACTAGCAATAATTATATACAAAACTTAGGGAAGCATACAACATCCTCTATAATTCATTGAATTCTGCAAATCAATATCCAATCATCTTCGTTTACATTATTTTTCATAATATTTTTAACATATATATTCATCATTTTATAATAATTAACATATATTCATCCATATAATCAAAGTGTGGGATATCATATTTCATCTACAATCTCATACAGAATCTACTAAATGTATTTCTCTCTTAATATAGTTTGACAAATCAGTTTTATTTATTGTTAATAACTAATATAATTTTTTACTTTTAGCTCAATTATATATAAAAAAAAGTTACTTAGGAATTTTCGCAACAAAGCGCACGGAATCACCTAGTTATATATATATTTGATGAACCGCACATCTATGGCTACAATGCATGCATAGGTCCGCTTTGTCAAAAGCAAAATAATAATAATGATGATGATGATGATGATAAGTGCTTAATACTAGCATAATTAAGGGGGAGAGTATTTTTATCCCTCTCCTTTTTCTGTCATTTAAATAGTCAATATTTTTTTAACAAAATAGATTAATACAACAAAAAATTTGAATTTTTTTTTGACAAAAGCATGGGTAACTAAAATTCAACAAATTGTAACAAAGTTAGCAAATCTAACTATGAATAAGCATGTAATAGTTTGTTGTTTTTGTTATACTAGTTTCAACTATACTTTTACAACTTATAGAAATCTATGAAGTATTAATATATTTCGCTAAAACAATATTTTAAAAAGAATGATTTTAGATATGTAAGAAACGAGATGATATTATATGAAATCATGAAAATCCATCTCCCAATCAAGTATGTACTGCCTAGAAGCTACAGAGATATATAGATTTTAATAAGAGCTACAGGAGGAGTGTGTATGCATGGATGTGGATATTCGTACCCGGCTGTAATATACTCCCTCGGTATCTAAATATTTATCACCTTAACTTTTTTTAAACATATTTGATCGTTTATCTTATTTAAAAATTTAAGTAATTATTATGTTTTTCTATCATTTGATTCATTATTTAATATATTTTAATTTATACATATAGTTTTACATATTTTAATAAAAGTTTTTGAAAATGACGAACCATTAAATATGTTTAAAAATGTGTTTAGGGACGGAGGGAGTAACACGGAGGGCCAGTACTGTGATAAGAGTAATTTGAGTCTACTCATACAGTGGAGTATTGCAGTAGTAGTACTGCAACGAAAACACTATTAGTTTGCACGGTCCCCGATTTTACTGTTTCTGCAAAGCGCTATGCACCATTAATTTACTGTGTAAGGTTCTGTATATTTCCCATATTCTCATTGTGATGTTAATGTCTCACATCACTATGAATGTGGAAATGCTAGAATAACTTATATTCTGAAACAGAGGAAGTAGCATATATATATATATATATATATATAATATATATATATATATATATATATATATATATATATATGTACATATACATATATATATATATAGTTTTCATTAATTTGATGAAGATCCAATAAAGTAGCAAAAAAACATGCCTAATGCACGTGTACTGTTCTCTGCATTTTCTTCTTCCGTGCGTATGCATTGCTGGCTTGTGATGGCTGGAATAGTGAACAGTAAGCTAGTGTCGATCCCTCTCTTCTTTACGACGCTCTGCAGGTGACAAATATTCAATAAGAACTGAACGCAGCGAGGGAGGCAAATCTGTGAGCCCTCTGGAATTAGGATCCTGCTTCCTGCCTGCCCCGTATTATTTTAGAATTCAACATGGGACCTCGCACTTTGTGACCGTAGGATGCACTGTATGCTACAGTATATTTGAACTTCACCAGCTCTAAAACTTACGAATATGTATTTTTTACACTTTGAGGCCATGTTTGGGAGCTTAATATTCTAAGGCTGCGTTCGGCAGTGTGAGTTAACTTCACATCTTCGTTTTTCACGCGCAGCTTCCTGAACTGTTAAACGGTACGTTTTTTTTAAAAAAAATTATATACAAAGTTTCTTTAAAAATTATATTAATCTATTTTTAAAAAAAGACTAATCTTAATCAATCATGTGTCTTTCCGTTCTATTACGTGAGGGATTAGCTGCCATCTGAAGCTACCGAACTCAATCTAGCTACGCTCTGAGAATCTGAAGCTGAAAATTTTATGAATTCTATACTATCATACGATCATATGCAGCTAAGCTTACTCTCTACGTACTACTACATGCAATTTTTATCCTCCCCCAAAGAAAACTACTACATGGCATATATTGTCAGTAATTAAGCAGGCAAGCCGGCAGATTTGTATACATCGCGTCCAGACTCCAGACCTCTACATGTCCTTAAAACCCAGCACGTGTCGTATCCCCGAGGCCGAATGAGACGCAGCCACAGCATCTATATGGACAGTGACAAGTCTAGAACGTCCTTTAGCACAACTGCAAGATAATATTATCTAGGTTGGGGAGTATAAGTTAAATATATATACATATGGGCGTGTATTAATCTGCTAGCTAGCTGATCAGGATTGAGACATTGATAGATATTGTAGTTTATGTGAGGAGGGGAAAACTAGCTACTGAGTTAATCTCATTTGATTAAGAGTAAGGATAATAATATAGCCAACTTCCTACTATTAGCTCATCTTAAAGCCAACATATATAATAGATTAGCTATAAGATTGGCTACAATTTTCTTCTCCTCTCTCTATCTCTCACTTATACATTTAATGTATTTATCTTAGAGCTTATGATAAGCTAGCTCTTGCATGAGAGCCAACATCCTTAATTTTTTACTACCTCTCTCCTCCACCTAAGTTTATAGTAGGCTTATAGCTCACTATTATACTTGCTCTAATTAAGCTTAGAAAAGTAGTACATGTCTTAGACGTGACAAACTATGATCCACCGATTAATTCTTCTTTCAGGTGAAAAAGGCATGGTTACTTGAAAGGCAGCATCGCCCGTAGTTGCTAGCTGCTGCTGGCCGGACGACATATGAAGCTAGGATTCTTTTCTTGTCGATCTATAGGACGAAACAAAGCAAGATTGCGTCAACTATATATGACTTAATTTGGTTATTGAGGATATATTGTGTATATATGCAGATGCATGCATTAGTTGTATTTAAATTACAGAGTTTGCCTGAAAAAAATAAATGGTGAAGGATAGAGCTGTTTGAATCATATATGTCAAATATCGATGCATGGATATAGAGAAGATTAAATAATAGGCAGCTAGCTGATATATATATATATACTTTCTCCGTTTCACAATGTAAGTCATTCTAGCATTTACCAGATTCATATTAATATTAATGAATTTAAGATAGATATACATGTCTAGATTCATTAACATCAATATAAATATGAGAAATACTAGAATGACTTCCATTGTGAAACGGAGGGATTAGTTGTCTATCGCGTACAGTACTATATGCATCCCAAACAAAGAGCTGACATTTAGGACGCACAGCCCAAAGTTTGGATTTTTGTTGAAATTAAAGATGATGTGACTGAAAAGTTGTGTGTGTATGACAGGTTGATGTAATGGAAAAGGACTGAAGTTTGGATCCAAACTTGGGATCTAAACACAGCCGGAGAGTATATGCCGGCTTGTTGAATTAGGGCAGACACAACATGCACACACCTCGGAGTCATATGTGTATCCTGCTACCTAATTAAATGACATCAGGAGTATAGTACTAGTACGTATTTGATTAGCTGGACGTATAGATGTCAGTCGAGATGCTATTCATCAGCAGAAACAGAGAAATGATAGTGCTACTATACTATCTACTGTGTTCACAGTGCAATTTCTTTTCATCAACGGCATCTTACAGAAATGGTATCCTGCATATTGCTATACCCAATTACTCCATGTCGGCCAACATCACATTTTCATATAAATGTTGAGGGGGTGTTTAGATCAGGTGTGTAAAGTTTTGGCGTGTTACATCCGATATTATATAAGATGTCGAATGAGGTGTTTAGACACTAATAAAAAAAATAATTACAGAATCCGTCTGGTAAACCGCGAGATGAATTTATTAAGCCTAATTAATCTATCATTAGCAAATATTTATTGTAGCATCATATTGTCAAATCATAGAGCAATTAGGCTTAAAAGATTCGCCTCGCAAATTAGTCGCAATCTGTACAAATAGTTTTTTAGCTTATATTTAATACTTCATATAGGTATTCAAACGTTCGATGTAACATAGTGTAAAATTTTAGGGTGAGATCTAAAGAGGCCCTGAATCGAGTTTGTTCTAAAAACTTATACATGGTTATATAATATATACAGATGGACGTACGGGCCTGTGTGTATATGGGCAAGTGCCAAATGGTCGAGACATCACATGACCCCTAAAAATTTAGGGCCCCAAATTTTTAAGTTTCATTAATCTATGTCAGTGAATTGGATATGTTTCCGGTAGTTCTCCTCATTCTATTTATTCAAGTTTCCCCTCTCTTTCACTTCCACAAAATCGACTGGAACCGGATTAGGCTATGATAAATGTTCAATGATAATCATGATATATAATCCAAATTTCTATTTTGCATAGAAAACAAATTTGTTCTATCAGGACGTAGTTCTTCTTCCCAGACTAAGCTTAGTGAGATCTAGCGCCAATTGTTGGCCAATGAGCTATTCTTACTCCTTCAATAGCAGTGTATAGCTGATACGAGGAGCACACAAAATATATAATATATATATATAATACTATATATACTATATAAATTCGATTGCTAGCTCGCTATGTGCATTGAGCAAAGGGCTACTGTAGTGGAGTCTTCTCCTGGGTAGGTTGTCAGTATCGGTATACTAGGTATAGGTATAAGATCTTTTTTGCCTAACAATATCGAAAATCATAGAATTGGATGTAGGATAGAAATCCCATTTTTTTATAAAGTACATAACATAATTGTATATAAGATTTATAATTATACATTGTACAAATTGAAGCTTACAGTATTGTTTTGGGAAATTTAGTTGACTTTTTAAAACTCGAGAGTGGAGTTATTCACATTATTCTCAATCCACCTTAAAATTTTATATAATACTTATCGGGATCCTACGTGAGATCCTGTTGATCTCATCATATTGCATGGAAAAATCTTACTTAGGATGAGATATTTTGAAAATTGTGGTGCATGGGTAGGATGGGGATTGTTTCAGCTCGATAGGATTCTATACTATGATCTATATATATGGGAATCCTAACAACCTTCTCCCAATCAATTGCAAAATATTTAGCTCCAAGTGAAAAAGTAGGTCTAGCAATAATCTATTATACAATTATAGTCATAAAGTAAAGTAAATTAAATTGATTTTTTTGTTTATTGGTGTTTTCTAAAGTAGCTGAATGTTGGTGCCTTGCTACCGATAAAGAAAATGTACTATAATAGGAGTATTACCTAGAAACATATTTTCTATTAAATGTGTTACCCATACTTCTATTATAAGAAATATTCACCTTATTTAATTTTATGTGTGACTATCCATTTAGATTTGGTTATATTTTAATATTAAAAAGCTCAAGTAATTTAAGAATTTACAATGGGGCCAAATTCACCGTCTAATCTGCCACCACCACTACTGACATATTCCCCACGCATTGCAATAGGTCATTAAGCCATTACCATCATTTGTTTTTTCCCTATATCATTTTTAATTTCTACATATATTTGTTATTGACACATGGGTCCTCTAACACTATACTATCATTTTTTCTCTTCTCACAAAAAAAAATAGGGAGTTGGCGATGGGATGGTTGATATATATGTGAGCCATCTCGTCCACGATATCATTTTTCCTTCAAAAGAAATTAGAATAATGATGATGGCTACTTCTTCATTCCATTATCACTGTTCTTTTGAAGAAGTACAGGATGGTGTTTAGATTCAGGGGTGTAAAGTTTAGACGTGTCACGTTAAGTATTATATAGAGTGTCGCATGGGGTGTTCAGACACTAATAAAAAAACTAATTACAGAATAATCCATCAGTAAACCACGAGACAAATTTATTAACCTAATTAATCCACCATTAGTAAATGTTTACTGTAGTATCACATTGTCAAATCATGGAGCAATTAGGCTTAAAAGATTCGTCTCGCAAATTAGTCGCAATCTATGCAATTAGTTATTTTTAGCCTATATTTAATACTTCATGCAGGTGTTCAAATATTCGATGTGAGAGGATGAAAAATTTTAGAGTGGGATCTAAACAGAGCCATAGACAATAATATAAGGCTACGTCTTTATCGATATAGGTTATGCCCTTACGAGAACTAAGATGCAGGCCATGTTTAATTCGTGTGCCAAAAGTTTTTTTTAGGTATACGGGCACATATTTGAAGTATTAAACGTAGACTAATAACAAAACAAATTAAAACTGCGAGACGAATTTATTAAGCCTAATTAATCCGTAAATGTTTACTGTAGCATCATATTGTCAAATCATGGTATAATTAGGTTCAAAAGATTCGTCTCGCAATTTACATACAAACTTTGGATTAAAAAAAATTACATGCAAACTGTGTAATTGGTTTTTTTCCACATTTAATATTCAATGCATGTATCTAAACATTTAATACGGAATTTTTAGAAATTTAAAGGGAACTGTATACTCCGAGCTATTAAATTAGCAACTGATCACTGTAGCAAATCATGTATTAATATACCTCGTTAGATTAGTCTCATAAAATAGCCTAGGGTTATAGAATGGGTTTTGTCAGTAATCTACGTTTAATACTCCTAAATAGCAAGAATCCGGAGGGATCCAAACAGGCCACTGCCGCAGTTGCGAAAAATCAACAGGAATTAATAGTAGTAGTGTTGTGCTACATTAATTGCCGCGTAACTTGAAACGTACAGTAGTTGCACGTAAGTACGAACCAATTGTAGCCAGGCCACATGGTGCTACAGGACCGCGGCCTCATCCGCAGCGATGAGCACACACATACTCCCTCCGTAAAAAAAAAAAAAAGGCAAACCGCGGGTTTACGTGCCAACGTTTGACTGTCCGTCTTATATGAAATTTTTTTATAATTAGTATTTTCATTGTTGTTAGATGATAAAACATGATGAATACTTTATGCGTAACTTATCTTTTTAATTTTTTTCATAATTTTTTTAGATAAGACGGATGGTCAAACATTGGACACGGAAATCAGGGTTTGTCTTTTTTTTACGGAGGGAGTACACTGATACACATACCTGGCCGTCTTGATTATCATCGATAGGACGCTATATATACACCCGCTGACACATACTGACATAAACCCTAATTTAAATCACCTCCTAGAATTTAATTTTTATTCTGAAATAAACTACTCTCACTCCGTCTCATAATATAGCAACATAAGGCTATATAGGACATATGTCCAGATTTGTTGTACTATGAAATGCCATGTCCAATCCTAAGTCGTCGGAATATTTTGTGAGTTGAAAAGAGTCGTATCTTCACCCCTTATTATATCTATCTTTGATATGCAAATCGAAAAAACATTATCCTTTTAAAACTTTTTACCTATGCACCCTCCAAAACTAGCTACTTTGTTTTATTAATTTGGGTGCTTTCGTCTTTTTTCCTTTTCTCCCTCTCGAGTATTTCTTGAGAAAATATATGATTTGATTTTTGTTGGAGCATAGGGAGTAAGTAGTGTAGTACTAGTAGTAATATTCTATATATGTAGAGAAACCTTGTGACAGATTGAATTAGCTCTGCATGAAGATGAAGATTTTACCTCAGTTTCCATTAGCATGTTTTTCAAACTACTAAACGACGTGTTTTGTGAAAAACTTTTTTATATGAAAGTTGCTTTAAAATATGAAATAGTATATCTATTGTTTAATTTTATAATAACTAAAACTCAACTAATTATACGCTAATAGCTTTTATGTTTTGCGGGCCCTTATTTAATCTGAATCTTTGAAAGCAGGATAAATGATACTCCCTCCATTTGAATTGGATCGATTCCACCAATTGCGATTATTCAACCAATAATTGGCTCTGCATGTATGTGAACCCAAGAGCCAGGCAGCTACTCCTAGTTGCCAGTAAAATCGAAAGGCTTGCATTTATAAATCGTAGAGCCAGTCAGTCATTGCATGCGAAAACATTTTTGCCATAATTCCTAACTATTTCTGTGCCAACTCTCTCTCACTTGCCAGGCCGTACGTGTCATGTGCCTGAGAATTAGACTGGTCGACGTACACGCCATGCATGTCAGCCTGCCCTCCTGCGTCTTAATTTCCTACTCACAGTACGGAAAACGACTTTAGTTAGGGTCGGATATTATAACCGACACCGATTAGTTAGCTTAAGTTTTTTTTTTAAAAAAAAGCAGCTAAATATACCGAGTACAAAGTCAAATGATTACAGCATCAGAATGAAGCAGCCAAATGAATCGATCGAGCAAAAAAACACTAAATGAATCTACTCCAGCATTTAATCCAATGCTCCCTCCGTCATATAATAGTTAATTACTTCATCATTCTAAATTATTTAAGATAGATTAAGATTCAATATAAAAGTCTATAATATACCCCTTATTAAATAATGCATGGTGAAAAGTAAAATGGTTATTGAGGGTAAAATGGAAAAACATTTGAATAAAAAATGATTGATGGGACAACTAGTACTCTATAGTGATAAGTATCTGGGGACAAAATTTGAATCCTAAAGAAACAAGTATTCTGGAAATAGATCAAATCAAACAACGCACGGAAGTGAAAAAAAAATCTTTTAACACTGAATCAATCACAAAATGTCACACAAGATCGATCGATGATAGAACAAAAATGACAGAATATCCGGCACCCGAACTCTCCCGCATGCATGTGTTGATCTGGAGATCGATTGATGAAGAAGGAGGAGATGGAGTCCAACGCCGCCAGATCGATCCGGCCGGCATGGGTGCCACCGCCGTCGATCCCCATCGCGTACGTCTCTCAGGCATGCATGGCGCCGTCGCACCATGGATTTGCCTCAGATTATTATATTGCCGCTGCTCACCGCCACCGCTACTGGAGGCAGCTGCAGCTCGTCGTGCATCCACCGCTTCTGATCACTAGAGGTCGGCCGTGTTTAGTTCTAAAATTTTTCTTCGAACTTTTAATTTTTTTCATCACATCAAAATTTTTCTACACACATAAACTTTTAACTTTTACGTCACATCGTTTCAATTTCAACCAAACTTTTAATTTTAGTCGAGTTTCGTCGTGGATGCACACCAACGCTGTTGCTGGCTAGAGGCGCCAAGATGCGAACCGACGCTGTACAGAGGCAGGACGTACGTGTACGTACCACACCACGCATATATAGATGCGATGCGAACGTTAATTCGTACGACATGTGTACATCTGTGTATAGATACGATGACCGTACGTACTCACGCGTCTGTGTACACGTACGTACAGTAGTGGCAGTACGTACGTGTACAGACGTGTGACACGTCCCGGAGAAATTTTGCTAGCTACTCCTTCCGTTTCATATTATAAGGCTTTCTAGCATTGTCCACATTTATATATATATGTTGTTTAGATTCATTAATTAACATCTATATAAATATGGGTAATGTTAGAAAGACTTATAATATAAAATAGAAGAAGTAGGCAAAAAGGCAGCAACGAAAGCTGCATGCGTGTCCGAGTCCACACAAATCTATGTGCGTGTCCGCACATCTACGGATACGATGCATTCATATGTCCACATTTTGAAAAGAAAAAAAAAAAGACAAACAAACGAGTACATAAATATGTACTTATATAGTATTAGGTCAATCAAGTACCAAAAATTTCTTTAATCCCTGAATAGTTATTAACATTTTTTTATTTTTTTAAATAAAATAGATTAATACTTAAAAAATTTATTCGATCTTTTACAAGCAAACAAGTTCAAATTACACTTCTACAAGTTGTAACAATATTGTTAACAAATGCAACCATGAATATACATATAATAGTTTGTTACTTTTGTCATACAAGATCAAATTATATTAGTTTCAATTATATTTATTACAGCTTATAGAAGTCTATGGAGTAACATGTCTAATATTAACTTATCTTGTCAATTTTTTTTAAAATAATAATAATAACTTTCAAGTACATGAAACAATGAGAAGATATCGTATGAATCGAGGGATGAAATCACAAAAATGCATCTCCCAATTATTAAGTATGTACCGCCTAGAAGCAGCAGCAGAGATCAATATATAGATTAACAGAGATCAATATATAGATTTTGATGAGAGCTACAGGAGGAGTGTGCATACGTGGATGTGGATCCTTTCCTACAGTGCAGAGGGCCACAGTGAAATGCAGTACTCGTACTGAAGCGAAAACACTAATCCCACAGTCCAGGTTTTAATTACTACTCTGCAAAGCGCTGTGTACGTACGATTTACTGTGTAAGGTTAACGTAGCACACAGTTCATTTGATATATGAAGATCCAATAGCAAAAGACATGCCTAATGCACGTGTACCGTCCTCTGCATTTTCTTCTTCCGTGCTTGTGATGGATGGCACAATGAGCTGCATGCTATTGTCTCCGATCCCTCTCCTTTATGATGCCCTGGTGCCAAATCTTTTAAGAACTGAACGCAGCAAGAGGGAGGCCCCCGCTGTTAGAGCCAAATCTTTTTGCACTCTGGATTTAGGATCCTGCTTCCTGCATGCCCCATATTATTAGAATTCAGACATGGTACCTCGTACTTTGCGCATAGCTTCCTTAAATCTCACAGCATTTGTGAATTGTGACCGTAGGATGTACTGCACTGTCTCCTTACTCATAGAGAGTCACTAGTAAAGAAAGTCGTTTTAGACAACGACACGGTCTTCAAAACATAACTTTGACTTTTTATTTCTATAAAAATATTTATTGAAAAATAATATATGTATACTTTTATTAAAGTATTTTTCAAGACAAATCTATTTATATTTTTTTTTTATATTTTCAAACTCAACAACTTAAAGAGTTATTCATGATTTATATTCTCAAGATTTGACTTAAACATTGTCCTAAACGACTTTCTTTACAAGTACAGAGAGAGTACGCTATATCTGGACTTCACCTTCCTACAACCAGTAATTATTCCGTCCCAAAATATAACAATTTTTTGTCTTTAGAATTTGTCTCAAAATATAACTTCTTCATCAACATTCTCTTCTCAACCTATCAGTCTATCACAACCCTCTACCATTCAATTCTCCCACCTACCTCTACTTCTTAACCAATCACAATCTTCCACCACTTAATTCCACCTACTGATTATTTTCTTAATAATCGTGTCCAACTCTAGAACTTATATTCTAGGACGGAGGTAGTAACATATATTTTACACTTTAAATTACATCAAATAAAAAAAAAGAGAATCTATTATATGCCACTGACTTTGTCACACGTCTACGATTTGCCACTGACTTTGTCACGTTCTACAATATGCCATCGACTTTTGCTTAACTTCTACGATTTACCATTGCCGTCCGGTTAGTCTCCGTTAGCACAATACAATTTTATCCAAATGACCAAAATAACCCTAGGACAAAAACTTCCAAAATTTGGATAAAAATTTTAAAATATCATATTATAAACATAAGATTGTAAACATCCAAAATTTGGCCAAAAAACTTAAAATATGATATTTCAGAATTAAATCATATTCCGAGACCAAGCTATCTCCAACTTGACTCATTAGCAGCAAACAATAGTATTACATACGTATAGTATCCATCTAGAAGCCATAATCATGAAATAAACTCGGATATCCAAATAAACAACCCGAAACCAAAACCGACACAGTGTCGGCCGGTCAGACTGCGGGCTGTGCCGGTCCGACCGCACATTACACGCCGGTCTGACCGGCAACACCTGCCCGGTCTGACCGGTCACATAAAATGATAAACCTGCGGTCACCTGTGAAATCCAATCATCTCCAAAACCACTTCGTGAAAAGATTCCAAATAACAAAACCAATAATCTCCAATGCCCAATTGTTTATCACAGAATAATAATCAAAAACACATTTGATTTTACACTATGTAATTAAGTTATTTGAATGCAAGGATATGCATATCATTTTCCCAGGAGATCATAAAGATATATATATATACATCATATCAATCTCAGACATACATGTGCCAATATCCAATAACGATGGGTGTGCAAATAAACACTTGGGGAGAATGTGTTTCTGAAAAAATGTTTATTAACCTTTGCCGTTTGATACTATGTTGACTATAGATATAGCCCAACTCACCTTTAACTGTTCCGTTTGAAACAAATGTGAGCAGCCCGTAACTTGCTTTCCCACAAACATTTCCAAAACTAGTCAAAAACTGACGGTTGTTTCCCTCTTTCACATCATGGAAGTATTTGAAAAAGGGCTTGGCGAAAAAGTATTTGAAAAAGGCAAAAATGATTTGGTCACGCTGAAAAATTATGACTTTAGCTTTATACCATAGAAAGTTATGTGTACACTTTAATGCCACTAAAGAGATCATATTATTCAATTTTATGCTATTCCATTCACTAATACTATTCCATTCACTAATATTAGAAGTATGTCTTGTTTATCTTTTTTCATGAAACCCACTAAACAAAATAACACCCTTATCACACTGTTAGCCTTTCTCTGTTCACTATGAACACTATCACTCTCTCAAAGCACATAACAGAATGGTATATCTTTATTAATATGAAAACAATGTCGTTCTCCTTCCGTCTCCTCCCACCGCAAGATAGAACCAGTAAAGAAACTCCTAGCCCATCCCCAATAAGGACCTTGAAGCCCATTCCATTGGTATGGACTGTTACAATGCACAAAGGCTTAGTAACTGGAAAAATGTAAAATTTGAGTGACACACTAAAGTGCAACCATGTTTTCCAATGGTAATAGTATACTATGAACCTAAGGTGATGATATTTGTGTGTAACAAACTAATCAAAATTTCCCTCCAAAACTGCTGTTGATTAGAATGTCCATTTTGTGAAGACTTTGCATTTCTCCAAGTATTGGACAGTAGAACTACTGTCCATGAGTCAGTCTAGCTACGTACCCAGATTATGGCAGCGATCTATTCGTCAGAACTCAGGATTGCAACTTGCAATATGGTGGGGAGTGTTCACACTTCACAAAATTCAGATCATCTGCGCGGAATCCAATATACAGACTGCTGCTGCTCCTCCACGGTAGTACTAAGAGCAAGTTTAACAGTATAGCCAACTGTTGGCTTTAATTATTTATAGTTAATTTAATAGCTAATTTATATAATAGTTTTATATTGTCTGATCCCACCTATCATGTACACATGTATCTTAAAGTTTGTGCTACAGCTAGCTACAAGTTTGTAGCCCGCTGTTCTTCTCTATTTTCTTTTATCTTCTTAAAATATGTTTACAGCTTATTTATAATCTGCTACTGTACGTGCTCTAACTCCACTAGCGTAGAGAGCAAACAAAAAGCAAGCTAGCTAGGGCTGCATGCGAGGGAACAGCGGCCTAGCTCCATTTTGGTCAAGGAGACCGCCCATAGGACCCCATGAAACGCCTCCACGTTGTCGACCATTACTACTCACACCTCCTCCTCTTTAGATTCGCAAAACAAGGCTAGGTTTTAAAGTATTTCCCTACTTTGCTCTTATCCCTAAATCACTCTCTTTAAATTAATCAAACTCATCTTGGCCTTTGTGCTCTCCCTCTATCTCCTCTCTCCTCTCTAGTTCTTGGACGTATTCGTTACAGCCCAGCAATTGCATGTAACATTAATTCCAAAATGCACAAATTGTGGACAGCTGAGAGAGAGAGAGTAGCTAGCAGTCAGCCACTCATGTTACTCAGCAGTGTATGTCGCACATTCAACTTCATTCCAATCTATATATAACACACACTTGGGTATTCTCTCATTCTCTCCTTAGCACAACACTGGTCTACATCGATCAATAGCTTTATAGTTATCCTTCCCTCTCATAAGCTCAAACAAACGCTGGTCAAGTGCTCTTCAAGATCGGCGCATCGATCATATCTATCGCCATGGACATGGACATGAGCTCGGCTTATCCTCACCATTGGCTCTCCTTCTCCCTCTCTAACAACTACCACCATGGCCTCCTTGAGGCCCTCTCTACCACATCTGCACCTCCACTTGGTAATATATGAGCATCTCAAATAATGCACTATTCATAATCTTTCATGTGCATGCATGTTTGCTAAACTAATGCCATGTGGATTAGTAGGGCATGCATCTGTGTTCATCATCACTAAGTATCATTATTTTTCTGTGTTTTCTGGTGTAGGAGAGGAGGGGCCAGCGGAGGGCGCTCCGAAGATGGAGGATTTCCTCGGCGGCCTAGGCGGAGGCGGCGGCGCCGTCGCCGCCGCTCCGGCAGCTGCCCCGGAGGATCAGCTCGGCTGCGGCGAGCTTGGAAGCATCGCCGCCGGGTTCTTGCGCCGGGAGAACGCCGGCGGGGTGACCATCGCAATGGCGACCGACGCGGCGGCGGAGCTGGGCGATCCGGCGAGGAGGACCGCCGAGACGTTCGGGCAACGGACGTCCATCTACCGTGGTGTAACTAGGTATATATTTTGCGATAACACATGGATCCATAGATGATCTATCTATCTAGTCGATCCCAGCTCTCACACCGTTCAATTGGCTAGGTGCATGCGTGCATGTAGTTAGTTATACTACTAGTAGTACACTAACGACACTTGTAATCGTTCATGGTTAAAATGCCATTTTAACTTATAGCTAAAAATAATCATGCAAGCATGACAATGAGCTGAAAAATAATATAATCAACAAGTTTTTGATAAGGGATGTTGGGTATTGGGAAAATGCATCAGGCACCGGTGGACGGGGAGGTACGAGGCGCACCTGTGGGACAATAGCTGCCGCCGGGAAGGCCAAAGCCGCAAAGGCCGCCAAGGTTTGTGCATGCGTGTCATAACCCATATCCAACAAATTAATCTGCAAATTCTATCATATGGACGTTACATTGTTGATCACTAATTAACATTTGTACCTGCTTTTCTCCAACCTAATTTCTCACCTGTTGGCGGACCGCCGGTGATGATACTCCATCAGTCTACTTAGGTATGTCGTCATTATTTGCAACATCTATGTATCTTAATTACTTTCTCCGTTTCATATTATAAAACTTTCTAGCATTGTCCACATTCATATATATGTTAATAAATCTAAACTTATACATGTGTCTAGATTCATTAACATCTATATAAATATGAATAATGTTAGAAAGTCTTATAATATGAAACGGAGGGAGTAGTTAGTTTCTTTTCCATTCGCTTCATGATAATCTTGATAGGCTTGAGAGAAGAAAAAAGGTTCACCTTGAGACTTACTGTAAAAGTTGGGGGATTAAACAAAACTTTCAGGAGGTTATGATAAGGAGGAGAAGGCCGCAAGAGCTTACGACCTCGCCGCCCTAAAGTACTGGGGTCCAACCACCACGACGAACTTCCCTGTAAGTATTTGTTGCAACAGTCAACTTATTATTGCCAGCCCCATCAATTAATACATTATTCGATCTTTACATATATGGCATGCATGTATGTGCTTATCCTGGTCGCTGATGAGATAGTAGAGTACTAGTTATATACAGTCAACGTTCATACATGTATTATACGATGTACTACGATACGTGTACTCGTACAGTCGTACTTACCTAGTGATTAATTACCTGCACCGATCGATGACTGTAGGTTGCCAACTACGAGACGGAGCTGGAGGAGATGAAGTCCATGACGCGGCAGGAGTTCATCGCGTCGCTGCGCAGGTGAGACGAAACAGTAGTCATCCGGAAAGTTTATTTATTTATTTATTTATTTATTTTGGAGAAGCAGCAGTAATCCAGAGTCACATGCTTAGGAGAAACAGCCCTTTTCCACGTACACACCTTGCCATACGCGTGTACGCGTGCGTGCACGTACGGCTGCGCCACTGCTTTTACTGTTCTCACACTTGTCACATGTTGACCTCATTGTGTGGGTTTCTACTCTGTTTCTTTCTTTTTCAGGAAGAGCAGCGGCTTCTCAAGAGGGGCTTCCATCTACAGAGGAGTAACAAGGTATAAGATTGAGTTAAAAAATAAATATCACCCTGAAATACTTAGTATGGTAGTATCAAGTTGCATCATTCGGAGCACTAGCTACTACTACTAGGTAAGTATATTCTGCTGGGTCACATATTCGGTGAAAACCATCAAATAAATGAAAACCTATAATAACTAGATCTGTTTTAACCTAAAATTTGTCTTTTCACCTAAAAGTTGAGTGTAGATTTGAGATTTAGTACGAACAAATTTTATGCCTAGATTTATCTCCAATATTTTTTCATCAATTTAAAGATTTTGTATGTACGACTTTTATGGATTTTCACTTATTTGATTGTTTTTACTAGATATTCCCCATTCTATACTACGGTAAAAAAACATTAGTCCTCCTTTCCTTCCCTTATCCTGTGTATTAAAAAAACCGCTACAGAAACAAACCGGTGCATCCGTGACTAGCCATGAAAAAAAAATTAAAAAAATTAAAACCTTATCTCCCATATCAAATTAAACCACGCTCTATAAATTCCGTTATACCACACGGGCATGCGACTAGTTTGGGGACAAAATTTAGAAGTTGTAGTTTTTGAACTTAGTATCAAGTTGCAGCATTCAGAGCCGCTCTTCTTCTTTTTTTTCTTTTCTTAGTCAAAAAAACTGTGACAATGGGAGCCTAATGTTTGGAGTGCAGACATCATCAGCACGGCCGGTGGCAAGCGAGGATCGGCAGGGTGGCCGGAAACAAGGACCTGTACTTGGGCACTTTCAGTAAGCTAGCCTCGATCTTTTCAAATACATATAAACAAACGCTAAGACCATTGAGATGCATGGTTGTTGGCAAATTTTAGTGTCCCCCTAACTGTCCCATGCACCGGGCGCAGGCACGCAGGAGGAGGCTGCCGAGGCGTACGACATTGCCGCTATCAAGTTCAGGGGGCTCAACGCCGTCACCAACTTCGACATGAGCCGCTACGACGTCGACAGCATCCTCAACAGCGACCTGCCGGTCGGCGGCGGCGCCGCCACGCGCGCCTCTAAGTTCCCCTCTGACCCATCGCTGCCGCTGCCGTCGCCTGCCATGCCACCGTCGGAGAAGGACTACTGGTCCCTCCTTGCCCTGCACTACCACCTCATAACCCATATCCAACAAATTAATCTGCAAATTCTATCATATGGACGTTACATTGTTGATCACTAATTAACATTTGTACCTGCTTTTCTCCAACCTAATTTCTCACCTGTTGGCGGACCGCCGGTGATGATACTCCATCAGTCTACTTAGGTATGTCGTCATTATTTGCAACATCTATGTATCTTAATTACTTTCTCCGTTTCATATTATAAAACTTTCTAGCATTGTCCACATTCATATATATGTTAATAAATCTAAACTTATACATGTGTCTAGATTCATTAACATCTATATAAATATGAATAATGTTAGAAAGTCTTATAATATGAAACGGAGGGAGTAGTTAGTTTCTTTTCCATTCGCTTCATGATAATCTTGATAGGCTTGAGAGAAGAAAAAAGGTTCACCTTGAGACTTACTGTAAAAGTTGGGGGATTAAACAAAACTTTCAGGAGGTTATGATAAGGAGGAGAAGGCCGCAAGAGCTTACGACCTCGCCGCCCTAAAGTACTGGGGTCCAACCACCACGACGAACTTCCCTGTAAGTACTTGTTGCAACAGTCAACTTATTATTGCCAGCCCCATCAATTAATACATTATTCGATCTTTACACATATGGCATGCATGTATGTGCTTATCCTGGTCGCTGATGAGATAGTAGAGTACTAGTTACATACAGTCAACGTTCATACATGTATTATACGATGTACTACGATACGTGTACTCGTACATTCGTACTTACCTAGTGATAAATTTACCTGCACCGATCGATGACTGTAGGTTGCCAACTACGAGACGGAGCTGGAGGAGATGAAGTCCATGACGCGGCAGGAGTTCATCGCGTCGCTGCGCAGGTGAGACGAAACAGTAGTCATCCGGAAAGTTTATTTATTTATTTATTTATTTATTTTGGAGAAGCAGCAGTAATCCAGAGAGTCACATGCTTAGGAGAAACAACCCTTTTCCACGTACACACCTTGCCATACGCGTGTACGCGTGCGTGCACGTACGGCTGCGCACTGCTTTTACTGTTCTCACACTTGTCACATGTTGACCTCATTGTGTGGGTTCCTACTCTGTTTTCTTTTTTTTTCAGGAAGAGCAGCGGCTTCTCAAGAGGGGCTTCCATCTACAGAGGAGTAACAAGGTATAAGATTGAGTTACAACAATAAATATCACCCTGAAATACTTAGTATGGTAGTATCAAGTTGCATCATTCGGAGCACTAGCTACTACTAGGTAAGTATATTCTGCTGGGTCACATATTCGGTAAAAACCATCAAATAAATGAAAATCTATAATAACTAGATCTGTTTTAACCTAAAATTTGTCTTTTCACCTAAAAGTTGAGTATAGATTTGAGATTTAGTACAAACGAATTTTATGCCTAGATTTATCTCCAATAATTTTTTCATCAATTTAAAGAATTTGTAGGTACGACTTTCATGGATTTTCACTTATTCGATTGTTAATTTTCACTAGATATTCCCCATCCTATACTACGGTAAAAAAAACATTAGTCCTCCTTCTCTTCCCTTATCCTGTGTATAAAAAAAACCGCTACAGAAACAAACCAGTGCATCCGTGATTAGCCAAGAAAAAAAAATTTAAAAATTTAAAACCTTATCTCCCATATCAAATTAAACCACGTTCTATAAATTCCGTTATACCACACGGGCATGCGACTAGTTTGGGGACAAAATTCTAGAAGTTCTAGTTTTTGAACTCTAGTATCAAGTTGCAGCATTCAGAGTCGCTCTTCATGCATCTGTGTTCATCATCACTAAGTATCATTATTTTTTCTGTGTTTTTTTTTTTGTGTGTAGGAGAGGAAGGGCCAGCGGAGGGCGCGCCGAAGATGGAGGATTTCCTCGGCGGCCTAGGCGGCGCCGTCGCCGCCGCTCCGGCAGCTGCCCCGGAGGATCAGCTCGGCTGCGGCGAGCTTGGTAGCATCGCCGCCGGGTTCTTGCGCCGGTACCCAGCGCCTGAGAACGCCGGCGGGGTGACCATCGCAATGGCGACCGACGCGGCGGCGGAGCTGGGCGATCCGGCGAGGAGGACCGCCGAGACGTTCGGGCAACGGACGTCCATCTACCGTGGTGTCACTAGGTATATATATTTTGCGATAACACATGGATCCATAGATGATCTATCTATATCTAGTCGATCCCACCTCTCACACCGTTCAATTAGCTAGGTGCATGCATGCATGTAATTAGTTATACTACTAGTAGTACACTAACAGTCGTTCATGGTTAAAATGTCATTTTAACTTATAGCTAAAAATAATCATGCAAGCATGACAATGAGCTGAAAAATAATATAATCAACAAGTTTTTGATAAGCGATGTTGGGTATTGGGAAAATGCATCAGGCACCGGTGGACGGGGAGGTACGAGGCGCACCTGTGGGACAATAGCTGCCGCCGGGAAGGCCAAAGCCGCAAAGGCCGCCAAGGTTTGTGCATGCGTGTCATAACCCATATCCAACAAATTAATCTGCAAATTTTAGCATATGGACGTTACATTGTTGATCACTAATTAACATTTGTACCTGCTTTTCTCCAACCTAATTTCTCACCTGTTGGCGGACCGCCGGTGATGATACTCCATCAGTCTACTTAGGTATGTCGTCATTATTTGCAACATCTATGTATCTTAATTACTTTCTCCGTTTCATATTATAAAACTTTCTAGCATTGTCCACATTCATATATATGTTAATAAATCTAAACTTATACATGTGTCTAGATTCATTAACATCTATATAAATATGAATAATGTTAGAAAGTCTTATAATATGAAACGGAGGGAGTAGTTAGTTTCTTTTCCATTCGCTTCATGATAATCTTGATAGGCTTGAGAGAAGAAAAAAGGTTCACCTTGAGACTTACTGTAAAAGTTGGGGGATTAAACAAAACTTTCAGGAGGTTATGATAAGGAGGAGAAGGCCGCGAGAGCTTACGACCTCGCCGCCCTAAAGTACTGGGGTCCAACCACCACGACGAACTTCCCTGTAAGTATTTGTTGCAACAGTCAACTTATTATTGCCAGCCCCATCAATTAATACATTATTCGATCTTTACATATATGGCATGCATGTATGTGCTTATCCTGGTCGCTGATGAGATAGTAGAGTACTAGTTATATACAGTCAACGTTCATACATGTATTATACGATGTACTACGATACGTGTACTCGTACAGTCGTACTTACCTAGTGATTAATTACCTGCACCGATCGATGACTGTAGGTTGCCAACTACGAGACGGAGCTGGAGGAGATGAAGTCCATGACGCGGCAGGAGTTCATCGCGTCGCTGCGCAGGTGAGACGAAACAGTAGTCATCCGGAAAGTTTATTTATTTATTTATTTATTTATTTTGGAGAAGCAGCAGTAATCCAGAGTCACATGCTTAGGAGAAACAGCCCTTTTCCACGTACACACCTTGCCATACGCGTGTACGCGTGCGTGCACGTACGGCTGCGCCACTGCTTTTACTGTTCTCACACTTGTCACATGTTGACCTCATTGTGTGGGTTCCTACTCTGTTTTCTTTTTTTTTCAGGAAGAGCAGCGGCTTCTCAAGAGGGGCTTCCATCTACAGAGGAGTAACAAGGTATAAGATTGAGTTAAAAAATAAATATCACCCTGAAATACTTAGTATGGTAGTATCAAGTTGCATCATTCGGAGCACTAGCTACTACTACTAGGTAAGTATATTCTGCTGGGTCACATATTCGGTGAAAACCATCAAATAAATGAAAACCTATAATAACTAGATCTGTTTTAACCTAAAATTTGTCTTTTCACCTAAAAGTTGAGTGTAGATTTGAGATTTAGTACGAACAAATTTTATGCCTAGATTTATCTCCAATATTTTTTCATCAATTTAAAGATTTTGTATGTACGACTTTTATGGATTTTCACTTATTTGATTGTTTTTACTAGATATTCCCCATTCTATACTACGGTAAAAAAACATTAGTCCTCCTTTCCTTCCCTTATCCTGTGTATTAAAAAAACCGCTACAGAAACAAACCGGTGCATCCGTGACTAGCCATGAAAAAAAAATTAAAAAAATTAAAACCTTATCTCCCATATCAAATTAAACCACGCTCTATAAATTCCGTTATACCACACGGGCATGCGACTAGTTTGGGGACAAAATTTAGAAGTTGTAGTTTTTGAACTTAGTATCAAGTTGCAGCATTCAGAGCCGCTCTTCTTCTTTTTTTTCTTTTCTTAGTCAAAAAAACTGTGACAATGGGAGCCTAATGTTTGGAGTGCAGACATCATCAGCACGGCCGGTGGCAAGCGAGGATCGGCAGGGTGGCCGGAAACAAGGACCTGTACTTGGGCACTTTCAGTAAGCTAGCCTCGACCTTTTCAAATACATATACACAAACGCTAAGACCATTGAGATGCATGGTTGTTGGCAAATTTTCCTAAATGCCCCCATGCACCGCGCGCAGGCACGCAGGAGGAGGCTGCCGAGGCGTACGACATTGCCGCTATCAAGTTCAGGGGGCTCAACGCCGTCACCAACTTCGACATGAGCCGCTACGACGTCGACAGCATCCTCAACAGCGACCTGCCGGTCGGCGGCGGCGCCGCCACGCGCGCCTCTAAGTTCCCCTCTGACCCATCGCTGCCGCTGCCGTCGCCTGCCATGCCGCCGTCGGAGAAGGACTACTGGTCCCTCCTTGCCCTGCACTACCACCAGCAGCAGCAGCAGCAGCAGTTTCCTGCTTCTGCATTTGACACCTACGGCTGCTCCTCTGGCGTGAACGTGGACTTCACAATGGGGACAAGCAGCCACAGCGGCAGCAACAGCAACAACAGCAGCAGCAGCAGCGCCATATGGGGCACAGCCGCCGGCGCAGCGATGGGGAGGCAGCAAAACGGCGGCAGCAGCAACAAGCAGAGCAACAGCTACTCCGGTAACAACATTCCTTATGCTGCTGCAGCAGCTATGACTTCTGGATCAGCACTCTACGGGGGCTCCACCGGTAGCAACGGGACATGGGTGGCGAGTAACACGAGCACGGCTCCCCACTTCTACAACTATTTGTTTGGGATGGAGTAGGTGAACTTACTGGCTCTTTTAGCTTCATTAGCTGAAACGAGTGGTAGGCCTAGGACTGACATGGAACTGATCAAAAGTTTTGGCTGCTGATGCATGCAGGAATGCAATGCAATGCATCCTTCAGATTATTCTTTTCCTTCCCTGACATAGTCCTGTAGCAGAGAAACTCATGTATCACCAGTGTTTCTAATTCAAGCTCCTTTTTTTAACTAGTTCCATTGTCAGCTACTCCATTTGTTTCATATTATAAGTCATTTTGATGTTTTTTTCTAGTTAAATTTCTTTAAATTTGACCGAGTTCGTAGAAAAATATAGCAACATTGTCAACCCAAACAAACATATTATCAAAATATATTCAATATTACATTTAGCGAAACTATTTGGTTGTGTAGATATTGTTAATTTTTTCTATAAACTTGATCAAATCTAAAGAAAATTGACTAGAAAAAAAAAATCAAAACGATTTATAATATGAAACGGAGGGAGTACAACATACGTGTGTTTGAAAATGTGTATCCATCTATATGAAAGCGTTTCGAATTTGCATGCCAGGTGAATAACAGTAAAAGAACTTTCAAGATAATTAGATAATGGTGCATACTTGAAGTCAAATTTTGTCGCGGGGGAATCCGCCAGGGTTCAAAATAGTGTAGAACTGTAGATACCTTGAAGAATCACCTGCACAAAATCAGACGGACATATAGCATCATTAGATATATGAAATTAAATATATCAGTAGGCTGAAGAAACACGTGTAACACAAACAGTAATGATAAAAAAAATCATTTACACATTCAACAGCAATGATCCCCATACCTTGAAGGGAATGTACGGTGGAGCGGTGAAATGCATTGAGATCGGAAAGAACATCAACGTTGAAAGAACTCAGCTGGGCACTGCATAATTGGAATTAAGCACAATAGAATCAGTCAACAAGGACATTTAACTATCCTCTGCACCCGCAAGACAATCTTATCCAAGGCACACGATAACAATCTCCTGCAACATCAAAGGACATGTCTCATTATCTAAAAAAATCAAAGGACATCGCTTAGTCTTATCTGATTCATATCTATATATATAATGTCAAATTGTCAGTATATATTAGTGAAGTTCACAAATCTTACTCTATTTCAACTGGTTGAACAGCAGGTGGCGTCGCTGAGAACTTATTAATACTTTCAGAATTTGATGAAAAATGCAGAAGGAGCCACCAAGTGTCACCTGCAATGTTCTCTTGTCAAAAAAGCATAAAGCACACAACAATAGGAAATAGCTGCATGCAGATGATATTAATGCTAATGATCTCATTTGCTCTGTAAATTTACAGGAATTAATCAGTACATGGAATAAAGTGAAGTGTTGATCCCACATGGGATCAAAGGACAAGCAGTACTACAACCATTAAGATGCCAAGACTAGCTAGCTTTCAAGATTCTTACTGGGGACATCGCACGCATTTGTAGACTATCTAGCCCATGAGGACCTAAAACTACTACTTAATTCACTCCTTTTGATAAGCTTGCTGGGGGGACTAATGCATGAAGACGCAACCAGCGCTAATTACCTCCCTAACTATCTCTCTCTGCAGTTGACCAGTCAAAAAATGAGGCTATGATCAAGTATGGGACTATATGTACGGCTAGTAACTTGTTCCATATTTCCACATGTTAATACCATTGGACCAAACTGTTTTCCTCACAACTATCTACGAACTGGAACCACGTTGCCTCACGCATGGTTGCAGGTTTGCATGCCTTCCTTCTTTCTATACTTGTCCCCCTTTAGTCTCACAAATCCTAGCATATCTCTCTTAATTTACTACAATCAACAGCTCCTTCAATGTACATAGAGACAACAAGACAATCCTTTGACCAAATAGCATAATCCAAACAATGGTTACCAGAGGTAAAGTAAAGCTGAAGAAAAGGGAATAGTTACTGCCAATAACATCATAATGAGGGAAGAAGTAACCAAAATGGTATTATTAAACCTGATCACATAGGACTGTGCGTTACAACAACTTGCAAGGTATCAGCGTGCTGAATTATTTACAGATTGGCGTAAATCCAAAGGCTGTGTCTAATTTCTAACAACCAAGGCTATGCACTGGTTACAAGGACCCTTGGAGAATTATATCAGACGAGGTGGTATAGGGTGGACCAAGGTGCAACATTAGGGCAGTAATCATAATATCAGAAATCAACAAGAGATTTGAATTGAATGTTCATGCATGTTGACATATTTGAGTTTCAAGTAACTACCAGGAATTGCAAAATATAACTTATATAATTATTTTACTGAAAAACACTGTCAACCCAACCTTTTCTAACAAAAAAACAATATGGAACCCTATACTGTATAAAAAAAATTAAACTTTGACCAACTGACAACAGCCAGCAAGACAAAACTAAAACGGCTATCTGCTAAATATACTTTAGGATGTCTTTTTTCGACATAAACTGATTCAGACCATTCAGATTCTCTCATTACTGCTTTTGCATTCCAACACTCCATAAATTAAGGCAGGTGAACCCTTTTAGCTTAGAAAAAGATGATTGGCAAAGTGGGTCACTAGTCAAATACAGCACTGTAAAAAGGTCCTTCCTTTGGTTGTATGTGTGGAGCCTTTCCCTTGGTTTTAGAAAGAGTTGTTTGTTGGTTGCCCCTTTTGTCATGTTTCACATTTGTAATTTGTAAGTTCTGTCGGCACTGGAATTTCAATTGAGTGGCTCTCCAACCATCATACAAGCTGTACCCCAAAAAGGCACTGATGAATCAAACTATAATTAGGAGATTAAAATGGTGTCAATATGCCATGTTTCCGTGACTTCTTCTTTCATCTTATAACCTTATATCTATTTTCTTGGATCAAATTTACATGAGCATGCTAAATGCAAGCATAAATCATGCAAATGTATTCATGCGTTTGAATAGATACTCGTTGAGTAATTGTATAAGAAGAAGGAAACAACACCGGAAAATTAAATTCAAAATTAGTAGAAACTACACATAAATAAGTAAACAAGACAGTAATCCAAACTTCCCAGGATGAACAGAGTCAGATTCAAAATAAGTGAACTGAAAAGTTCCAAACCAAATGACATCTTATAATAAGATTCAACGACATTCTAGTGTTACCTTTCCGCACTAGGACCAGGATGTAAGTGAAACATGTGCGCATTTTGTTCATGGGTCTTAATAATGTACTAGCGCGTGCCTCATGCAAGACAAAGATTATACATTAGATTAACCAGCTATTAATCTATAGTCAGATTTGCTAGAAGAATCTCAGACGCTTGTGCTTGATTTTTTGTTAATTGACTGTGCAGTGCTCCATAAACCTATTGAATTTGAAACGGTCACAGGGCAAACTAATTATTTCTTACTGAGAATGGGCGAGAGCATTGCATGCCATTTCATTAGAAAAGAGAAGCACTTTCAGCTAAATTTAACAGTTTTTAGGATATTTTGCTAAAAAGCTGTTTAAAGATTTCATTACTGTTGTAGCGTGCAACTACATGCATCACACAGTGCTGGATGTAGGTCCCAATAGCACTAATGGTGGATCTGAAGTCAACTATTTTTTTGAGTGCACAATGCTGTATTGTCCATAATTGGTTCCCAGACTGTCCATTTTCCAAAGGTATGCTCCCACATAATTGGTTTAGTGTTTGCAGAACATAGCCCTATGACAACAGCACTATGACCACATATGGCAGTAGTTAAATACAAACATTCTTTAACAAAGGGTTACACCTTGACCAGGTAATCCTGAATAGACTTAAAAGCCCAGAGAGAGAACTTTTAGCTTGTAATTTTTGCTTCTCTTTTGTTTTCTGTTTGTACATAAGTCTATATTAATTGCGGGACCCCCCTTCAATGGTTTCAGTCAAAAAAGATAATGCATCTAACGGTCTTTTTGAACCAAACCTTGCTATTTAAATACAAAAAGTAATATTGGCATATAATTGTCAAGATATGGAATTAAAATTGTAAAGCCTGAGTTTAATTTGTCAGATTGTAATAATCATTACTCAACTCAACAGAATATATTTTACTGACTTGTCAAGACTTGGACTCGCTTTCCAGATGATATGAAAATATGTGATTTTGTCTGATAAAAACTTTTCAATGAAGAGTCAACTACTAGGTTTGGCTCCTTAGGAAACATATATACAGGTGGCTCGATGACCAGGCCTGAGTCCAGATAGTTGTTTGCTGGAATGCTGGTTCTGACAGATAACTTACTCCGGATATATGCAAATTGGTTTTGATAGTAGGTTAGTATAAGTGGTCAAGGACATGTTCTGAAATAAGTCGACTGAAAGGTACACTTTAGGCTATTTTTCAGTTAATAATCTCTAGGTCATGTGTTTGGTCTTGTGCTATCTGGTGGAATATAGGCAGTGTTTAGTTCCCTTCAAACTTCCAAAAATTCCGTCATATCAAATGTTTGGGCACATGCATGGAGCATTAAATGTGGACAAAAAAAAAACCAACTACATAGTTTGCATGTAAATTGCGAGACGAATCTTTTGAGCCTAATTACGCCATGATTTGACAATGTGATGCTACAGTAAATATTTGCTAATGACGGATTAATTAGGCTTAATAGATTAATAGATTTGTCTCGCAGTTTATAGGTGGAATCTGTAATTTGTTTTGTTATTAGTCTACGTTTAATACTTCAAATGTGTGTCCGTATACTTCAAAAAAAAATTGGCGCACGAACTAAACACGGCCATACTCTTCTGGGTCTAAGCTTTGTAAATGATGTATCCTTCACTACTTTAAATATTTGAGTTGGTGATTTAGATATTTGATCCTACACCACATCCCTCTCCCTCCCCACATCTACTCATATAAAAAGTTCAGCTCGAAAATATGTGAGCCCATCAACCTATCTTTGGACCCTTACTTCCTCAAGTGCATATGTAGATTTCTATTCCAAATAGATGAAATGGGCTACTTGTTGGAAACGTTTTAACACAAAAAAAAGACATGGCAGATTTCTGTTCCAAAAAATCAGAGCTACAGGTGAGGTTGCCAGTGCAAATTTTCGCCAACAAATTCAACCCTGTTAATGAGAAAAGAACATGACGAATTAGAGATGTAATGATGTGAAAAGTCAAATGTGTACTTTTGTTTTCCTTTTCTGTCGCACTAATAAATTGCCCCTTTTATCCCACAAATGAAATTAAATTTCTTAGCAAAATTTTGCATGGAAATAAAAGTGTAAAACATAACCACACCTATAGCTATATTTTCAGATTTTTTTAAAAAAAAAAAAACTGGAAGTCATGTTCTTTTAAGGAATTTCTAGCAAGTAGCTCATTTCAACCTGATAGGCTGATACCTCTCCTAGTTCCCCAACCGGATAACTTATAAGGACATACAGGAACTCCGAACTCATGTACAGTAAGGCAAATTAATCAATATGCTCTCATATCAAAGAAAAAAAAAATACTCCACTGCAACTAGTCTATGAAGTTGTGAATTTGAGAGGAGAGGAAAAGAGAAGATTGAGAAGATAAGCAAAACGAGGTGAGCCATTAGCGCATGATTAATTGAGTATAAACTATTTTAAACTTCAAAAATGGATTAATATGATTTTTTAAAGCAACTTTCGTATAGAATTTTTTTGCAAAAAATACACCATTTAGTAGTTCGGGAAGCGTGCACACGGAAAACGAAACAAACTTTCTCACAATCTCCTTGGGCCAAACGCAGTGAGAGACTGTTATGGAAAATGCAGATGGTTTGATGGTTTAATAATAAACAGTTAAACACACATGCAAGAATAGCATGTACTTTTAGTCTCTTTAATTGATTTTCTTCTAGAAAATGGACAAATCAGCTTGATGCTCTATAAGCACACGTGGTAAACTCATGATCCTTTTTCTTCAAAAGAATCATTATCATTGGATAGTACCAAAATAAGATGTTCAATAACACATAGAAAAGATGCTACTCACCAGATGTCCTAGGGTGATAAAGATGATATGGTGGCTTCAGGTAAATGTAGTGAAAGAGAAGAATTAGCAAGAGAACTGAATCTTGCAATTTAAAATAAAATTGAAAATATACAGCGATCGTTCATTTTCATCTGTCTTTAAGTGCTCGCATCTTCACAATTTTGAAGGTCAGGAATTTTCCTGGTTTAAGTTATTAAAAAGCATATACATACATGGCAGTTTGTCTACAGAGTACAGACTGTAGAAAATAATCAGATGGGGTTCTGGACTGACATACTAACAGTTACTAACTAATTCAAACTATGCACATCTGAGAATTAAAAGATTTCAGATGTATCTCAACTAAATTAAACATCACCAAGACCCATGCATAAGGAAAAGTATGGGAAAATGATTCAGCTGGTGACATTTGACGTTAAGGCACTGCTTCAACAATGATAAGGCTTATCAACTTACTTTTTTGCAATAAGTTTATACTTGTTTGTGTTACTCTAGAGTAAATTCTGAGAAGTCTTCTTAAGTAGGAGTATCAGTTAACACAATGTTCTGGTTAGCCTGGCACAACAAAACACACTAAACAAGTTATACCATGGTAATATTGTGCTGCTACTGTGATGCCAAGAAAGAGGAAACAAGAAACACTGAAAAGGCAAAAAAGGAAAACTGAAAGGTTGATGAAAAGTAGGTGCTCAAATGTCCTCTATGTGTCTATTAGAAAGGCAGACATTCCAGTCAATCAAAGAGCCGTATATTTGATGTTCTTCGCTATATTCATGCAGTAGCTTTCGACCTACTCCGATTTATAAAAGAATGAACTCATTAGAGACATGGTGAAGAATACATGACATCGATCTAGTACTTTCAACCCCAAGAAGCACATCAAATTCATCACTATTTTCATTTCCGTAGTCAATAACACACATGGTCCTAGAAAACCATGCTAGTTATGATTCGTAAGGATGGTCCGAGTACAGTATCTGGACTCTGAGAACTGAGAACTGCTGGAAAATATCCCTATCTTGCAGTTGAACTAGGTCTATCTTCAAAAGTGTAAATGAAGATGTACCTGCTTGGCATGTTTTGAAACTCTTGAGTCATGAAAACCATATGTGAGCACCTTCCTCACCTCTTGATTGCTGGATTCCTTGATTGATTTCATCCTAAAAAATGGAAACATAAGTTGGTAACCAGTATAAAGGTAACAGTTTCTAAATATTTAAGAGGTGCACCATCTAACTGCTACAACGCTGGTAACCTTGCACAATTGTGAAGCAGCATGATTAGTTCAAATGGCTCGCATCACTATCAAAGATGAATAATCTGCATCCTACTCAAGTGAAAAGCTGCTATATGGAAGTTCCAAACATAGATTGCAAGTCGAATCCAAGATGCTGTTAGAACAAGGAGTAATAACTAGGCCTAGGCATATCTTATCTAAGAACTAAATCAGGACAATAGATGAACATATCTGCTGAATAAACCATTGGCATATTGTAAAATAATGTCAGCATAAACTTGGTAAGCAAAATAAAGATTCTCTGAAGAACATATGCCATTCAAAAGAAATGGTGTTTCCGATATAAGGCATCCTCGCTCTTAGAGCATAGTAGGATCAATAAAGGACACTTGGAAATATTTTTCGCAGACAGGATATTCTGATTTTATATACTAGCTTGATTACGTTGATCCTCATGTGTTTGTCATCCTAGTCCAAATGTAATACATCACAGTAGTTCCTAATAGTTCCTAATCTGCTTGTGTTACACGGTTACGCCCTACACTACTACTAGCTTATCGTTCACATAGCCCATATATCACAGACAAAGAATCAGTTTACAAAAAATCGGTTGTAGTACTCTAGTTGCATAAGACACAGTTATGCAATGGTTCTTAATGTTTTGTGCTATTCTGTGAGGTGGTTTTACCAAATTACAGTATCGTAGTGGAAAACAGATACAACAAAATGATACTGATTACTAAGTTGAGGATGTGCAAGCAGTACAGATCGCCAAAGTTAGTGATAATCCCAACCCAAAAATGCCCCCAATTTGAAAAATTCATACTAAAAAATCACGCATGCTGCACAGCAGTAGCCATTTTGCATCCATCATCCTGGAAAAGAATCTAAGCTATAATTTCGATCCGGGCCAACCAAATCGACTCCAACTGAAACA
>CM020183.1:30117221-30154439 GCA_009805545.1 Oryza longistaminata
GCCTTTCATGATCAGAACTCAGTATCGCAAACAACCGCCCACATAAACCCTAAACCACATCACAGACGCGCGATCCACGGGAATTTGCGATTCCAATCTACAAACCTCGCCCCTCGCTTACCCATTGCTGCGGAGTAGTAACATTTGATTCGCGAATAGGTCATCAAAAATTCTCGCGAACAAACCCAAGCCCATTTGCCCGCTATTTCCGCTCGATTCAGCGAATCCGATCGGTGGTTGCCGTGAGATAGGGATGCGGGGGGAAGGGATTCGTGCGCACCTTGCTGGAATCGGGGGCGATTCGCCGGCGGAGACCCTCGAGACCGGAGGCGAGACGAGCTCCGCGCCCGCGGCGTGTGGAGGTTGGGAGGAGTGGGAGAAGGCTTCGCGCCGAAGGATTTTTTTTTTAGTCTGTTCGTAAGCGAAGAGTTATGTGACTTAAGAGGCGTGTTGACGAAATTCGTAATGGCTCGTCGAAAGCGTATCGAGATTTGACGCAATCCAACTATGGAAGGCGCACGCACCCGGGAGGCCAACTGTGCTGTGCAGCGGTAACTGGGGCTTTCTGTAGCAGGAGTATTTTACACCGCAAAAGTCCAAAATCAATTGCAATCGAATGGCGGTGCTGTGCAGCTGCAGCCTACGACATTGAATTTAGGCCCTGTTTATATCTCATCTCAAAACTTTACACCCTCTCACATCAAACATTTGAACACATGTAATAAGTATTAAATATAGGCTAAAAAATAACTAATTACACAAATTGCGACTAATTTACGAGACGAATCTTTTAAGCCTAATTGCTTTATGATTTGACAATATGATGCTACAGTAACATTTGCTAAAACGGAGAGAGTACATACTTACCTATGTGGAGAAATATGAAAAAATCGTGTTTCTGCAATTGGTTTATTACTAATGAAGTCACGGTGTTAAAAATCTAATTTGATTTACATGATTCAATGGGGAAAAATGTGTTGATTTTTCTCTCACGCACATATCTTTTCAGGGCAATCTACAGCATTAGCACACTGCTAGCAATTGTTTGCACTTGGGAAGTCATGTGCCAAGGTAGTACTCCTAGCTGATTGCACTTCTTAGATATCTCAGACTGCATGAATTAACAAAGCCATGTTGAGTGTTCCTGGAGTTTAGTGGATATGGGCAGGATGATATTCTTATAAGAAAATTTTTTTTAAAAAAAACAAGGGTATGTGTCAAGGGGGCGATTCCTCGGACAGCGGGAAGTGGAGACCCCTTCCCTGGTTCGAAGATTCGACCAAGGGGTTAGTAGTGAAAGATGACGGAAAAAGCTAAAAAAAAGAGAAGGTTTGCGGGGCCTGACCTCCCCGTAGAGCAAGATAAACTAGAGTTTATATAGGTTCAGACCGCCCGGGGGTGTAATACCCTACTCTTGTGTTGGTTTCGTTGTTTTTCTCAAATCAACTAAGAACAAGGGATGCCTTTTCATGCTACAAACAATAAGTTCTGGTCAAAAAAATCCAACCCTTCATCTAGCTTGTCCCCTTACTTTTATAAACTAAGGAGGGGCTCACAGTGCCATTAATCTACTTTCTTGCCTTGTCTTAACAGTCGTCTTATCAATGCCGGATGGTTCCCTTACACAGTCTTCGAGTAACCTACTGAGATTCAAAACCTGTGTTACCCTGGGCACCCGAGCTTCTGTCCGAGACAGCTGGGTTGTGCCAGCTAGCCCACCACATGGCGAGTGGTGGGCCTGGTGGAACCCAGACTGCCTGAAACAGCGCCACGGTTCTGCTTCTACCCGTTTGGCCTAATCAGGTGGCGCAGGGCATGCACGACACGCGTCCAAAGTGCCACCAGTGCTAATAACTCAGTGCTAGTGTCTTGTCCACGTCCTTTCAGCTCCAGACTTGCTGGGGCTCCCCTTAAACCTGTTTCATTTATGGAGGAGAGGACTGCTTCACAACAGCCCGTGGCGCATGCCCGTTTCCCTGGCCGGTCCTGAAGTCGTGCCCTAAGGTGAGCCTGAGACCCAGGACAAGGCCAGGTCTGAGGCAGACTTTAACCTACTTCTCTTAAGATGTAGATCTTGTATGTCTCTATGCTTCTCTCACTAAGTAGTGTAGGACTTACAAGGTCCAAGGTGAGCCCGGGACCCAGAATAAGACCAAGTCCGAGGCAGACCTTAGGCTACATTCTTAATATACAAATTTTATATGTCTCGACACTCCTCTTCACAGAGCAGTGTGTGACTTAGATGGACTAAGGTGAGCGTGCTCGTGTTACTCGCCACCCATGTCCCGTTGCTACCGGTGGAGCCCCCGTAGAGTGCTGATCCAGAAGCCATAGCTGCAGCAGCAGCATAAGGAATGTTGTTGCCGGAGTAGCTGTTGCTCTGCCTGTTGCTGCTGCCGCCGTTTTGCTGCCTCCCCATCGCTGCGCCGGCGGCTGTGCCCCATATGGCGCTGCTGCTGCTGCTGCTGCTGTTGCTGTTGCTGCCGCTGTGGCTGCTTGTCCCCATTGTGAAGTCCACGTTCACGCCGGAGGAGCAGCCGTAGGTGTCAAATGCAGAAGCAGGAAACTGCTGCTGCTGCTGCTGCTGGTGGTAGTGCAGGGCAAGGAGGGACCAGTAGTCCTTCTCCGACGGCGGCATGGCAGGCGACGGCAGCGGCAGCGATGGGTCAGAGGGGAACTTGGAGGCGCGCGTGGCGGCGCCGCCGCCGACGGGCAGGTCGCTGTTGAGGATGCTGCCGACGTCGTAGCGGCTCATGTCGAAGTTGGTGACGGCGTTGAGCCCCCTGAACTTGATAGCGGCAATGTCGTACGCCTCGGCAGCCTCCTCCTGCGTGCCTGCGCGCGGTGCATGGGGGCATTTAGGAAAATTTGCCAACAACCATGCATCTCAATGGTCTTAGCGTTTGTGTATATGTATTTGAAAAGGTCGAGGCTAGCTTACTGAAAGTGCCCAAGTACAGGTCCTTGTTCCCGGCCACACTGCCGATCCTCGCTTGCCACCGGCCGTGCTGATGATGTCTGCATGCCAAACATTAGGTTCCCATTGTCACAAAGTTTTCTGACTTTAAGAAAGAAAAAAAAGAGAGAGGCTCTGAATGTTGCAACTTGATACTAGAGTTCAAATACTACAACTTGTATTTTTTTTTTCCCCAAACTAGTCGCATGCCCGCGTGATACAACGGAATTTAGAGATCGTGGTTTAATTTGATTTGAGAAAAAAAAAGGTTTAGTTTTTTCTGGGCTGGCCAGTTTTTTTGGTTGTACCGGTTTTTTTTTTCTGGAAGCGGTCTTTTATACATGGATAGGGGGGCAGAAGGGAAGGGTGACTACTGTCCCAAAATTTGTCTTTTTTTTTGTTAGTCCCAAGTAAAATTGAAATTGAACATGAGATTTGGTATAACTATTATTTTCAGTTATTTGATGACTACCTATTTTCAGTTTTTTTAATGGATTTACAAAGCTTTAAGGTCGATTTTTTATGGGTTTTCACTAGATACGTCCACTAAAATAGAAAAATATCCAGTGCAAATCATCAAATAAATGAAAATACATGAAAACAGTATCTAAAACTTCTCTAAATTTACAAAACAATTAGATCTAGGCATGAACATTCATACCAATCTCAAATGTAAACTCTATTTCATTTGAAAGAATAAAAAAAGACAAATTTTAGATGAATAGTGTCCTTTTACTATTCACCTAAACTTTTTCATTTTTGTTAGTAAAAATAAAGTTGAGTTTAAACTTAAGATTTAGTGTGAATGTATTTTATATCTATATCTATCTCTTGTAATATTTTCATAAATTTACTAAACTTTTAGATCCGATTTTTATAGGTTTTTATTTATTTGAGGGTTTTCACCGTATATGTCCCTAGTAGAATACATTTCATAGCAATCTCGAACTGTCTGAATGATGCAACTTGATACTATCATACTATTTCCGAGTGGCTAACTCTGATCAATCTTATATAGTACTGTACCTTGTTACTCCTCTGTAGATGGAAGCCCCTCTTGAGAAGCCGCTGCTCTTCCTGACAAATTAAAAGAAAAAAAAAAAGAGTAGGAACACACACAATGAGGTCAACCTGTGCAAGTGTGAGAACCCAAGGTGGTACGAGTAAAAGCAGAGGCACATGTACGTGGAAAAACGATTGTTTCTCCTAAGCATGTGCTGATGTGCCTCTCTGGATTACTGTTTCTCACCTGCGCAGCGACAAGACGAACTCCTGCCGCGTCATCGACTTCATCTCCTCCAGCTCCGTCTCGTAGTTGGCAACCTATAGTCATCGATCGGTGCAGGTAATTAGGACGGGACAACGCTTTGTCACGTTGCGTGTCTCATCATTCTTCAGGTCTGTTGTGGGAGTTTAGCCACGCTCACACTCCGCCTTAATTTCCCACTACCAACCCGTTTTTCTAGGCGTCGTGGGCGTGGAGACCGAAATGGCTACTCGGGGTTTTTTCTTTAAAAACCATCTTTCGCCTTCATTCGATCTTTCAACACCCTAGCACTCTTGCCCTTGATCAAATCTCGCTGTCGCCGTCTTCATCAACTCCGTTTCAACTTTCCCCGCCGCCTTCTTTCTCTCCTTTTGCTTGACATCATGCCGCAGGAAAACCGCGACGCACGGGCGCTGCAGGGGAGTGTTTTGCCTCCCTCGGTAAGCACAACCGCCGATGCCTTAGGGTTCGCTCGGGCTTTGATGTCAACCTCACGCGCCGGTCGCCCGACGCTCGTGGTACGGATCGAGGAGTCCCACACCAGGCCGCAAGCTGGGGAGGTAGTGTATCCCATTGCCTATGCCACCAGGGGCCTGGTACTGCCCTTCTCCGACTTTTTCCTCAACATCCTGGAGATCTATGGGCTCCATATGCTGCACCTCACCCCAACGCCGTGATGACTCTCGGTGTCTTCGCGCATTTTTGCGAGATGTTCGTGGAGGTGAGGCCTTTGGTTCTCTTCCGCCGCTTCTTTGCTTGCAATACGAGTTATTGAGTGCGTTGACTCTGGTATCTTTGCTTGCAATTATATGGAAACAAGTGTAGGTCTATAGTTCTCTTTTGAATCTTGACAACAATCTAATTTACTGATTTTCTTTGTTTCTCCTTTGTATTATACTCTGCAGTGACAGAATTTCTCTCTGCACATTTAACTGCAAGTACTCAAATGAAGTTACTCTGTTGCAACGGATACCCCCGAGGACTCCGGAAGAGTCAGGCCAAAAATTAATGGAAATCCATTAGAAATTTCAAATTTTAAGCAAGTCAATGTTATTCGAAATCATTCAGGTAGGAATTACAAAATTACTTCAACGCTTCTTTGGGAGGGGGGATTTGTGTCCCTTTATACAATTTGTTTGAGATTCGCATTTTCATGCATACTTTTCTTACCCAGATTCAAATTCATGTGAAAACCTCATCGCCAAGAATCATAATTCATTTGGTTGCTTTTCAGGAGATGATAAGAAATTTTCAGATGTTCCCCTTTTAGGGACCAACAATTTAACATATTCTAATATTATTTTAATTGTTGGGAGTGTCGATGAAAAAATAGGCATACCTAACAAACCTTCAGCTGGTGATGACATAAAAACCTATGATTCAGAATTTTTAAACCCATGTACCAATAAGGTAAAGTGTCTAGTCACATCTTAAACATGATTGTTACTGATGTATAATGCCTAATTCAAATCCGTGGATTTCTGGACATTCATGTGTGCTTTGTATCATCAGATTTTAGGGGAAAAAGTGCATCCAAGGTCCCTCAACTTGTCATCGAGTTACAGAATCGTCATCTAACCGCAAAATCAGATATATAACATCCACGTATATAGATGGATACACATTTTCAAACACACGTATGTTGTACTCCCACCGTTTCATATTATAAGTCGTGTTGATTTTTTTTCTAGTCAAATTTTTTTAGATTTGATTAAGTTTATAGAAAAAATTAACAATATCTACATAACCAATTTAGTTTCGCTAAATGTAATATTGAATATATTTTGATAATATGTTTGTTTGGGTTGACAATGTTGCTATATTTTTCTATGAACTCGGTCAAATTTAAAGAAATTTAACTAGAAAAAAACATCAAAATGACTTATAATATGAAACAAATGGAGTAGCTGACAATGGAACTAGTTAAAAAAATGAGCTTGAATTAGAAACACTGGTGATACATGAGTTTCTCTGCTACAGGACTATGTCAGGGAAGGAAAAGAATAATCTTAAGGATGCATTGCATTGCATTCCTGCATGCATCAGCAGCCAAAACTTTTGATCAGTTCCATGTCAGTCCTAGGCCTACCACTCGTTTCAGCTAATGAAGCTAAAGATAATATAGTCAAATCGTTTTTTTATATTTCATTCAAAACAAAACATTTCTTATCTACACATGTTAGGAGAATTTTGAAAGAAGGTAAGAAAAAGAAGAGGTTAACCACTAGCCCTGATATGACATCATAAATATATTGCTAATCCTGATAAATATTGGTTACCCATGTGAGCCGACTACCCTAAACTTACGTGCTGACAATATTTTGAGTGGATTTGGCAATAGTATTGCATCCTATGGCCCTGTTTAGATCTCACCCTAAAATTTTTCAACCTATCACATCGAACATTTGAACACTTGTATGAAGTATTAAATATAAGCTAAAAAAATAACTAATTGCGTAGATTGCGACTAATTTACGAGACGAATCTTTTAAGCCTAATTGCTTTATGATTTGACAATATGATGCTACAGTAACATTTGCTAAAACGGAGAGAGTACATACTTACCTATGTGGAGAAATATGAAAAAATCGTGTTTCTGCAATTGGTTTATTACTAATGAAGTCACGGTGTTAAAAATCTAATTTGATTTACATGATTCAATGGGGAAAAATGTGTTGATTTTTCTCTCACGCACATATCTTTTCAGGGCAATCTACAGCATTAGCACACTGCTAGCAATTGTTTGCACTTGGGAAGTCATGTGCCAAGGTAGTACTCCTAGCTGATTGCACTTCTTAGATATCTCAGACTGCATGAATTAACAAAGCCATGTTGAGTGTTCCTGGAGTTTAGTGGATATGGGCAGGATGATATTCTTATAAGAAAATTTTTTTTAAAAAAAACAAGGGTATGTGTCAAGGGGGCGATTCCTCGGACAGCGGGAAGTGGAGACCCCTTCCCTGGTTCGAAGATTCGACCAAGGGGTTAGTAGTGAAAGATGACGGAAAAAGCTAAAAAAAAGAGAAGGTTTGCGGGGCCTGACCTCCCCGTAGAGCAAGATAAACTAGAGTTTATATAGGTTCAGACCGCCCGGGGGTGTAATACCCTACTCTTGTGTTGGTTTCGTTGTTTTTCTCAAATCAACTAAGAACAAGGGATGCCTTTTCATGCTACAAACAATAAGTTCTGGTCAAAAAAATCCAACCCTTCATCTAGCTTGTCCCCTTACTTTTATAAACTAAGGAGGGGCTCACAGTGCCATTAATCTACTTTCTTGCCTTGTCTTAACAGTCGTCTTATCAATGCCGGATGGTTCCCTTACACAGTCTTCGAGTAACCTACTGAGATTCAAAACCTGTGTTACCCTGGGCACCCGAGCTTCTGTCCGAGACAGCTGGGTTGTGCCAGCTAGCCCACCACATGGCGAGTGGTGGGCCTGGTGGAACCCAGACTGCCTGAAACAGCGCCACGGTTCTGCTTCTACCCGTTTGGCCTAATCAGGTGGCGCAGGGCATGCACGACACGCGTCCAAAGTGCCACCAGTGCTAATAACTCAGTGCTAGTGTCTTGTCCACGTCCTTTCAGCTCCAGACTTGCTGGGGCTCCCCTTAAACCTGTTTCATTTATGGAGGAGAGGACTGCTTCACAACAGCCCGTGGCGCATGCCCGTTTCCCTGGCCGGTCCTGAAGTCGTGCCCTAAGGTGAGCCTGAGACCCAGGACAAGGCCAGGTCTGAGGCAGACTTTAACCTACTTCTCTTAAGATGTAGATCTTGTATGTCTCTATGCTTCTCTCACTAAGTAGTGTAGGACTTACAAGGTCCAAGGTGAGCCCGGGACCCAGAATAAGACCAAGTCCGAGGCAGACCTTAGGCTACATTCTTAATATACAAATTTTATATGTCTCGACACTCCTCTTCACAGAGCAGTGTGTGACTTAGATGGACTAAGGTGAGCCCAAGACCCAGGACAATGCCAAGTCTAAGGCATACCTTAGCCTACTTCTCTTAAGATGTAGATCTTATATGTCTCTACGCTCCTCTCGCTGAGTAGCGTAGGACCTATAAGGACTAAGGTGAGCCCGGGACCCAGAACAAGACCGGGTCCGAGGCATACCTTAGGCTACATTCTTAAGATATAGATTTTATAGGTCAGGATGGAAATGGATAGGGTCGATCCATTTATCCACTAAACCTATCCGTAAATTTGTCCTAACGGATTTAAGGGTCGCTCCAAAAAATATAAATGGACCAAACGGCTCAAACCATTAGAACCTAAGGTTTAAGAGGTTCGACCCAAAATGACTTCACATGTATAAATATTTCAAAATTTTGTACAAAGTTGCTTCTCTATATAATAAATCATTCCTATAAAATTCAACTAAATTTAACAAGTTTTTATAGTGTGAACGCGAGTTAAAAAATTTTGGGTCCGAGTTTTACACACATGTAACTAGAATTTTTGAATCTTAGTAATGCATCGTGGGCCCCGCATGTCTAAATGACTTTAAAATTTGAACAAAGTTGCTTCTCCATATAATAAATCATCTCTATAAAATTCAACTAAATTTGATAAGTTTTTATAATGTGAACGCGAGTTTAAAAATTTTGGGCCCGAGTTTTACATGCATGCAATAAGAGCTTTTTTTATCTATTAGGAGCGTAGATGATCCATTTGGATATCCATGGATAACCTATTGATATAATGGACTCACGATAGATTGACCCTATTAAACCATGGTTCAATAAACTCATTTGAAACGGTTTAGGTTCGATACATATCCTAACCATTCCAACCATTCCCATCCTGATTTATAGGTCTCAACACTCCTCTTCACAGAGCAGTGTGTGACTTAGATAAACTAAGATGAGCCCGAGACCCAAAACAAGGGCGTGTCTGAGGCAGACCTTAGTCTATTTCTCTTAAGATGTAGATAATGTATGTCTCTACGCTTCTCTCACTAAGTAGCGTAGGACTTATAAGGACTAAGGTGAGTTCGTGACCCAGGAGAAGATCGGGTCCAAGGCAGACCTTAGGCTACATTCTTAAGATATAGATATATTGGTGGTCCTGAGACTTAAGACGGATGTAAGCCCTGAACCAACCTTATCACTCAGAGTTTTGAGCCATTGTATCTTAATTATAAATTGTTCCTCTTTAACCAAGAGGAGCGACCTGCAAACAAATAAAGGTGGGCCCCTAATCACATCACCCTGGGGGTAGCTTTTTATTTTTAAGGATGGTTTAAGCATATTTTACTTGTAATTGTTTTGCCGGGGAAATAGGTACCCTAGTTCCCATTTCACCGACAGTAGCCCCCAGCCCCGGGCCGGGCTGGAGAAAGAATCGAGGCCAGGCATGGGGCTTCTCTTCGAAAGAAAACCGAAGTCAAGCCCCCAGGCCCACCTTGTTAGGATTCAATGGACGGGACAACGCTTTGTCACGTTGCGTGTCTCATCATTCTTCAGGTCTGTTGTGGGAGTTTAGCCACGCTCACACTCCGCCTTAATTTCCCACTACCAACCCGTTTTTCTAGGCGTCGTGGGCGTGGAGACCGAAATGGCTACTCGGGGTTTTTTCTTTAAAAACCATCTTTCGCCTTCATTCGATCTTTCAACACCCTAGCACTCTTGCCCTTGATCAAATCTCGCTGTCGCCGTCTTCATCAACTCCGTTTCAACTTTCCCCGCCGCCTTCTTTCTCTCCTTTTGCTTGACATCATGCCGCAGGAAAACCGCGACGCACGGGCGCTGCAGGGGAGTGTTTTGCCTCCCTCGGTAAGCACAACCGCCGATGCCTTAGGGTTCGCTCGGGCTTTGATGTCAACCTCACGCGCCGGTCGCCCGACGCTCGTGGTACGGATCGAGGAGTCCCACACCAGGCCGCAAGCTGGGGAGGTAGTGTATCCCATTGCCTATGCCACCAGGGGCCTGGTACTGCCCTTCTCCGACTTTTTCCTCAACATCCTGGAGATCTATGGGCTCCATATGCTGCACCTCACCCCAACGCCGTGATGACTCTCGGTGTCTTCGCGCATTTTTGCGAGATGTTCGTGGAGGTGAGGCCTTTGGTTCTCTTCCGCCGCTTCTTTGCTTGCAATACGAGTTATTGAGTGCGTTGACTCTGGTATCTTTGCTTGCAATTATATGGAAACAAGTGTAGGTCTATAGTTCTCTTTTGAATCTTGACAACAATCTAATTTACTGATTTTCTTTGTTTCTCCTTTGTATTATACTCTGCAGTGACAGAATTTCTCTCTGCACATTTAACTGCAAGTACTCAAATGAAGTTACTCTGTTGCAACGGATACCCCCGAGGACTCCGGAAGAGTCAGGCCAAAAATTAATGGAAATCCATTAGAAATTTCAAATTTTAAGCAAGTCAATGTTATTCGAAATCATTCAGGTAGGAATTACAAAATTACTTCAACGCTTCTTTGGGAGGGGGGATTTGTTTCCCTTTATACAATTTGTTTGAGATTCACATTTTCATGCATACCTTTCTTACCCAGATTCAAATTCATGTGAAAACCTCATCGCCAAGAATCATAATTCATTTGGTTGCTTTTCAGGAGATGACAATAAATTATCAGATGTTCCCCTTTTTGGGACCAACAATTTAATATATTCTAATATTGTTTCAATTGTTGGGAGTGCCGATGAAAAAATAGGCATACCTAACAAACCTTCAGCTGGTGATGACAATAAAAACTATGATTCTGAATTTTTAAATCCATGTACCAATAAGGTAAAGGTAAAGTGTCCAGTCACATCTCAAACATGATATATTTTTCGTCTGTCTTGTTTCGTCAGTCATATCACAAACGAAGTTAACGCCAATCTCTACCATAGGATCTGAAGAACAGCTTTCCATTGAAGGTGGAACCTTTGGATGTTTGTATTCCTTTCGAGCAGCAGATGATGGATCTCTCACACCAGAAGCATGAGCGTATGTTGTCATCTTTGGAATTGCTATATTTCTCTTACTGCCATGAAATGATAACTTAATATCTTCTGAGTTTGTTGGTTGCCTTGAACAGATGCTGCATGTGATGATTCTTGTTCTGTCTCAAGATTAATGTTTAAGGAGGATATTGAGACTGCACTCAGGTACCCCACGTCGCCTGTTCCATTATTCTGTATGTGAATTTAGGCCCTGTTTAGATCCCTGGCAAAATTTTTAACCCTGTTACATCGAATGTTTGAACACCTGCATGGAGTATTAAATATAAACGAAAAAAAATAACTAATTACATAGATTGTGTGTAAATTGCGAGTTGAATCTTTTAAGCCTAATTGCTCCATGATCTGACAATGTGGTGCTACAGTAAACATTTGTTAATGACGGATTAATTAGGCTTAATAAATTCGTCTCGCAGTTTACAGGCGGATTCTGTAAATTGTTTCGTTATTAGTCTACGTTTAACACTTCAAATGTGTGTCCGTATATCCGATGTGACACGCTAAAACTTTACACCCCTGGATCTAAACACAGCCTTATTTGGGAGTGTTCTCTACTTTTAGAGCTTGAAATGTTTGAGTCGCTCTAGATCAGTCCTTTTTTAAGATTGAAATGCCACGACATCTTAATGATGGCTGTTGCAACGTTATGCACACATATATAGGACAACATTGCCACTTACGATCATTGTTGCCACTGTCATGACAATGCAAGAAGATTGTGTCTGTGGAACACACTGGCCTCCTCAAGGTTGCCTGCCAAGTTCCTATCATTGATCACTTCATGTTGAACAAGTAAAATGCATGCTATAAAAGATTAAAAAAAATGCATGTTATAATGAATGATCGTAGCACAAACTACGCCTATTTTAGGTCAGTGGAGTAATATTAGTATCTTTCACCTCGAAAAAAAAAAGGTAATATTAGTATCTATTTCAGCTTGCCAGTGGGCGTGCCGCTAGAAAATGGTTCTAAGAACCGGAGACGAAGGGCACCCAACACGCAGAGGATTACCCCGGCAAGGTCTCCTGCCAAGGGTTCACGTCGCAAGAATAATGATGTCACAGTAAAATCAGAGACCGACTTTCTAGAGCAAAGCAAGGGTTCACATGATGTCACAGTAAAGTCAGAGATCGACTTGCTAGAGCAAAGTAAATTGGTACTGATGGAGCAGTCACCAGATTTAGGCGATATTCCGGTGAAGAGACCAGTTGGGAGGCCAAGGAAGGCAAAATGAATGCAAGACAAATTTGATGTCCTCAAATCTGTCCATGGTCTTATGTATATCATCTCTGAAGAACCTGAAAAGTCACAATCTCTGAAGGACATTGCAGCCTACACTCTTGTACAGATGTCTGTTCCATCTGACATGTGTATCAAGTATTAGACAGAAGGAAAGGGAAACATTGCCATGTACTACCCAGTAGTCTAACTTATGTCTGTTAATTGGTAAATGTAGTAATGTACTCAACATATAGGTGTAGTGCATGTCACATAAACTTCATTTGATGCATTTCTGGCTCTTGCACTCCTGCTGTCTATGTGTAAAGTTCTGATATTCAGGGTACGTTTGACAAAGCTCCGGATCTTGTCTGGATCAGAAGTTTGTAAGTTAAATCGAAGTGATTTAAAATTGTACATTTCATTTAGAATAGGAACCTGCTGCTGCTGCTGCTGTTGCTGTTGCTGCCGCTGTGGCTGCTTGTCCCCATTGTGAAGTCCACGTTCACGCCAGAGGAGCAGCCGTAGGTGTCAAATGCAGAAGCAGGAAACTGCTGCTGCTGCTGCTGCTGGTGGTAGTGCAGGGCAAGGAGGGACCAGTAGTCCTTCTCCGACGGTGGCATGGCAGGCGACGGCAGCGGCAGCGATGGGTCAGAGGGGAACTTAGAGGCGCGCGTGGCGGCGCCGCCGCCGACCGGCAGGTCGCTGTTGAGGATGCTGTCGACGTCGTAGCGGCTCATGTCGAAGTTGGTGACGGCGTTGAGCCCCCTGAACTTGATAGCGGCAATGTCGTACGCCTCGGCAGCCTCCTCCTGCGTGCCTGCGCGCGGTGCATGGGACATTTAGGAAAATTTGCCAACAACCATGCATCTCAATGGTCTTAGCGTTTGTTTATATGTATTTGAAAAGATCGAGGCTAGCTTACTGAAAGTGCCCAAGTACAGGTCCTTGTTTCCGGCCACCCTGCCGATCCTCGCTTGCCACCGGCCGTGCTGATGATGTCTGCACTCCAAACATTAGGCTCCCATTGTCACAGTTTTTTTGACTAAGAAAAGAAAAAAAAGAAGAAGAGCGGCTCTGAATGCTGCAACTTGATACTAAGTTCAAAAACTACAACTTCTAAATTTTGTCCCCAAACTAGTCGCATGCCCGTGTGGTATAACGGAATTTATAGAGCGTGGTTTAATTTGATATGGGAGATAAGGTTTTAATTTTTTTAATTTTTTTTTCATGGCTAGTCACGGATGCACCGGTTTGTTTCTGTAGCGGTTTTTTTAATACACAGGATAAGGGAAGGAAAGGAGGACTAATGTTTTTTTACCGTAGTATAGAATGGGGAATATCTAGTAAAAACAATCAAATAAGTGAAAATCCATAAAAGTCGTACATACAAAATCTTTAAATTGATGAAAAAATATTGGAGATAAATCTAGGCATAAAATTTGTTCGTACTAAATCTCAAATCTACACTCAACTTTTAGGTGAAAAGACAAATTTTAGGTTAAAACAGATCTAGTTATTATAGGTTTTCATTTATTTGATGGTTTTCACCGAATATGTGACCCAGCAGAATATACTTACCTAGTAGTAGTAGCTAGTGCTCCGAATGATGCAACTTGATACTACCATACTAAGTATTTCAGGGTGATATTTATTTTTTAACTCAATCTTATACCTTGTTACTCCTCTGTAGATGGAAGCCCCTCTTGAGAAGCCGCTGCTCTTCCTGAAAAAAAAAGAAAACAGAGTAGGAACCCACACAATGAGGTCAACATGTGACAAGTGTGAGAACAGTAAAAGCAGTGGCGCAGCCGTACGTGCACGCACGCGTACACGCGTATGGCAAGGTGTGTACGTGGAAAAGGGCTGTTTCTCCTAAGCATGTGACTCTGGATTACTGCTGCTTCTCCAAAATAAATAAATAAATAAATAAATAAACTTTCCGGATGACTACTGTTTCGTCTCACCTGCGCAGCGACGCGATGAACTCCTGCCGCGTCATGGACTTCATCTCCTCCAGCTCCGTCTCGTAGTTGGCAACCTACAGTCATCGATCGGTGCAGGTAATTAATCACTAGGTAAGTACGACTGTACGAGTACACGTATCGTAGTACATCGTATAATACATGTATGAACGTTGACTGTATGTAACTAGTACTCTACTATCTCATCAGCGACCAGGATAAGCACATACATGCATGCCATATGTGTAAAGATCGAATAATGTATTAATTGATGGGGCTGGCAATAATAAGTTGACTGTTGCAACAAGTACTTACAGGGAAGTTCGTCGTGGTGGTTGGACCCCAGTACTTTAGGGCGGCGAGGTCGTAAGCTCTTGCGGCCTTCTCCTCCTTATCATAACCTCCTGAAAGTTTTGTTTAATCCCCCAACTTTTACAGTAAGTCTCAAGGTGAACGAATGGAAAAGAAACTAACTAATTAAGATATATAGATGTTGCAAATAATGACGACATACCTAAGTAGACTGATGGAGTATCATCACCGGCGGTCCGCCAACAGGCGAGAAATTAGGTTGGAGAAAAGCAGGTAAAAATGTTAATTAGTGATCAACAATATAACGTCCATATGATAGAATTTGCAGATTAATTTGTTGGATATGCATGGGTTATGACACGCATGCCCAAACCTTGGCGGCCTTTGCGGCTTTGGCCTTCCCGGCGGCAGCTATTGTCCCACAGGTGCGCCTCGTACCTCCCCGTCCACCGGTGCCTGATGCATTTTCCCAATACCCAACATCCCTTATCAAAAACTTGTTGATTATATTATTTTTCAGCTCATTGTCATGCTTGCATGATTATTTTTAGCTATAAGTTAAAATGGCATTTTAACCATGAACGATTACAAGTGTCGTTAGTGTACTACTAGTAGTATAACTAACTACATGCACGCATGCACCTAGCCAATTGAACGGTGTGAGAGCTGGGATCGACTAGATAGATAGATCATCTATGGATCCATGTGTTATCGCAAAATATATACCTAGTTACACCACGGTAGATGGACGTCCGTTGCCCGAACGTCTCGGCGGTCCTCCTCGCCGGATCGCCCAGCTCCGCCGCCGCGTCGGTCGCCATTGCGATGGTCACCCCGCCGGCGGCGTTCTCAGGCGCTGGGTACCGGCGCAAGAACCCGGCGGCGATGCTACCAAGCTCGCCGCAGCTGAGCTGATCCTCCGGGGCAGCTGCCGGAGCGGCGGCGACGGCGCCGCCGCCTCCGCCTAGGCCGCCGAGGAAATCCTCCATCTTCGGCGTGCCCTCCGCTGGCCCCTCCTCTCCTACACCAGAAAACACAGAAAAAATAATGATACTAGCTTAGTGATGATGAACACACAGATGCATGCCCTACTAATCCACATGGCATTAGTTTTAGCAAACACGCATGCACATGAAAGATTATGAATAGTGCATTATTTGAGATGCTCATATATTACCAAGTGGAGGTGCAGATGTGGTAGAGGGGGCCTCAAGGAGGCCATGGTGGTAGTTGTTAGAGAGGGAGAAGGAGAGCCAATGGTGAGGATAAGCCGAGCTCATGTCCATGTCCATGGCGATAGATATGATCGATGCGATGCGCCGATCTTGAAGAGCACTTGACCAGTGTTTGTTTGAGCTTATGAGAGGGAAGGATAACTATAAAGCTATTGATCGATGTAGACCAGTGTTGTGCTAAGGAGAGAATTATTAGGGTTCGTTGATGGCGAAAAGAACTGGAGGTGTGTGCGCAGGGATGACAAAAGTGTTTTGGGCAAACGGACCCAAAATGAATCCCAAAACCAGGTTTAATTTATAGGCGCACTATCTGACGGTTCGAATTTCGAGAAAAGAGAGGGATGGTCACCCCACTGTCATAGTTATGGATAAGGCATACCTTTTATCCTACAACTTGTGAAACATATGAATATGTCATACCTTCGTGTGTACGATAGACTTCCGTATACAATAAGGAAATCGACAAGAGATTATGGAAATACAGCTCACGGGTAAGTACGTAACAGAGTTCTACTTAGAGAAGGTTAAGATTATACTATATTGTGTAGGGTCCGGGGTCTTTGAGTTCTATTTAGAGACTATAAGGGGATTCACGGTATAAATAAACACCCTCTGAGGGGTCCAAGGCATAAAATCATAGCACTAGCCAACTCGTCACCACAGAAGCAATCCGGAGGACTTGAAGCCTACTCGTCGGAAGATCTTGTCGAGACCATCTCGATAGGGATCTCGCCAGTAATCTCGGAATCAATTACTCTCAATTGTACTTTGTGGATTTCCATATCAATCTCATATAAATTGGATTAGGGCTATTACCTTATGAGAGGTCTAAACCAGTAAAATACTTGTCTCTTTGTTTGCTTAATGTCGAATCGTGTAGATCCTCGTATCAACGTACCCTAATACCCATACTAGCTATCCGGTCTATGTGCATCTCCCGTCGATAGAAGGAGAGGGAGTAAACGAGTGTAGTGTGAGTAGATAAGGATGATGAGTGGCCAGTGTCGCAAGCGGACCTCTTATGACCTATTACGGGATCCGCTTGCAAAAATGAATTTTCATAGGCGGGTCTATAATGAACATCACTCAAATATTTTTACAAACAGACATTCTTTTATCCCGCTTACGATCAAATAGGGGATATCCACAAAAAACATTTTTAGTAGTGTATTGACGGTGTGGAGGGGAGAAAATTAGACAAGAACGGACACTTCATGAAGAATGCAGGATCGATCAAGGGCACAACATGCGAGGCAATTTTATGGCATGTTTGACAGGTCTCCAAATCCTAAATATAACTTCAAAACTACTCCCTCAATCCTAAAATAAGTCCAATTATGTGTGTCAAAGATTTATCTCTAGGATTGGACTTATTTTAGAATATAGGGAGTAGGTTTGTAGTGTAGTTATGGAGCAGCTTGAACAACGCTACACCTCTCCAGTTCATTTTAGCCCGCTTCGCTTACCTTTTGGGTTAAACTAAAACCGTTTGGTTGGGCTCTAGTTCCAAAAAATGTGAAGCTAGAGCTTTGCCAAAGTCCTCAGTTGGAAAAAGAAACATAAATTAGTGATGGGTTGTGAGTTGATGGCGGCACTATGAAAATGGTCGGCAACAAAGCCAGCACTCAGGTAGCCATCGACATCTTTAAAAAAATGATTAACCATCAAAAAACGCTATTGATGGCCCGACAGAACTCGAAAGTATCGTTGGCTCCGTCGCTAAAAATAGTTGAGGAGAAAGTAGCCAGAGAAGAGATGGAGAGAAATAAAAAATATTCGTTAAGAGAAATAGTTGAGGAGAAAGTAGCCAGAGAAGAGATGGAGAGAAATAAAAAATATTCGTTAAGAGCAGTAAATATATATACCAGCGTACTCCCCCTGTCCCATAAAAATCCAACCAAGTAAGGGATGAGACATAATTTAGTACGGCTGTGTTTAGATCCAAAGTTTGGATCCAAACTTCAGTCATTTTCCATAACATCAACCTGTTATACACACACAACTTTTCAGTCACATCATCCCCAATTTCAACCAAAATCCAAACTTTGGATCCAACTAAATACAGCCTACATGTTAATGTCTAAATTCGTTGTATTAGACTATATCTTGGATTTTTTTTTTTTTGAAATGAGAGACTAACGGACCTCCCGGTAATACTACCTGAGATAGCCCCCGGGCTAATCTCGTCATCTAGGCGTGCCCTACGAGTATTTACCGTGCTCTGCTCCACCTGCTCTGCTGCACGTCTCCTCACCACACGGCTCCCATCATCTCGATCAGCATCTGAATTTCGGGACATCCAGTACGATCGATGTGCATCGATTTGAATTCTGTCAACAACTGCCACTGTTAACCGATTGCTTTTAAAACCGCTCTGCACCTGCAGTGCTGTTGCTGTGCTGCTGCTGCTGCAGCCGTTTTGTTCGCACCATTTTCTCGTGTGTTTTGCGGTGGCGCTGCTGCAAGTAGCCTCGTACATCCACCGTCTAAAAAAACTCAACCTAGTATTAGATTAGATATTTCCTAGTACAACATATCTGGATATACTCCGTCCTCAAAAAAACTTAACCTAGTATTGAATTAGATGTTTCCTAGTACAACATATCTAGACATACTCCTGTCTAGATTTATTGTAATAAAAAACGTCCTATAATAGATTGGTTTTTCGTGGAACGGAGGGAGTACTCCGCAGTGACCGGCCCCCGCCTGTGCGTTTTGCTTCCGTTTTCTCGTGCGTTTGCCTTTGCCGTTTGCGGGCAGGGGCGATTAAATGGGCGACGTCACGTTCGACGTCTCTCTGAGCACTGCAGATTGTCAAAGCAACTTGGCCAACGTCACGCGATCTCCCCCTTGTCTGCCTGTCTGTGTCTTGGCTGGCCAGTTCTAACTCCTCGTCACGTGACCGTACAGGCTACATCTCTCTTCACTCGTTTTTTTTTTTTTAAAAAAATAAGCCTTTCTAAGATTTATTTTCAAGATCTAAATCATTTATCCAGGCCAGCTGAGCTAGCGTGATAAAACAATACTATCATGATGGTCTGAATGGTATAGTAGCGTCATTTGACCATCGTTGTTTCAGATAATAAAAAAATTTAGTCTAAGTATATGTTGGTGTCAAAATTTTATACTATTTTTTTTATACTTTGAGATACCTAGAGACATATGTGTACAAACCACTACCCAACACATGCGACACCACAATCACACCCAACGAATACGCCCCCTAACACATGTTCTAAGAGACGAAAACCAACATATCGTTGATCTCACTAAATTTCTGTTAAAAATCCACGAAACACATGTTGGAGGAATTTTAACATTCATGAGAGTTAACATCATGTTTTCAAATTCCTTTGGAAGTTCCATTTTTCTCTCCCTTGTTTCTCAATTCCTCAATTATCATGCTACAACCTTATATAGCTTACTGTATTACTTCCTCATTCTAAAAAACAAGTACTTATGGGATTTTTAATGGGGATTAAGGAGTAAGGTAAAATTATATTTTGAGACAATTTAAACGTTAGTATGCTAGTAGCTATATTTTGAAACAAACGGAATCATATATATTTCCTACTTTGTAAATTTATGTTGCATTTTTGTAGTAACTGGTGGTCGGCAGAATGCATCTTGATGTAGTGGTTACATTCATTTCTATTACTAGATGACACTCCGCGCTTTGCTACATGATATATGTTAGATGTTGGAGAAATAATAAAATGATTTGGTTTGAAATATTATGAAAATGATTTAAGAATGATGATTTAGCATGCGTATGTTTAGTTTGAATGAAATAAATTGTAGATATAATTACTATATGCTTGCATGTTAAGTTTTGGATGCTTAATGGGTTGATATGGCATGTTTGCATATAGATTTTAGGAGTGCTAATAAATATTATGTTTGGATATTGAGCTTTAGATGTTTAGTGGGCATTAGCTTTATAGAAATTCATAAAATTAAAAATCCGAAAATGAACTGTAACCGGACTTCATTAGGGGCCACTAAATCTAGAAACACCTGTAAATTCCAAACACGGTGACCGGGTGAGTTCACAGGGTAAATTCCAAACCCCGTCAAGAAAATTATTTAGCTATAGTTCATGTATTTTTACCATATGTGCATCCCCCTAATTTTTTTAATAAAGGATTATAAATTAACCCAGCCTCTACACCTTTTAGGTGTACACAGCCAACAAAAGATCCAAGAGTACATAAGACTCAATCAAATACACAGGAAATTCAGCATCCAATGCTGAAGCAAAAAGAAAAGGAGAACAACACAAGTTTAATTTTTAATTCTCCTTCTAAAATTCTAGCCATAAGTAGCATAAAACTCCATCACTCTCATCTCCAAAATCCTGCAATGGTAACGAACAACATTCCCTTCTTCCTCATTAAGAAGTAAGGACCAAAGTCTCGTCCAATGAGTCCCCCGAAAGATTACCTGCATAAAAGACATTGGATTGTAGCCATTAAAGACTACGTCATTCCTACAAAGCCATAAAGCCCACAAAATGGCAGCAATTCCCCAAAAAAATTGGCTTTTGAGTCTAGGTGCAATCAAAATGTGCACCCCCCCTTAATACAATCATAGACATCCATGTCAACTTAACTCAATCCAAAGTAAAGTAAGAAAGTGATACCCCACCATTTCATTCTAGTTCCGCTCCAATCACAACGCTTATTTGATCCTGTAGAGCACGACAATATACGTGCGGCACGCACGGCCATATGGCGGTGGAAGGTATTGGCTGTCTTGTGCAGGTATTTATACATGGATGAAACGCAACTAGGGCGGAAATTGAAGCCTACTTCCTCCGTCCCATAAAAAACCAAACTAATACTGTATGTGACACATCCTAGTACTACAAATCTGGACATATCTCTGTCCAGATTCATTGTACTAGAATATATCACATCCAGTCCTAGATTCATTTTTTTCGGGGCGAAGGGAGTTGATTTCTTCCAGCATCTACGATGTCAGATGAGCTGACAGTAACCAGAGTTTTATTATTATTATTATTATTATTATTATTATTATTATACCACTGTTCCAGTAACGTCTACTATGGGCTAGCAGCTGCTCACCTGGCCTAGTTACATTTTTTGGGTACGTTGGGAGTTGGAGGTTGAAATGCCGTGCGAAATCTTTCAGACGAATGATGGTGCCGACGATGATCTATGATATTATATCTGGATGCAGGATGTCAACATGTGTACCGGGTGATTTGCAGGTGATTTTATGGGGCGCCGTCCGTTCATCCATCCAGCCATGATGATCCAATTCCAATCTGCCTCCCTCCCTGAATTGACGAGGTTTGTTTGAGCTTTTCAGAAATTAGCAGAGGTGAGTTTACTCCGGCACTCAATGTTGTCCCGTACCTGGAGTAATCGCCTTTGTCACCTTACAAGAGGAATGAGAAGGTATTCCCCGTAGAACAGCTGCATAAACCATGTGGGAGAAATAAATGTGTTAGCGTTTAATTAGCGATTGGATTGTTTCAGGATACGCGAGCTGCAGAAGGTAAAGAACCAATTGATTGAGCTGGGGCAGTAGCAGTCGTACGTAGCAGGAATTTGTCAAGGAGGACAGGAAAGTGGGTGAAAGATCAGGAACAGATTTTGGAGACAAGGTAATTACCTTCCAGATAAACATTTAGAAAGAAGTTATTGCAGTTTTGCTTGTCAGATCAATCGACCGTGAGCGGTTCCATAGGATTGCATGTCCCACCACCTGAAAAAGAAAATAACTTCCACTTCATAAACAAACCAGGAACATCTCTATCTCCAATCTCGGGTTCACATCCCCTGCCTCTTGAGGCCAAAGGCAAAGTTTGGCGTTGCTGCCATCCAGCCTATCCATTTCCTATTCAACGGTTGCATGTTTTTTTCTTCAATTTAAGGATGATTAACAGCCAATTAATTGATAAAATCAATTATGCTGGACCAATTTAAAAGACAATTAATTGATTAATATTGCTACATGTACTTACTTAAAAAAAATCTACATTAACTGACACCATGTCAAATCAGCGTTTATAGATGTAAATTTTTTCCCCTGTAGCCTTTTATAAGGATTAGCAGTGTCTATTACTTTTATTTTTACAAAAATATAGTATTGTGCAGTAAACCGATCCACAGAGCTCTCACGTCGCCCAACCCCAGGGGCGGCTCGGGAGGCGACGACCCGGCCGCCCCTTCCCCCTCCTTCTTCCTCCTCCGCCTCGTTGCCACCCGAGCGACCGCCGGCAAAGCCGCGTGGCCGCAAGGACAGCGGTGGCGGGGCCTCTCGCCAAACCGGCTCGAGCGGCCATGGGAGTCACCCTGGGTAGCGGCGGCGGCAACCGCCAGATCCGTGCCGCCTCTGCGCTCGGCCGGATCTGGTGGGGTGGTGGCCGGCGGCGGGAAGGCGTCTACAACGACGACGGGGATGGCGACGGCGACATCAGAGTCTCGGCGAAGGAGGCGGCAGGGATGGTGACAGCGATGGGATGGCGGCGGGCGAAGACCGCGGATCCGGCAGCGGGGCGCCGATCTGGCACCCCGCGCTGGATCGGATGGTGCGGGCGAGCCTGCGCTGCCTGGTGCAGCTGGCGGGCTGGCAGGAGGATGGCGCGGTCGTGGGTGACGGTGGGGACGGGCCGGCGTGACGAGGCGACAGCGGCGATAGTGCGCAGAGGAGTGGTGCCACCTGGCTGGCGCGGCCGGCGTCGGCGGGACAATGCGCGGGAGGAGCGGCGGCGCGGCCGGGAGACTCGCGGCGACGACGGCAGCCAGCGAAGGAGCAGCAGCTGGCTAGCTGGCGGCGGCGGAGGCAGCACGCGCGGAGGTACGGCGCGTGGAGGTGCGGCTGGCGACGGCGGAGGCCAATGAGGCGCGGCCGGAGACGGTCGGTGTACGTGGAGGCGAGGCCGAGGTGCCGCTGCGGCACGACGAGGATTGCCGGCATGGAGACGGTGGCCATCGCAGCGGGTGGAGGGTGAGACGTGACCGTGGCAGCGAGCGGAGACTGGCCGGCGGGGGGCGCCGGTGCAGTGGTGCCCACACGCCTACGGAGGTTCAGATGGCGGTGGAGCAATGGTGCATCAGTGGTAGATCAGCAGGTGGTGGACGGCGGGTGAAAACCCCAAGGCAACAATGACTTTTGAGCGTCATTCCCCTCCTGAGGGCGTTGCCGTGCCGTTCCACCCCTCAAGTGTGGGTGTCGAGCGAAAGCCCAGACTCGGTTCTCTTTGAGACCTTGATGGACGACGGTGGCGGTGTTTCGTCGCTCCTCTCCTTGGAGACGTCACGTCGTCTAGGCACCCCCTTGCCGAACCCCCCCTCCCCCAAGCAATTGGTGAAAGCCCGCTCTAGATTCATATCCTCTTGTGACGGCGTCCTAGCTTCTGCAAGTTGGCCACGTCGGAGGGCCTATGGGGGAGAGGTGTTCCATTCTTCTCTCTCACCCTCACTCCCTAAATCTCATCCCTAAATCCCAAAGACTTGGATAGAGTGAGGTTTTGTGTTGGTTGTAAGGGTCGGGTTTTGGGCGATCTCAGTTGTGTTCCATTTTTGGCCTAGCGGCGATCGGTCACACTTAGCGGCGGCCGGTCCAGTGCTAGCCTTCTCCTGGGTCTGTGTATTGGCGCTGTCAGTGTACGGCTGGTGGTATACATTTTTCGTTTTCCTAGTTACGACCTTACAGGATTGTAATCTTGTAATTTTTTTCCTGCTCTATCAATAAAACTTCGCACTGTCTTGGGCGAGTCGTTCAAAAAAAATATAGTCTTGTACGTACAATGAAATTGTTTCCTTGAATGAACGGATACCAAATGGTTTCAAAATATAGTTCTTATATTTTTTTATATTCTTTTTGGAGAGTAAATTCTATCATTATAAATAGCAGGTACTAGTTAGTCACGGAAGGGGTCTAACCATGTAACGGTTGATCACATAATGAAGGGTGTGGATGGCGGCAACGGCAAACTTTGCCTTTGGTCTAACCATCTATCTCTATCTCCTCTTCTCTATCTCTACTACTTAAATAAAAAGTAAAATAAAAGATGTTTTCGCCGTCCGTATAAAACTAAAAAAAACAGCTAGAAAAAAAATTCCGTCGTAACAAAAAGGAAAAAAAAAACGTCCGACTCCCTTGTAAAAAAGGACTTCTCGTCTAAAAAAAAAAGAAAAAACGTCTAACTCAAAGTCCATCAAAAAAGGGAAATACGCCCGTCTCTACCCATACATTTATAGGGAGCTACGTTCCAGATAAGTACAGAATATTACCTTGAATAATGCTATTACAACTGAGAAAAAGGTCATGAATGCAGTTGCAAAAATCAATGGCATGGTAAAGACAGCTGGTCTTCTGAATACGAATGTCCGATATATTTGCATGAACAGATTTTTAGGATAAGATCATATGCTATGCAATTATCTGTTCATATGATCATAATATCTGATAATCCATGGTAAAAGCTCCTCGAATAATAGAAATGTGCTGGTAATTCTCACAAAAAAGAAATGTCTACTCTTATTTGGTGGATCCTAACTACAGCTATCAACAACCACGGCATATTAAACTCAAAATATAAGAAAGGGAAGGGTTTCCATTACCCAAACATATACAACAACAATCTTTAAGATACATTCCAAGCAAAAGTAGAAGTGAAAATTTTTTGGAGTCTCTATTCTTTTAAAGAAAGCATAGGAGAGCAGCATGTTTGTACTAATAAAGATATGCAGATAAGGTCAAGGTATTGAAAACTTAGGAGTCTCTAAAGAACAACAACAAAGCACAATGAAATTGAGCAGACCAGACAATCAAATTTTAGGTAATATTCCACACGAAAATGCAACTGCAATTGACAAACGTACTGTTTTTCACCAATGATTTTTTTTTCCTTATTTTTGAAGTTCTCACTGAAGACTTGCCTGAATGTGGAGAAAAAATGCCAGCTGAACAATCACTGCACGGACTGCTAATACGCAAAGTGCTGCAAGCCTGCAACAACAGCAGATCTCTTCCATATCAGGAATGACAGCTGTGGAGGAATAAAATGGAATGTCAGCTCTTTTGGTAATAAAGGTGTCGGAAAATGCTGCTTCAAAAAAGCCATTAACGTTGAAAAAAAAATCATGCAGGAACCCAAAAAACAAGTTTATGTCAAAGCATCCATTTCATTTTTTTTTTCTTTTGAAGTAAAAATATGTGGATGATTGGAGGTCCAAAAATGCACTGAAAGGAGTACCAGACAATATTTAACATAGCCACATTTTGAAAACTAAAAATGACGATATTGGCTAGTTAACTTTGAGGGGAGACTGACTGCAAGGTAAGCTTTTTGTCAATATAATCTGCCCAGCCCACTTTGAAATGCAGGATTGTCAAAACACGGGAATAGAAAAAACGTAGGAAGTAGGAATAGAATGTTATTGTTCATTGGATTCCTACGGGATTTGAAAACACGGAATGTTTCAAAACTACCATTTGATAGTCACACAGGAAAGAAGTAGGAATTCAAGACACAGGAAGACAAAACATGAGGTAAGACCTCATGCTAATTTTCCTCTAAAATTTCTCTACAATAGTCCATTCTATAGGAATTTCAAAGGAATTGATTAAAGGGTCTCATAGGATTATTTCCCATAGGGTATAAATCCTTTGGAATTCCTATGTTTTTTCCTTTGTTTCAAAGGGGGCCGAACCATGAGTATGTCCATATTCGTTATACCTCTGGAGCTACGGTTTGTGGTTTGGTTTATAGTTGGAAATACATTCCTTAAAAAATAGAAATAAGTTGTCCTACTAAAGTTAGTACATGAGATAAGATATTAAGATCAATGAAAGGACATACTTGTTGGCGGCTGTTAAATGCCGATTCTATACCGCCAACATCTGCATAAAGATCAGATAATAAAACATCCAACATAGTGATAGGTGCTTAATCTCACGTATTCCGCAAGTGTAGGTATGTATTTGTATGCAGATGATAAACCCTGAAGGAGGAAATCTAGACTAAAGTGAGGAGAATTCTGTATCCATACAAGGATGGGTTGTGAACTTCATCGAAACATCAGTACATCAGCCCAAAATGTATAGAGGAGGACCAGGGGAGGACTTGGGCCAAAGGCCAGGCCAGATGGACCCAGCCCAGGTTCGGCCGAACCACTATCTCCACCGTTAGATGTGGGGTTTGGTGTGGACGTCCCAGATACATCCCTGATGGCGGTTGGAGGGCACTTCGGACATTTCCCCTTCGCCAACCGTCATACCTACCTCTATATAAAGGCTTCACCTCCTCACTTCATACACACACTTCCAAGCTTGAGCTGAATTATAAGAGGCTCTATTGTACTATATTGTATACTAGAATATGAAGAGAGTAGAGTAGAAGGAGTCGGAAGAATTCCGGAGTTGTCGGTAATCTTCTCCTATTTCTTTTATTCTGTTTATTACTCTGAATTCAATATAATATTCTTCTTGAGTAATTTAGATTTATCTTGTGAGAATTATCTCTTGGTTAGTTCCTAAATAGCATACGGGATTATTGTTCACTATAATCAACTAAAATATAGTGATTGCTTTGGTGAGTTATAAACACTAAAGTAGATATTAATTGCTTAGACGTAGTGTTTAGATAATTATTATCTAGTAATTAATGTGTATCCCACAGTACGTTGAGGTGGCTGTAGAGGTGGTGACAGCCCTCAAGATCACTAAAGTCCTCCCTGTCCGGATACATAGTAGAGCGACATCTGGGAACAGCGGGTTGCCAGTGCTTGAAGTATTGCGTTAGGATTAAAGTTAAGCTTTCCCTAGACACTGTTTCTCACCAGTGAATCCTCTCTATCTTGGCCAATCCTTTGCTTGGTGTCCTTGGATGAACCGGAGGAAGCTCTGATCACACACATTCCCTTGGATTCGATACCCTTAGAATACTCCGTATGGGAAGTGCTACATCGGTATATCTGTGCGCTTGCGGATTTTATCTGTAACCGTATCAAATACCAACCATACTATGAATCTACAAATAGTTGGTTCTACTATTATTTATTAATTTGAAAAATACAAAAGAGGGAGCTAAAGATATATGTCTCTTACATTGATCGAATATGCTGTTCCAAGAATAAAGCTAATGAAAAGAGCCAGGAACAGAGGCTGTGATCCAACAGCCCATCCAAGGCCAAAGCTCTGCAATATACACATAGAACACGTTCTGAATCAGTCTGACAGACTAAGAACCAAAATAAGCAAATTATTTATAGCTCTTGATCAGATGAGCACAATGGCAAAAAATACAAACAAACTGCATTAGATTTAATTATCTGCGCATAGTAATAAATAAACTTTCTGGAGTGCAATTGCTCAACCATATAAGAAAGGTGTATCTCCATTCTGCTACTTTTATCTTCTCGCAAATGAAAACCACTAGTTCTAAAGGCTAACATTAAAGAGGAATGTTCAAAACAAACCATGTGCTTGAACGGCCAATTTCAGCATTTCATGACCCGCATATTAAAAAACATAACAAGAAGATTGTTTTTCTTATTTTCTGGACCAAAGAAGCTTATTTACCATAGCAGCGAAGGCTGATACAAGTGCAACTCCAGTTGCAGGAGAATATTCCCCAGATGCTAATGGAAGAGTTGGCTTGTTAACCTGAAGAGATAGCAATATTAGCACCCAAAATAGTTAGTAATAAAGATAGTAAAAGACAGTGCAATTAGTACAAAATTAACATTTGAGATTACAGTGGATTCATTTTTGAACAAACAGATTACAGTGGATTCAAAGTACCTTATCTATCTCAATGTCGAACAACTGATACAATCCAACGATATAGATGTTCATGAAAAGAGCTGCTACCACTGCCTGCACAAGTGTAACAATGCAAATGTAGTGAAAACTTTTATCCATCTTGGGGGAATATAAAATAAATGTGCTGCTTCAAGTTGTACCTCCAGCAAACCAGTGAGGAACAAGGGAGACACATCGGACAAATTCTCAACAGCTAGCAGCGAAACTGAGACTATGCTAAGTGCCTGATTAAACAAGCAAAATCTCTTAGTTGAGGAGAGAACAAAAGGAAAGCACAACACAAGGACATAGCTTCATCAAATATCTTGGGCACTGAAGTGTGTCTAAATTGAAACATAGCAGCATGACTTAACTGTTCCTATGACAGTGTGCGGCCGAGAAAACCTGTAAAATGAGGGTGTGTTTTTTTTTGGGAATACGCAAGGAGCGCATCATTGTATTAAGAGGAATAAAGTTTATGTACATCGGAAACGAAAAAGAGAGGGGGACGAGGTACAGGAGGGTGACAAGAAAACGCTAAATCCTATTCTCCCAACCAGTTGGGCGACCTACTAGGCGGAGTTTGAAGAATAAGAGCTGGCATAGCTGCTCTAGCAAGTCGCCACAGCTCCGCCTCCCCTGCCATAGCCTTTGCGACTTCCGACCAGGTCTTGTTCTGTTGGTTGAAGACCCTATTGTTCCTCTCTTTCCAAATCGACCATGCAACAAGAGTGACGATCGTGTCAAAACCCCGCCGGCTTGATTTGCTTAGAGCTTTGCGGCTGATACAAAGCCAACGGTGGAATGAGGTCTCATTAATTGGCATGCAGCTCGGCTGTCCTATTGCCCTTAAAGCCATCCACCAGAGCTGACGAGACTCCGGGCAAGCGACCAAAAGGTGATCGATGCTCTCTTCGCACTGATCACAAAGAACACAACGATCAGGGTGAGGAAGACCCCGCCTTCGTAGTCGATCACCCGTCCAACATCTATCGAGCGCGACAAGCCACAAGAAGTAGCGACAGCGTGGCGGAGCCAGGGATTTCCAAATTGGCGCCGATTCAAAGTGGATTCTTCCCAAGAACAACGCCCTGTAGGCTGAGCGGGAAGAGTATTCCCCAGATGCCTCCCACTTCCAAATGATCGAATCCGGCTGCTCCGACAGATGAATTGTCTGAGTATTTTCCCAAAGAGAGAGATATTCAAGGATAGCCTGGATGCCGAGAGCACCGGAGATGTCACGAATCCAACGTCTCCCAGGGAGTGCCTCCGCGACCGTTCTTCTTTTCCGTAACCTTGCCGGGACCGCGGCATAGACGGCCGGAGCTAGGGAGCGGATAGACGACCCATGGATCCAGTTGTCTTCCCAGAATAGAATCTGCACCCCATTACCGACCGAACATACAGTGGAGGCCGCGACAAAACCTCGTTCCTTCGGCGAGATCGGAATTTCCAGACCTTTCCATGGCTTGTCCACTGAAATCCGTTGTAACCAGGCCCAACGTGCCCTCAGGGCCATTCCCATTCGATCCAAGTCAGGTACACCCAGACCACCATACTCTTTAGGAGCACAGACCCTCGACCAAGCGACCCTGCACGCGCCACCAGTTGCCGACGACTTTCCTGCCCAAAGGAAACCGCGCCGGATTTTGTCAATACCTTTGATCACCCATTTTGGCGCATTGATAGCGACCAGCAGATATATGGGGATGGAGCTAAGGACCGCGTTCACCATTGTGATGCGACCAATCGGATTCATTTGCTCAGATTTCCAAGTCGGTAGCCGACGCGCGATCTTGTCCACCAAAGGTTGCAAATCTTCTTTTTTGAGCTTGAAGATAGAGAGTGGCAATCCTAGGTAGGTGCAGGGGAAAGAGGCGACCTGGCAAGGCAGTTCCTCGCGAGCTGCTGAGATAACCTCCTCCTGACATTGGATTGGCAACGCAGAACACTTGGAGAAGTTGGATTTCAACCCAGAGGCTTCTCCAAAGACCTGAAGAATTTGAGTTGTCGTCCTGATTTCCTCTGCCACCGGCCGGATGAAGGCGACCACATCATCCGCGTAGAGAGAAACCCTGTGAGGAATACCAAGCGGCTGTAGCAGCCCTTCTTGTTCGGCTTTCAAGAAGAGGGAACCAAGCGCGTCCATTGCCAGAATGAAGATCATCGGCGAAATTGGGTCACCTTGGCGCACGCCTCGCCTATGCGAAATACTGTCTCCCAGGGCTCCATTCACAAGGACCCGAGTGCTAGCAGTTCGAAACAGCATTGCAATCCAAGCACGCCAACGGGGGCCGAACCCTTTGTGTTCCAAGACCTCGAGGATAAAAGGCCATGAAACTGAATCAAATGCCTGGGCAATATCCAGTTTGAGAAGGAGCGTCGGCTGCTTTCGTTCATGCAGCCGTTTCGCCGATTGTCGTACAAGCATGAAGTTATCTTGAATGCACCGTTTCTTCACAAAAGCACTTTGATTCTTAGCGACCAAACCATCTAATTTTGGCCCTAGGCGACGGGAAAGGACCTTGGTGAAAAGCTTCACGAAGCTGTGAAGCAGACTTATAGGTCTGAAGTCCTTGAGGTTCCTAGCATCAGGGCGCTTCGGGAGCAGGGAGATGAACGCCCGATTCACCTTGCCAAGACTAGATCCGTCCATCCGGTAGAGCTGCTGCATGGCAGCCAGTACGTCATCTTGGATAATGCCCCAGCAACAATGGTAGAACTGGCCTGAGAAGCCGTCAGGGCCAGGCGCCTTGTCACGGGGCGTGTCTTTTATCGCTGCCCAGATTTCATCCGTTGTGAATGGTTCCTCCAGCCCGTCTAACAACGCCCCCCGCTGCTCGAGGAAATCCAGGTCTAGCGTGAATTCCCTCTGCCTAGCCGAACCAAGAGACTGAGAGAAGAATGAGTGGGCAAGAGATGCCTTGTCATCTGGGGCAGTGGCAACTAGGCCATTAAACTCCAATTGCTGAACGAAGTTGCGCCGGCGGCGCCAAGCCGCTTGTTGATGAAAAAATCTGGTGTTTGCATCACCTTCCTGCAACCACGTGATGCGGGAACGCTGCCTAGCCATGGTGCGCTCTAGAGAGGAGAGCGCCAAGAATTTCTTTTTAAGCTCCCTGACCAGGAATCTTTCTTGGCACGAGAGGGCACGAAGTTCTTCCGCTCTGTCAAACCTGCCAATGAGCTCCTTGGCCATTTCCAACTGTAGCTTGATGTTGCCAACCTTATGGTCGCTCCAGCTCTTGAGCGCACGACCCACCGCCCGCAGTTTGTGGTCAAGCCTAGAGATGGGATCACTTATGAGACATTCGGCCGACCAAGCTTGCTGGACCACGTCTGAAAACCCATCTAGCTTGCACCAAAAACTTTCAAAGTGGAACCTTCCTTTGAAGGGAAGGGCCGGCAGCGTTGAAAGTAGGAGAGGGCAATGATCGGAGATCACCGAAGGCAGCGCTTTGAGGAAACATTGTGGGAACAGCTCTTCCCAGTCGGAAGTTATGAAGACTCTGTCCAAGCGTTCTAAGGTTGGGTTCTCCCAGCCATTGGACCAGGTGAAGGATCGGCCGTTCAGGTGAACCTCGTGGAGCGCCAAGTCGCTGATTGCCCGACGAAAACGACCCATCATCCGTCTGTTGAGATTGGCGTTGTTCTTATCTTGATCGTGCAAGATTAAGTTGAAGTCGCCAACCACAACCCAGGGGCCACTACGAGTGGCTCGAATGTCACGAAGCTCCTGGAGGAATCTGATTTTGTCGGCATCTGGTTGGGGCCCGTAAACGACCGTGATCCAGCATGAGTTTCCATCAACAAAAGAAAGACGTGCAGTAAGAGAAAACTCTCCAAGCCACTGGGAGTCGCAAGAGACGACCGAACGATCCCAGGCTAGCATCACCCCTCCTCTCGTTTGGACAGCAGGGAGATAACAAAAGTCTGCTAGATTAGGGCCCAGAAGCTGAGCGGCCAAGGGAGAAGTTATTACATCAAGTTTGGTCTCTTGAAGACACACGACCGAACATCTAGCATCAGCTACGACCATTCGTACAGAATCACGACGACCTCGATCGTTAAGACCCCGTACATTATCAAGGAACTAACTCAGTCGTACTTTAGTAATAGCTAAGATATCATCCACTAGAGTTTCATCCTATGTGGGTAGTTAAGAACTTTTATAGTATCAGTACTGAAGCTAGTCAGTATGATTAACCACCTTACCTGTTCCTTCTAGTGAATAACTCATTAAGGAAAACGCCACCTGAAAACTTGGAGCAAGAGCCTCAAAGATTGATGCCTGGAAGAGCAAAAAGATAAAACATAAAAAAATATGATAAAACAGGGTAATGAAGCTAAGTATTAGATGTGGAAAGACCATTACAAATATTACAAATGAGTCTTGGATAGAGAATAACAGCAATATGGACAGGAATGAAGGATGTTACATGCAGCATGATAAATTTCTCATATCTGATCATATAATCAAATTTACAGTTTTGTTGACTGGAAACATTTAAGAATATATGTAAGGTGGATAATACAACATAACAAGAAGTACCTTTGATCCCGAGAACAACAGAAGCAAACTGTAAGTATGAGCAATAGCTTCATAATTTTGAGGAGTATTTTTAGGAGAAATTGCTTGAGCCCAAATAGATGACAGCAAAAGTGTGGCCTGACGACTGCTTAGTCTCAACAAAGTTGATTCCTGAAAGTGCACAGAAGATAGTTAAATAGATGTTCCTTTTGCTCAAATGTTACTAGCTTGTTAAATATTGAAAACGAGATTGAGATCAGGTTCCACACGAGAATACCGTTTCACTACATGATTCGGCCGAGGTATTTTGGCATTCCTTTGGGGACATGGGAGATTTCAGAGACAATGAAGCAACCCTTTTCATAGAAAAATTAGGAACTTTGAAGCTGTGCCTTCGACTTCGCGAGCTTGGCATGTCCTTGACTGTAGAAGTATCATTGTCAGCAGCATGCGAAAGTCTGTTCACGCTTCCATCCTGTGGTTTTTCTCTGAAGGACTCTTTGTCCCTTTTTAATTTATCAAACAAAGCAGCTGAAGACGAGAAGACGGAGACAGCTCTTGAGAGAGTCCTCTTAATATCATGCTTCACAAGCTGATTTGGAGATGTTGATTTAGAGAAGGGAGAAACAGAAGACGGGACAAGGACAACAGAAAATATGCGGTGTGCAGAAACACGAGTTTCATGATCAGGGTGAACCATTGCTAAGAGTAACTGATGAAAGAGTGCTTCTGGAAATACCTGAAAAATATGATGGAGAGTGAGCTTCCAAACAAATACAAGGGTTGCTGGATAATATAAATTCAAATTTAATATTTGTGTTTCCACAACATACCTTATTCCTATATGACAAATTCGGGATAGAAGTAATTATCTGGGCTGTACGATAAACGGCAGATGTGGTTGCTATAGCAACAAGGGGAGTGCGGGAGATGTTCTCTAGCATCACAGACATCATGTCAAGAACAGGTCCAGCATCACCAACCTGTGTAATAATACCAACATAGTAAGGCGTATGTTCCTACCATTATAATCCAATAACAATGAAATTTATACAGCCTATTACCACACTAGGAGGCATCTGATTGGAATTTTGTAAGGGATGAAGACAAAGTACAGCAAGCAGAATGTCACAATTCACAAAAGAAGTTTCAGTTCAAGAGTAAAGGACCTTCTTTGACAGTTGGAGTATGCATTCATCAACAGCATTCCGGAGTTTGTCGTTCCACTTTATGGCCTCCAAATCTCTGCTGCCAAGAGCGACATGCAATGTCTTCTTCATATGTCTAATAAGATCACTTATAGCACCTATGGTTGCGGCTGATGCTTCAGCTCTTGATTGTTCTGCAAGGGTAGCTATAACCTCCAAGACACTGAGTTGCATCTCTGGCTGCTTCAGTACAGACTTGTGTTCAAGGTGCTTAACCAGTATTGATATCATCAAGTCAATGTTTTGCCCTGCAGAAACCAAAGAAAAATGAGTAAACACTTTCATGTGCGCATCAAATATCTAAATCCAGTTGCCTAAAAAGGGATGCAAATAGAGAACCTTGGTTTTCCATTAATATTTGCATGTCCAAAAGAACACAAAAGGCAAGTGTGTTCTGGGAAGACCATGAATTATTATTATCAAAGTGACGAAATAGGGACTCCAAAACACGACGGAATGTTGTTGCCTCCCTGGACAGCTTGGCCATGTTGTGCACACAGGGGAGAGCATCCCCCGGTTGCAGGAGGTGGAGCAGCGTGAGGGCCAGCGCGGGCGGCGGGGGCTGGCTGTCGGGCCTGCTCGGAGGCAAGGGCGGCGGCGGCGGCGGCGCTTCGACGGCGATGACGGTGACGCCGGGGACCGTGAAGGCGGGGGACCCCGTCCTGCACGAGCCGGCTCAGGAGGTTGCCCCCGGGGACATCCCCTCGGAGAAGGTCCAGGGCGTCATCGACCGGATGGTCGCCGTCATGCGCAAGGCCCCCGGCGTCGGCCTCGCCGCCCCGCAGATCGGCGTCCCCTTGAAGGTAACCCGCAATCGAGGGCACGATTCGTGCGATCGCTCCTGCATATTCCATTGCATTAATTGCTCCAAATTACTTCCTCCGGTTTCATTTTAATTGACGATTCAGACAATGACACGGACTACAAAATATATCTTTGACATTATTTTTCTATTATAATATAGACAATAAATAAATGCATGTTTACCAAATATATATATGTTGTCCTAATTTCTTTAAACTAAATATTTTTAAAGCTATTAATGATTAAAGTTATAAAAGTTTGGCCTCAACCTTGTCCAAAACGTCAATTATTATGGAACCGGAGAGAGTACTCCACTAAGTCTACTGTTCAACTGTTTAATTACCTGCTTATGTTTGTTCGTGATTGACACTGACACATGGCTGAATTGCTCGACCTGTTAAAATTTCATAGATTATCGTCCTGGAGGATACCCAAGAATACATCAGCTATGCTCCCAAGAAGGACATTGAAGCGCAGGATCGCCGTCCTTTCGATCTTCTTGTGAGTAGTAGTACATTTGTCCTATGTAGTTGCCTTCACCAACAATTATCATTAGGCATTGCCACCTTCTCATGCCGTTTTATTTTCCTTGTGTCCCTTGGATACCAGGTTATCATCAATCCTAAGCTTAAGACAACGAGTAAAAGAACTGCATTGTTCTTCGAGGGGTGTTTGAGGTACTCGCTAGAATGCTTCTTTGTGATGTTATTACTAGTTGCTCATATGCATTGTACTGGATTACATTGTGCTTGTTCTCATGTGTCTTCTGGGGATGGCAGTGTTGATGGATACAGGGCACTTCCAAATTGAATTGATATGTGCCGTCCACCTGGAATCAAATCAGAGATCAGAAGATGCTGTTTGAAACAGATCTTTGAGCAAAGAAAGGCATCCGCTACAGACTATACAAATGCAATACCTGAGAGATAGTAAAATCAAACAAGGTTTCACAACCTATAATCCGCATGTCATCCCGTCTTGTTTGATCCAAAAGAGTGCATATGATGCTCAATGCGCTACTTGCCAGTAATGGCCTGCACTGAGGAAATCAGTTTTTAGATTTTTGTAGCTATTCGAAAATAATTTACAGGTAATGGAAAGTATCTTCTGTTTGAAATCCACATCTGTTTGAGCGTAATTTACAGGTATATAATTAGATATATTTGGTACTGGTCACGGCAATGTAATCTGAATGTGAAAAACAAAGGCTCACATCTGCTTTTTACAGGAGACAAGTAGTTTGCGGTATATTAGCACAACTACTTTCACAAAGCCATACTGCTCATTTCTCAACTCCTTGTAGCACCTTTGCTCTAAGTAAGCTGTAATCTGCAAAGATGCAATATGCAAGAGAATTGAAGTCAAATGGCAACTACAAATCATTCTCAGTGTACAGGACGATTATCAAGCAAATCAGACAGTAATGAACAAGAGTTCCCCTAGCTTAGAGCACAATGAAAATAACTGTTGTGTCTGAAAAAAAAAAACTGGCTGAGTTCGGTAGGGCTGGTTGGGAACATGTATACTGTGCACGGAAAACGGAGCGATCCATTAGCACGTGATTAATTAAGTATTAGCTATTTTTTTTTCAAAAATGGATTAATATGATTTTTAAGCAACTTTCGTATAGAAACTTTTTGCAAAAAAATATACCGTTTAACAGTTTGAAAAGCGTGCGCACGGAACACGAGAGAGATGTTAGGAAAACTGGCTGCCGAACACAGCCTAAGAATAACTAGTAACCTGTTATACCATGTACTTCCTCCGTTTCATATTTTAAGACTTTCTAGTATTGCCCACATTCATATATATGTTAATGAATCTAGACATATATGTGTGCCTAGATTCATTAACATCAATATGAATGTGAGCAATGCTAGAAAGTCGTATAACCTGAAACGGAGGTAGTACATAGTTCCTCCCAAGTCATATCCATTTAAAAACAACAAAATAAAAGAGGAGTATCCGATATAAAAGAACCCATTGTAGTAGTTTACAACATATTTTAGATGATCTGTTCTTATAGTACTACTTCTTTTTCAAACACAACAGCCTTTCTCTATGCAGAGTTTCTGTAATAAAAAGTGCAGTAGAAATTGGATGAATAGATAAAGTCTGAGTCGGAGTCGATGGCCGCACCTTTGGCACGCGATGATGGTTTCTAGCAACATACTCACACAGCTTCCCGATCCTCCTCTCATTCGGTTCCTCGTCCTGCAGAACAAGGTCAGACCGTGTGGATGAGCAATGTAGGCAATGCCACTACAACTAGTAGAACAATGTGTCAATGTAGGCCATTAGGCATTAGCTACTACTAGAACAAGTAGATGAGCAATGTAGGCCATGGCACTATATATTTCGTGAATCGTATCACCTTGATGTAATTGACTGCTATAACTAAATATCCTACTGAAAGAGGGTCATATTCAAATGCTACTCGCCATCTACTTTTATCATGTGATGATCCAGATAATGTGATGAATGATTATCTGAAAAAAGAATCTCCAGCTATCCAAACACTGCTCTGTGATGAACCTATTTTCACATCAAGTTCATTGCAACACTCAGCAAAATACAGAGCTATACGAGCATTGAAACTCTATCAGTGTAGGAGTTTGTTCTTACTTCAGCCAAAGCATCTACATCACTTGAGGTACCTAGATCTCTCAGAAAGTGATATCAGAGTACTTCCTGATGATATAAGTATCCTATACTGCTTACGAACTTTGAACCTTTCTGGCTGCAGTGATCTCTGTCGCCTTCCAAAACAAATGAAGTACATGACAGCCCTCTGTCACCTCCACACTCACGGATGTACATTGTTGAAGCACATGCCTCCAGATTTGGGAAAACTCACTTCCTTACAAACGCTCACTTGTTTTGTAGCTGGTACTGGTTCTGGTTGCAGTAATGTTGTTGAGCTACAACATTTAGACATCAGTGGTCAACTAGAGCTACGTCGGCTGGAAAATGTTACAGAG
>CM020183.1:30154470-30184119 GCA_009805545.1 Oryza longistaminata
AGAAGCTCTCAACACTTTCTTTAGTATGGAATGAAAATGAGAAAGAAGATCGATCTTACACCAATGCATCAGATTGTCATGAGAAGGTGATCGAAGCTCTCAAACCTCATGATGAGCTTCGCGTTCTGAATGTCAAGTCCTGCAAGAGCTCATCTTTCCCATCATGGATGGGTATGCTTAAACGCCATGTAGAGATTGATCTAGATAATTGTACAATGTGCCAAAATATTCCTCAGTTTTGGCAGCTACAAGATCTTCAAGTTCTTCGGCTGGATGGATTCCATGGACTGCAGTATTTGTGCAGCATTGGTCAAAACAGTGAGATACCCACAACATTCCCAAAACTAAAAGAGCTTAAACTAACAAACCTGAAGAGTTTCAAACGATGGTGGGAAATAAATGAGAGACAAGAAAAGCTTGATTTTCCTCAGCTTGAGAAGCTGGTTATTAATGGATGTGGAGAGCTAACATCACTGCCTACTAGTGACAGTAATATGTCAGAGCCTGCATTACCAGCTTTAAAGGAACTCCAACTTTGTGATTTAAATCAATTCGAGAGATGGCAGGCAGCAGAAGGAACACAAGACAAACCACCGACCTTCCCTAACCTTGAGAACATTTGTATCGTGAAATGTCCAGAGTTGACAAGTCTACCAGAAGCACCAAAGCTCAATGTGTTACACATAGGAAATGGCTCTGAACAGATGCTCCTTTGCATACCTAGATACATGACTTCATTGTCCACTCTGACATTGAGTCATGAAAGTGAAGAAATAACACCTCTAGCTGAACGCTGTTTGATTGAGTGGGTGGATGGCAAGGACAATTGGAATCGTGAGTACCCACTGGCAGTTATGAATCTAGCTGGCTTCAACGTGTTCTTCCGTTCAGGTGCACAAGCAATATGGGCATGCTTTGCACAGCTTAAAGATTTGGTAATTATTAGTTGTGATGGTCTCATCCACTGGCCAGAGAGAGAATTTCAGATCTTGGTAGCCTTGAGGACATTAGGGATACATCTATGCAGCAAACTGAAGGGCTACTCACCAGAGACTCCTGAGCAGTCAACATCAGGAAGGGGGATACTCCTACCACGTCTGGAGTCACTAGCAATACTTGGGTGTGAAAGTTTGGTAGAGGTCTTCAACGCCCCACCATCTCTCAAGGAAATGAGCATATGCTTCTGCCCTAAGCTTGAGTCGATATTCAGCAAGCAGAGACGCGGGTCAGCATTAATTGAAGGGCCTTGCAGTGACAACATTATGTCTGCTCCTGTGTTGGAACAGTCATCACCAGCTGGGGACCACTTCTCTCCTCCTGAATCACTGGAGTCTCACTCGGGCGAGCTCCCATCGTTGGTAGCACTCAAGCTCTGGGACTGCAAAAGCCTGGCATCGCTACCCAATTCACCGCAACCGTACTCATCCCTCCAACGGCTGTCGATCTTGGAATGCCCTGCTATAAAAGTGCTCCCCACATGCCTGCAGCAACGGCTGGGCAGCCTCGAGTGGAAATCACTAGATGCTCGTTATGAAGGTATGCAATAATTTCTGTATTTCCCACAATGAAGCAAATTCAACCATTCACCGTGTGTTTTGTCATTTTTATCCCATTATACCACTCTATTGTTCCAACTTGTTCAGACATCCTAGGCTGAACTATTTTAGGCATCTACAGGTAATCAGTCCAAAGATATGTAAGTGCTTATAAAAGTTTCAAGCTCGTGAAAAACAGATAAATGCGGAGAAACTAGTCAATAGTAAAAGGAGTAGTCAGAATTATAGAATAGAATGACAAGTACTGATGAAAAAAAAAATGAAGAAATATTCCTTTACCTAAAAACTCATTTTTATTTAGTAGTGTTCACTTCAATACTCCTCTTTACATATGGTACGGATCTTTATAAGCCAAATTCCTCTATCTATGACTAGGGGAAAATTAGTTCTAGCAATTGATTAGTGCTTATATTTCAAAGGATTGTTCTTGGTTTGATATTGAATTTTACCAGATGCCAACAAGATTGAAATTAAACCCATTTTCATTCTTATCATGCATGATGTTCTTTCCATTAAAATTCTTGTCAAGTCCTCCTTAAAAATCTCAAAATGGATACAGCAAATTAATGTTAAGGGACTGAAAGTCTAATATACCGGATCACCCACCTTGCTCTTGCAAGTTCATTATCGTCTGCCTATATACTTCATCTTGACATTCTGTTAGCCAACGATTTTCTCAACACCGATTTTCATGAAATTAGTTTGTAATAGTTCCCTACTCAAGATATATACTATGATACTTTTTGTGTAATGCCTATATATAGATTTATATTTTTCATGGTACATTAACTTATACATATGTCTTCCAACATCATCATCTGTGACCAGGGCCAAAATTAATGAAGCCAAAGACTTGGAAATATGCAATCCGCACATGATAGTAACCTTTTTCGCCAGAACACAAGGCACATGATTGTGTTCTGTTCATAGCAACATAGACAGATACTTAGGAAGTTACCAAGCAGATCTGTTATCAACATGACCTGGAAAGCAGATTTATTATCTAGTACTATCTCGAAGCCTTGGAGATGCTATATTCTCGATTTGGTGGAGATGCCATATTCTCGATTTGGTGAGTCTTCAACGGTTCAACCGCTTGTTCCTAGATGTCTGGTTTCATTTTGTGCCTCTTTTCTAGTTTTGATCATGTATTTCTTATCTGCAGATCGAACGTTTCGTGCAGTCTGACAAATAAGGGCTAACTTGGAGAACCATCTATTCCCTAGCAGAAAAACACAACTCTAAAATTTTCCCTAAATAGAAAATCAACGTGAAGTTTTTTTTTTCATCGTTCGATGAACGTTTAATAATAAAAGGTGTTCAAAAGTCGTAAATTTGAATTATCAGTTTTTTATTGTAATTCAAATTGTCTTTTTTAATAGAGCAAGACTTTCATTTGTTTGGCATGTGTACCTTTTCTTCATGTTGTGTTCCAGAAATGCTGACCAATGAAGATTGCATTGTTGAAATATATTTGTACGATAAAAGGCATATTTCAGAAATGTTTTCCTTTTCCAATATTCATGCCAATTTTTTTTTTTTTGTAAGCATAGGAAGGATAAATTCAAGTATTCCCAATACGTTCTGCCAGACATTACTAGATGAAATTTACCTCTTACATTAGCTGCAGACTATGTTTGACATGCAGCTTTAATAAAGCAGCAATAGCCTGGAAACAAATCTCTCCAAAAAAAAAAGGATAGTTAATGGCTACTGTTCATCATAGTTGTAAGTTTCTGATCTCACAAGATCTGAAAACTTAGCCTAAACAGGCCACCAAAATTCAATCTACCGTGGTATTTGGTGGTACTGACCAGATTAATTAGGTGAAGCCATTAGTGCTACATGGTGATGATCATTTGCCTCCTTTGGTGCCAGTGTTGGTGTAGTGATCCTGCAAGAAGCTAGCCATCGGTTGATGAGGTCGATCCAGGTGATTGATCAGCAGGCATCTTCTTCCTTCGAGAAGAATCCTGCAATGGATTGGAATTTGGAAGCGGTCCTCCGGGTTCCTTCCCCACGCCTTATGATCTAATCAATAGTGTAACATCCTCAAAATTTATATATTTCGAATTGCATCATGCCGCCTTTTCATTTTTATTTCTTGAGTTGAATTTAGAATGTTAAGCATTTTTTATTATTCTCACTAATCTATCTATCTTCTATTATCTATTATATATTAAAAGTTCATTAAATATCCTATAAACGCTCCTAAGCTACCATGTGGTCGCCATGTGGCATTCTACAGTCCCACCATCGATTTTCATTTAAATTGGTGGATCCATTATTTTACACTGTCACCATTATTTTGCACCATCAGATTAAATCTATTTAAAAAGTTTATGCTTTCTATATCCCAGATAATCCTTTCACTGGAAATATTTACGTATGCACATGGAAATACCCAAATAGTCTCGTACGCTACTTTGGATGAAAAAAAAATACCTTTATGTACTGTTTATTTGAAAAGAAAACAAACAACGTAGTCCGTACGATAAAAAAAATATAAGGCATTCTACAATCCCACCATAGATTTTCATTTAAATTGGTGTTTTAATCTTATTATTATTGTACGGTTTAGCTAAGGTGAAATTCACTGTGGGAATTCGCTTGGATATTCTTTTTACAAAATCATGAGTTGCAATTAGGGGTCTGATCGTCTCAATTTAGCATGCAAGTTTTTCAAAGAGATTTCTTATATGACTACTTCTGTATTTCTAAAAACAAACAAAATTAAAAACCGACTCAAACCCGGTTCTATATTTCCAAGAGTGATTGAACTTAAAAACCGATTCAAACACGGATGGCGTACCAAAAGTACCGGCAAAAGCATCTTCAATTTTTATAATAGTATAGATATAGATATATTACTTTTTCAGTGCTTTGTTTGTTAGCGACCATGGTTTGCAATTTTGAAACCTGGTTTTTTCCCGGTGGAGACCCAAAAATGGGATAATCACCGAAATTTTGGTTTTTTTTTTGCCGATTTTTTGAATTTTTAGAAAAAATGGTTGTGTGTTGCAACGGGTAAAAGCTAATTTAATTTTATTATTGTTATACAGTTTAGTTAAGATGAAATTTACTGTGAGAATTAGCTTGGAATTTGGATATATATTTTCTAGAAAATCATGAGCTACAATCAGGAGTTCGATCATCTCAAGTTAGCATGCGAGTTTTCTTAAATGGATTTCTTATACGACTCCTTCTGTGTTTCCAAAAGCAAATGAACTTAAAACCTGACTTAAATACGGATTTGTATTTCTAAAGGCGAACGAACTTAAAAACCAACTTATACACGGATGACATACCAAAGTACCGGCAAAAACATCTTCAATTTTTGTAATAGTAGAGATTTTGACTGAATTTAAACAAATTTTGATCAAATTTACAAATATTTGACAAAGAACTGAAAATTTCGGGGAGATTTGTGCTTGCCGGTGAGGGCCGAAAATTCGGAAATTTCGAACCGAAATTTCAAACACGATTAACGACCACAGTGCTGAATAGTATCATCCTCCGATAGTTTCACAATATCTCTTACTGCTAACCACTACTTCCTTCATCCCAAAATATAATAGCATAAGATTTGATTGAACATATTTTATTAGTTTAATATTCTAGTATTATGAATTTAAGATAGAATGCATACCTAATTTGTCACATTTTGGGAATGCTTATTATAGTTCATCCTTAGTGGAGATCTTGATCGACACAGTTATGGATCTTATTTATTGAAAGAAATATGGATCTTAATGTGTGATTATGTTGGTATAACATATAGATAAATCATTTTGGTTTCTATTTTCGATGAAATATAGAAATTTCTAATTGTTAAATGATTGTGAATGAAAGTCGCATAGTTTACTTCTACATATATTTTGAAGTTTGTTAAATTGTTAAAATATAATCAAAATTTAAGTTACACTGTCTAGTTACTAGTGACAAGAATTGCGGAACGACGGGGCAATTTTATTTATAGCACGATTTCGCTTAAGATTTGTGCATATCTATCCCATCTCGTATAGCCTCTAGAGTCTAGACTCGATAAATGCATGTTAACTCCACATTAGCAACTGGTCAGAACTGTAGATCATGAATGGAAGAACACCAGTAACATATATTCAAGTGAAGTAGTTTTGCTTTATGCGCTCATGATAGTCATGAGATATACAGTAACATTTATGATTTATCTTACACATCAAACAAGGATGTGTCAAGCTTAATTTGGGGCTCTGGGCATCCTCCAGCATAGTATTTTGAACAAAATTGACAATATAGACAAGAAAAGGAAGTAATCTCAAGAGAAGATTCATTATTTATCCTCGAGTAAATTCCTTCCATGTGCACACGGAGGTGCAGAAAAGGTTCTAAAGCTTGGACGATTGCTCATCCGCTGATGAGTACCCTTTGAGCCATGTTTTGTGGATGTGTGTTACCACGAAGCCCTCGGAGGTTTCAGGCTGAGATCATGAAACCAAAAACAGAGAGCAAAGTTAGCCCACCTTTTCAGTTTATGTAAACACGTTACATGGTACAAATGTCAAATGAATTAATGATATGTATGCATATGTATATGAGGCATAGATAGGTTTCGGACTGAACATAGATGATGCTTACCTTCGCATTCAGTGCAAGACTTGTCAGACAACACGACCACACATCACCTGGCATTACAGCATTATACAATTAGTTGAGGATCATATATGCCAAAAACTAATTATATAACATAATGGGAACATGTCAAAAGAAAAAAAAAGTTAAGGTATTTCCCTGTGTTCTCTATTAAACACTAGTGCAGAGAACAAGGCAAGTTAATGTAACTCATGTGTCGCTTCATTGAATGAACATCTGAACCTTGTTTGTTAATGTACAGCTAGCCGTCATGCATATTTTCTCATGTTCTTGTCTTAATGTTGTATGGATGGTTGTCATGATAGTGTATGTTTTCTTGTATGGAATACTTGACTTAGTATTAAGTGGACTTGAGTTTGCAATTATGAAGCAAGCATGGATGAGAGGGATTAGGGAATCATGCACTTTAAGTGGCTATGGGATCTCAGTCTATTGTGCCGCTAGGTCTTTTGATGGCCTTGCCAATGATTATGGAGATTGGACTAGAAAGAGGTTTCAGAAGCGCCCTGGGGGATTTCATAATCATGCAGCTTCAGCTCTGTTCAGTGTTCTTCACTTTCTATCTTGGGACCAAGTCACATTATTTTGGCCATACAATTCTCCATGGTGGTGCAAAATATAGAGCAACTGGCAGAGATTTTGTTGTTCGCCATGTAAAGTTTGCTAACACTTACAGAATGTACTCCAGAAGCCATTTTGTGAAAGGACTAAAGCTGATGTGCCACGAATTCGACTGCCTATATACTTCTAACATCATCAATGTGGTTTTTGGTTATCACTTGGCTATTCGCTCCATTCCTCTTCAATTCATCAGGATTAATGGCAGGAAATAGTAGACGACTGGGATGTCTGGACCAAGTGGATAAGCGAAAAGATAGGAGAGTTCAATAGTTTATATTGAAATGAGTACAGTGGGACCATATCCAGTATCATGCAGCACATTTTTCTGTTGAAATTAGAACTCTGTAGACCAGAAGTGCCATGATCTAATAGAAAACTATTAAGGGGACAGTAATAGAACAAGTTAAAACTGGGAAAATGAACACTAATTTATTTTGAAAAAGGTGCATACAACAGCATAAGAGGCTAATTCAGTTATTTGGCAGAATTCTAAGGACTCACCTTCCAACTCCCACAAGTTAAATCTCACCAGCCAACCTTCTGAACCACATTGTGAGACAACCAGTCTGTCCACCCATGCTCTGTATTTCTTCCCTTGTTTGTCACCGTAACATGACCCCAATGCATCAATTGATGCATGAAGAGAACACTCAAGCCCAGCAGGATGAATAATAACTCCATTTGCATGCTAACACACACAATAAACAAAATATATTAGTTTGTAAAGTCACTATAATAACAAGTCGTTACCATGATCATTTTGAGATGAAACTACAACATTTTCTCGAGATTAGAATGCTCTCAGAAACTTTGAAATAGATGTGCGTGCCAAAGGAGGTATATTGCTCCTTAGCCTTATAAGCTAAAGCATTATGCCATATAAACAGGTAAGACAGGAAATTTTTGACAAAAGTAAACCAAGTTATTTTTTACAGAACAAAATCAGAGTGAGAAGCTGCATACTTACAGTTATATTTTTGAAATACTGTGTAACCGAATCAGACTTTGGAACCTCAGCCCTACGCCACTTCTCGTAGAGAACATAAAACTTTACAACAGCATCTGTAGGCTTTACTGGGTTCTCCTTGACATAAGGGAAATCCACGTCTCGGGGAGAAACATTAGGTCCTAGTTTGAAGTGTCCAATGGCTTGTATGATTCCAGCAGCACACCTCTCAGTTGCATGAATTATCTTAGGATTATCCTTCGCATTTTCTGAATACCACTGAAGTAGTTCCTCTTGGGCATTGCTGACCTAAACATTTGAAAAAACTTTGTAATTGCAGTAAGCACACATTCAATCTGTTATGAACTGTTATGAACTTTGTTCGTTACTTCATGCAAAATTTATTGCATACTGACCATGACACCATGTACACCAGGGATGCTGAATAATTCTGCATCGTTACCAGAGTCACCGCAAGCAAGAGTATTATTGGGTGGTTTTCCACATGAGCTTAACTTCTTGAGCAAATATGCAAGTGCCTGACCCTTTCCAGCACCTTGAGGTAATACATCAAGGTCCTGGCCACCGCTATAGATTATTTTAGCATCTAGCTGAGAACAAAACAATACCAGTTAATCATACATGAAATCAAAACATGGATGGATGTTTCTTAAGAAACGGTCCAACACTGAAAACAAAATATGAATGTTTCTTAGAGAAAAAATTATTCAAAGCTGAGCCACATCAAGACAAATGCTTCCTCACCCCACGTTTCTCCAACTTCTCAGAGAGAGACTTTATCACTTCCTGAGCACTCCTTTTGTCAACATAGAAGCTGACCTTATGTGGACGCTGTTCCGACTCTACCTATATCCATGTAAATGTACAGCAATAAAGTGTTGTTGCTTATTAGTTAGTCATCAAATTATCAAAATGGTTATAAATTAAAAGAAAGCAACCATGCAAGTTATTGAACAAACCTGAAGTTTCAGCTCGGAAACATTTGCTGTCTCCTCAACAACAATATTCCTGTCCCACTTATTATTCAGATATTCCACCCAGCCATCATCAGGAACCATTTCCTCACCATATGTTATCTCAGTGCCCACAGACATGATAGTGATGTCTGGAGTTAGCATAGGTTTCTCTTTCCTCAATTCCTTATACAGGGTAGGTGATCTTCCAGTCGAAAATACAAGTAAAGAATCCTGGCAGTAAACAGACTCCCACAGGGCACCAAATCTAAGCAATGACAGGTTCTCCTCGTCATGATGATCAACCTGCAAAAGTTCAAAAAGATTGAGCATTAATGAGATAAACAAAATGTCATGATTAGCGCTGGACAAATCCCAAGGTATGAGTTGAAAGAAACACACCATTGTATGGTCAAGATCTGAAACAATCATGAGACGCGCAGAACCATTGAGCTTATCCATTTATAATAGAAAAATGACCGTGAGTTGCAACGGGTAAATGCTACTTTAATTTTATTATTATTGTATGGTTTAGTTAAGGTGAAATTCATTGTGGAAATTCGCTTGGATATTCTTTTTACAAAATGATGAGCTGCAATTAGGGGTCTGATTGTCTCAAGTTAGCATGCAAGTTTTTCAAGGAGATTTCTTATATGACTCCTTCTGTTTGCATGCATGTATTTCCAAGAGCGATTGAACTTAAAAACCGATTCAAACACGGATGACGTATTAAAAGTACCGGCAAAAGCATCTTCAATTTTTATAATAGTATAGATATAGATATATTACTTTTTCAGTGCTTTGTTTGTTAACGACCATGGTTTGCAATTTCGAAACCTGGTTTTTTCCGGTGGAGACCGAAAAAAGGGTAATCACCGAAATTTTGGTTTTTTTGCCGATTTTTTGAATTTTTAGAAAAAATGGTTGTGCGTTGCATCGGGTAAAAGCTATTTTAATTTTATTATTGTTATACAGTTTAAGTTAAGATGAAATTTACTGTGAGAATTAGCTTGGAATTTGGATATATATTTTTCTAGAAAATCATGAAGAGTTCGATCATCTCAAGTTAGCATGCGAGTTTTCTTAAATGGATTTCTTATACGACTTCTTCTGTGTTTCCAAAAGCAAATGAACTTAAAACCTGACTTAAATACGGATTTGTAGTTCCAAAGGCAAACGAACTTAAAAACCAACTTATACACGGATGACGTACCAAAGTACCAGCAAAAACATATTCAATTTTTGTAATAGTAGAGATTTTGACTGAATTTAAACAAAATTTGACCAAATTTACAAATATTTGACAAAGAACTGAAAAATTCGGAGAGATTTGTGCTTGCCGGTGGGGGCCGAAAATTCAGAAATTTCAAACCGAAATTTCAAACACGATTAACGACCACAGTGCTGAATAGTATCATCCTCCGATAGTTTCATAATATATCTTACTGCTAACCACTACTTCCTTCATCCCAAAATATAAAAGCATAAGATTTGATTGAACATATTTTATTAGTATAATATTCTAGTAGTATGAATTTAAGATAGAATGCATACCTAATTTGTTAGGTTTTGGGAATGCTTATTATAGTTCATCCTTAGTGGAGATCTTGATCGACACAGTTATGGATCTAATTTATTGAAAGAAATATGGATCTTAATGTGTGATTATGTTGGTATAACATATAGATAAATCATTTTGGTTTCTATTTTCGATGAAATATAGAAATTTCTAATTGTTAAATGATTGTGAATGAAAGTCGCATAGTTTACTTCTACATATATTTTGAAGTTTGTTAAATTGTTAAAATATAATCAAAATTTAAGTTACACTGTCTAGTTACTAGTGACAAGAATTGCGGAACGACGGGGCAATTTTATTTATAGCACGATTTCGCTTAAGATTTGTGCATATCTATCCCATCTCGTATAGCCTCTAGAGTCTAGACTCGATAAATGCATGTTAACTCCACATTAGCAACTGGTCAGAACTGTAGATCATGAATGGAAGAACACCAGTAACATATATTCAAGTGAAGTAGTTTTGCTTTATGCGCTCATGATAGTCATGAGATATACAGTAACATTTATGATTTATCTTACACATCAAACAAGGATGTGTCAAGCTTAATTTGGGGCTCTGGGCATCCTCCAGCATAGTATTTTGAACAAAATTGACAATATAGACAAGAAAAGGAAGTAATCTCAAGAGAAGATTCATTATTTATCCTCGAGTAAATTCCTTCCATGTGCACACGGAGGTGCAGAAAAGGTTCTAAAGCTTGGACGATTGCAGCATTTTGCATCTCTTCTAGCTGACACCACAGCCTCTCGATGGCAGTGTATGGGAACCAGGCCGCTGACATCTTTTTGCGGTGGAGAACGTCCAAAGAGTAATCTATAGATCATTCATAAGCCTGTTCAGATCTTAAAGCATATATAAGTTTAGAAAGTGAGGTCAGAGGCAGAGTGACATTATGTACCGCTTTCTTTGCCTCTATAGTATAAACCTTCACAAGTACAGAGCAATGAACATTTAGATAGCACACATCTTAAAGCACACCAACATTCCAGATTTTAGGTGCAAGTGCATATGCTTTTCTATATACACACACACACATATTCATGATTCTCATGAAAGTATGATTTGGTTGGATACAGCATAGTACCAGCACTCAAGGGGCTGATCAGTACTGTAGGAGGATGGGTTGCTCTCTTCATGATTTGTCTGGACAATATAAAATATCAGGGACCAAAGAGCGAAACTTCAGAGATTACATTAGCAACATATGGGATACTTCTGCGTCAGAAGGATACTGAAATACTGTAATGTCTGAACTTGTCTGAACATTATAAACTCTCATATATGAGTTTTTCTTATTCTTTTTGTTTTTTTTTGATCAAAGCATTACGCCGAGCCTTCATTGAAATCATAACAGGGTACATGATGTTTTTGCTGGGGATTCCAGCTTTCTAAAAGAACAGACCAAAACACAACATACTCTTTTTGATCGTTAACATTCAGGTACAGAACAGAACAAGCATTACAGGGGCACAGGCGCCCAGCAACCTGAAAATCTTCTTCTCGACCCCTTCCAGATTCCTCATTTCTGCTGAAACAGGGCCCAAAATCTTCTGTATGCGCTTCATTTTGGGAAATTCTCTTATTCTGCTCTTTCATGTGTGACACCAAGTACAAAACAACATCTGGTGGTACTGCAACCATTGCCACTGAGCACCGCTGCTTCTGGGAGCAGTAGTAGTTCACCGAGACTACACTGTGAGTCTGCGACTACAACTTCATCCCCTGTACCCTCGAAAACAAAACAGCAATGTAGAGAAATTAGGATAATAATTCATTTTTTTCCTTCTCCGCTCGGTCGCTCCGCCCCAGGGGCGACGCGAGCGGCGAAACCCGCCGCCGCCCCACCCTTCCCCTCCTCCCCCCGCCTCGCCTCGCGCCGCTCGAGCAGCCGCCGGCAAAGCCGGGCAGCTGCAAAGACGGCGGCGGCGGGGCTCCCCATCTCCTCACTCCATGGTCAACGCAGTTGGGGCACCGACGAGATCGGAGGCAGGAGCACGGCACCGGCGACGACGTTCGGATCCGGCGCCGGTGAGCTCGGATCCGGCCTCGCTTGGCGGCAGCGAGCCTACGAGGGGCTGGCGGGATGGTGCGGCGTCGGCGCGAGCTACGCGACGACGAGGCCGGGCGCGCGACGGCGACGAGCCCAGGCCAGCGCGTGGTGAGCTCGGATCCGCCCTCCATTGGCCGGATCTGGTACTTCCACGGCGGCCGAGCCGACGAGGGCTGGCGAAGCGGCGGCGGGCGGCGGCCCTCGGTCCCGACCAGCGACGTCGAGGCCGGCGCGGCCGTCGACGGGCTTCTTCGGCGCGGGCTCGTCGGCGACGACGGCTGCTCCGGCGGTGGCTGCGCGGACCTGGCCGGGCTGCCGACCTGCTGCGGTCTGCCGACCTGCTGCGGTCTGCCGGTGGCGAGGACGGCGCCTTCATCTCCCTCCCTCCTTTCCCTCCAGATCTGGTTCTCCTCTTCTTCAGTTGTTCTTCTTCCAGTGCTCTCCGGCGGTGTGGCGCCCGCTCCCCTCTTCTTAGGTGCTCCTCCCTTCTTAGGCTAGGCTGCTTCCAGTCGTTGCCGGGGAGCTCTTTGGTGTGGTAGGGGTGGCGTGCGGAGTTGGTTTCCGGCGTTCTCTCTCGCTGTTCGTCGGCCACGCCGTAGGTTTGCTGCAGTTGGGTTCCTGTGTGTGAGGTGGTTTCTAGTCGAGCTGCATTGTGATTAACTGATGAGGCAGAGTCGGAGCTGCTTGTCTTGCAAGCTCGGCAACGATGACCCTCAACAGACGTCCTGGCAACGCGACGAGGGTTGGGAGGTGGAGCATTTTTGAGAGAGTCTCGGGTGAAAACCTTGCCTAGTGCTTTCCTAGGCTGATGATATCAACGCCTGTGGGTGCCGTTTCCTCCTTGGAGGTATTGTCATGGTGGCTCTCTCTCTCTTCAGGTGAAAACCGGGTTCCATTTGGGAACGGGCGTTGACAACATTCTTAATGTTGTTTCCCTTGTTGAAGGCTTCGCTCAGAAGGTTTCTGCTCCACTGGAGGATGTTGGGTGGTTCTGGAGACCTCGTGCATTTTGTTGTTTGAAGCTGCTTGCCTCTGGCAAGCTCGGCAACGACGACTTGTGTGAGGTCTCATTAGTTGCTTTCTTTTCCTTTTCTGTATAGGTTTTTGCTGGTTTCCCATTTAATTAACCATGCTTGTTCGGTTTTTGGGCCCGGTTTCCCTTATTAATTGGGCCAATTCTCTTCTTCTATAAATTCCGACAGGAGTTTCTCCTGTCGTCGGTTCCTCGAAAAAAAAAAATTTAGGATAATAGGGTACCTCTATTTCCAAGTGGGGGTATTGATTTCAATTATGATTACTAATTTGTGAAAGAGGTAGAACAAAACTGCTCGCTGTACATGGAAATTATTGCTGGCCGAACATGGAGTGACCATGTACTAGTTCTTGGCTTCTTGCACATCAACATGCATGCCCATGCAGGAAATTACTGCCAGATGATGTTTCCAACCTTGTACACATTCATCTGAAGAGATTGCCTGCAAACATCAAGGGCACAGAAATTCATCAATGAACCAATTCACCACATTTTTTTCTTTTGCATCAAACTATGCTTCAATGCGTCAAACAAGAAGAGATGGACGAAAAATCATACTTGTACTCCATATAAGCAAATAACACACACATGAAAAATCTTCAAATATCTTACAAATACCCAAGATCGTATGTTAGGAAGTCTTAAGGCCACTGCATATATATCTGTTTGTTGAGCTGATAAAGGCAACTGCTGCCTTCAGCAATCATGAAAAGGAAGCATAACAAAAAATTCTCAGAAACACGATGGTATTTGAAACTTCAATGTTAAAACAAGGGGAAAATAACTTTAAATGTTCCATAGGAAGCACGGTGCCATTGGAATCTTTAAGTTTTATGTAGACAAAACCATAAAATTAGTAACACTGTTGATAGGATGGGAATATTGGTGCGTGAGAACATGACTAATGATGACGGTACGCAGGACATCTGATATCTTCCCAATTTATGGATAGCATATACAGTAAGCAGTTTGAATAATACCGTAAAAGGGAAATCTGTGGGCATCCTGGTGTTCTAAGGATACTGCAAGTGAAACAGTTGTTCTGCATGCATTTTAGCAAGAAATATGTTGAAACATCAGGAGGCAGGAACATAGTTCCCTTATAAAACGTGAATCAATACATCTTCAACTCTTTAAAACATAAGCTCATTCTCCTCTCGGGAAAAAGGAGAACATAGCATTGAGGACAGCACGAGGAAAATTGAAAAGTAAGAAAAAAACATACTTATGATTGTGTCTTCGGATGCATCAGTTTATTATGCTTATGCCTAATCTTAATACTGGGTAGTTACTTCAATTACCTTACCCCACTGCCCCTCCTTTTAAGGAGGTTTCAGAGCACCCAGTCACAGCTCGTCGCAAGAAAGGATTGATGGTTAGTCCCCGTGCATGAAGTCAGTGGATTTGAGTGAACTGACCGAACTACAAATCGACATACTTGAGGAAGCGTTGTGTTAAGATGCTTTTTTGTTAAGATAGCCTAATAATATGTGAAGAGTATCACTCTAGAGCCTCTTTGCTGTAGAAAATAAAATGATAAAAACCATGTAAATATACACCTGTATACTTCAATTCCTCTACCTAGCTTTCTTTTGCATGAACCACACCTTAATTGAATATCAAATCAGAGTATAATTTGTTAATGATTGTTCCAAGAAAACCAGATAATATGAGTTTAATGTCCTAAGAAAAAAGGGCTAATGAACATACCTTTGACACATGCTAAGAGGCAGCAGAGTTTTTATGTGTCTAGGTGCCATGCATATAACTAGATAATAAGTGCATTCCAAATAAAGCAGAAGTGTACATCATACTCTGCACACCTAATCATAGTCCATGCCAATTGGTTAACATCCTTTTCCCCGCGAGAGCATGGAAGAAAATATGAAAATTATTCGCTACCATGCATCGACAAGTACCTGCCAAAGAAAAGTTAGATCAATATAGGAATTGGAGCAACCACAAAATATAACAACCTAATAAGCAGACAGTACCTGCAGGCAGAGCAAACTTTAGCTCAATTGTATTTGATTGATTCAGCAACTGTTGAATTCAAGCACATATCGGCAAGCCATGTAATATAACAAACATTTGTAACGTTCCAGACACATCAAGACAACTCTTCAGTCAACTGGACAGATCAAACACCAACAAGTCATAAAGGGATGACCAACCAACTGGGCAAAAATCCATTATTTTGAGTCTGCAAATTAATACTGCAATAGGAATAACAATAATCATGAGAAGAGTGATTAGTGAAGCGCATTTTAGATACCTTCAAGCAGGCGTTACATTCCCCTTCTTGCTGAGGAGCTTTGCTGCCAGAGGAGAGGAACTGCCGTGAGATACTCACCGCAAGCCTCCCAGGACATAGGAAGCCACAACCGCTGCTGCTGCCATGGTCAGCTTGGTCCTACCCTCTAGTGGTGACCTCCCACTGCCACCAGGCCTGCTTCTTCTCTCCCCCTAGGGTCCCTACGGCAACCATCACAGCAAGCTGCTGCAACCACCTTTGCTGGTGCCTTCCGGTATCATAAACTCTTGGAGGACAGAGGAAGCATCTGTGCACACTCAACAAACAAACACACACACACACACACACACACACACACCAAAAAAAAGAAAACTCCCTCCGTCTCTCTAACACCGTTCTCTATCTAATTCCCTAGCTTTGGAGAAAACTTCTTTCTGCCGCCAACCAGAGAGACTGAGACCGCCTTCCTCCTTCACTCTCCCAGCATGACTACAAAATCAACACCCTACCCCATAACCATAGGGGACAAACCAACCCAAAATCACACACAGCATGACCACACTTGTCAAAGTGCAAGAAGATGCAGTCAGACTCATCACTCACTGCTGGCAGAAAGCTGAACGTGTAGGAGAAGACATGGAAGCCTCACCAAACACTATAAGAACCCCCATACTCACCACTGACTGGCAACACATGGTATTAACTACATAAAGCACTCCGCTTTGAGAGCTGTCCTCTCCTTTGAGAACCCTCAAATAGCAGGAATCCCAGGATAAATCTAACAATCAGAAAATTGACTGAAACGAAATAAATTTATTGCCATATCTGATCACAAAATGATTACAAATAACAATAACGACACAACTCAAAAGATCGGACACATATTCATATGATTCCCTTTAAAACCATTTTATTGTATTATTGTGTCGATACAGCAGACCTGCTATTGAACATGACAAAACCTTTATCCTTCCTGATCTAGCTCAGGAAGAGTAAAGTAGGGCCTCAAATCATTGCTTTGGTTCAGTAATTTGAGGCCCTTGGCAATAACTAAAGTCCCACACGACTAAAGCACCCAATACATCATTTCACTGGTGAGCTTGTACATCTCAGACCTGTGCTTCAGCATGCGGAGCCCTCCACCATTGGCACCAGCATCGTCGTCATCGCAGCGTTCCACCTCGACGGCGGTCAACACTGCAAACAGCTCCTCGCCATCACGCTGGTCCTCATCAGTCTGGAAGAACCTGGCGATGCAGAACTTGGCAGAGCCTAGGTTCACAAGGTATGAGCTGACAAGCTTGAGGGCATCGGGTGGCGTGAACTCCAGAGGAAGGCTGAGAAGCACTGGCAGATGGCTGCTATCAAGGTCCAAAGCGGAGAGGACCAAGCTCCTCCTGTCTCTAGTGTGTGAGAGGCCAAACCAAAGGCCGTGCTCCTGGCAATACTCGGCGAGACCAACAAATGGCAGGGTCCAGCCGGTGGCCACTGTGCTCCACACATGGCTCACTGTGTTGAAGCAATAGATGCCACTATCGTGCGTGGATATCCAGATGTCCGTGTCACCAACCACCGCATAGGAGTCGACTTGGAAGTCAGACTTGTGGGACAGCAGTGGCGGCGGCGGCGGGAGAGCGCAGCAGCACCAGTCCTCATTTAATCTATCCTCGTAAATGAGCCCATGGAAGCAGGGGACGTTTCCGACCTCAACATGGTCAAGGATATAGAGGTCGTCCCCAACAGTGACGGAAGCAGTAGGCAATTCCAGTTGGTAGGGAAGGGCGGGCAAGGTGCGGACGGCGTGCTCGCCGGGGTCATAGAGGACAGTGCGGCAAGTCTGGTCGGCGGCGACCACCATGTTGTGATTGCCTCCAAGGAGCAAGAATTCCATCTGCTGTTTCCCAGGCAACTTGGAGAATGGAGGGTAGAAGGTCATGGCTGGGCAAGGCAGGCTCGCATACTCCGCCGCGTCGGTGCCTGACGCCACGAATGGCACCGGGGATGGACGTGGCAGGAAGAAGCGCTCCATGTCTATGTTGCGCAGTGTGTAGTTGCTGCGGCGGGGAGCAAACTCCTCCAACACCAGATAAACAAACCGACGAATACTCATCGCCCCCCCAAATTAAGGAATCTTACTAAAGATTGATTGGATTGCCCTAGCTCTTCTTCTCCCCCACCACGAACAACTGTTGGGAGATCTATCTAGATCGGTGTCTCCCGCATATTTGGGTTAGGGTTAGAGATAGACCACCGGTTGCATTTATTTGTGTTCGTTTTGGACTAAAACTTCCCATCGGAGCGAATAAAAAAAATATATATCCCATCGGAGGCAGGAAGGAGCCTAGCGAAGCCAAACGATCTTTCTCGTTGCAAATCTCACCTTAGTAGAGAGGGAGGGAGGGAGCCGCCGAACCGCTACTCCGGCCGCGAGCGAATCGGAGAGTCGCCGGCGGCGGAAAGACGACGGGAAGGGGATGGCGGAGGAAGATGGAGTAGAGGGGTGCGGCGCGGCGGAGTTGGCTGCCTACGAACCCAGCTCTGGTGTGGCGGCAGATAAGGAAGGGGATGAGTGCTGTTAGAAATAATCTTGTTGTACTAGGTGATCATGTTTATTTTGTTGCATAGCATCACATTTAGTTGTAGGAGTAGACTAATTAAGTTGTCAGCTGCACGCATTAGTGGTTGTGGCATTATAGAGCTAATCTCCCGTGAAGCACAAAATGTGGTAGAGTGCTTAAAGTAGATTGCCAGCCAAGTAGTGCGTGCGTGCAGGTTGGGATTAGTCTCAGGATTATGTGGTGAATTAGTCTTGCATGCATTAGTTAGTTGCAGATGCATGTGCATGCATGCAGGTTAGTTGGTTGGTGCGAGCAACGACGTCGGCGAGGACTTAGTAGTGGAGATGCGGCCTGAGTCAAGCAGTTGCGATACCTGTGGAGTTGTGACCAAGTAAACCGGACGTGGGCGTCGTGTGTAGCTTGAGAATCGGAACAACCAGCTTCGTGTGTGTATATGCGATTAGTAGTATGCGAGGGTTATAAATAGCTGCTCATTGTAATCATTTGTTTAAGTGTGAATAAAATTAGCAAGAGAAAAGGCCCTAGTTGCGTGCTTGTGCCACAAATACTCAGTGTTCTGTGTTCTTCTTTCTTGTGCTCTTCACGTGTAAGTGTGATTTGTGTCCACTGTGTTCGCGTGAGTTCCCTTGATTCCTAACAAGTGCGGCGGCGTCCGGGGAGCACGGCAGGTGGGAAGGGAGGAAGGGGGACGGCATGTGATTTAGCCAGGGCTATTTTGGTTATGGATAATATTTCCAAGTAAAACAATAGTACTCGTATGTCCCATAATGTAATATAAAAAAAAGAAGTAAATTATATATTTCTAAAAGGTTTTCAACACCTTTATCCTCCTGGTTGTCTGGCACTTGTGGTTAGAAAGGAATGTCGTGTCTTTGACGGTGTTCTATCACAGGTACCAACGATGGTGAAGCGGATTATGCAAGAAGGGCGACTATGGGTTGAGGCAACGACCAATCCTATTGGGAGGCTGTCAGTCACATAGCTTAGCTTCGTTTCTCTCACATTCCTCTTAGGAGTCACACTGAGTTTAGGTAGCTCTCCAGCACCATATTGTACCTTCCTACCTCTTTATAATCGCCTTGACGTGTTACCTATGTATGCTACTCTTTTCCTAATACATTAACGTGCAAAGCTTTTGCGTGTTCACGAAAAAAAATATGTCTGTGTCGCCGACCACAGCGTAGGAATCAGGTCGAAAGGAAGGCGGCGAGAGACCACAACAGCGCCATTCCTCGTCGCCGCCGTAGATGAGCCCATGGTAGCAACCACCAGCGACCGGGTTGTATCGAAGGATGTAGAGGTCGTCGCCGAGATGCTGGCGGTGATGGAGTCAAGCGAATCCGAAGCCCTGAGATAGGTCGGGAAGACGAAGGCAGACAGGGTGCGAATGGCGTACTTGCCGAGGTCATAGAGGACGGTGCGGCTACTCTGGTCAGCGGTGACCACCATGTTGTGGTTGCCGCCGAGGAGCACGAACTTCATACGCTCCGTGCCGCCAAACCACCTGGAGAGGGAGGCAGGGCAGAAGCTCATGGTATGCCGAGGCAGGCTACCATACTCCATCACGTCATGCGCTCCGCCAGTAGCCGCCGACGCTGGTGAGGGGCACGGGTGGAAGACCCGGGACATGTCGACGATGTTGCGCAGCGTGTAGTAGTGGCGGTCGCGACTGTATTCATAACTCATCAAACACCATGTGAACAAATCATCGCCGATCAATCAAGCCAGCGATTCAGCTCCTACAGATCTACGAATGAATTTTAATAATCCTATTTTAGCAAATTTCACAAGAAAACTGCTCTTTCGTTTAACTTTTTTCCTAGTCAAATTTCTTCAAATTTGATCAAGTTTATAGAAAAACATATTAATATTTTCAACACAGAACAAACATATTATGAAAATTTATTACATGTTAGATTTAATTAAACTAATTTGCTATTTTATATGTTGCTAATTTTTTTATAAACTTGGTCGAACTTAACAAAGTTTGACTAGGAAAAAGTCAAACAACTTATAAGATGAAATGGAGGGAGTATGTTTTAGAGCATGCGTAAACAAAAAAAAAACTCGAAGTGTCTTAATTTGTTTTAAACCATATGTTTTGAGAATATATATATATATTATATATATATATATATTAATAATATATATATAGTTAATTAATACTCCCATTTGATTATACTATTTTTAATATATATTCACATATAAGTGGGCTCAAAATACACACTTCTCATGCCTAATTTATCTTCTTCTTCACTCTAGCACTCAATGATTGCACAAACTCAACACAAATCCTTATTGTTAACTAGATGAAACTTCGCACATTTATGCAAGAGTTTAATATGATAATAGTAGTGTTAACAGTGAAATTTGGTAAAGCCCGAAATCATCATCGGCTTAGAGTCAATATCGGCTTTAGAGTACTGGAATCAGCCGATTGGAGGAAACAGCCGATGGGAGTCATCAAGTTGCCATGCTGTCGTGTTCTTGGTGGAGTCAGATCAATCAAAGGAAGCTTATCTAGAAGAGTTCGAGTTCAAGAAGGATGCGGCATGGCAGTTTATCTATTAATTAGGCATAGTTTGTTAGTTTCCTTTTATCTTTAGGAAAGTGTGTTTAGTGTCCGATAAGGACTTTATCTTTTCCTTTTATCTTTAGGATAGTTTCTTTCTTGTCCGACAAGGACTTGTATCAACCCATGGGTATAAATATGTACACCCGGGGTCTATGTAATTATCTTCACGATCAATACAATTCGGCGCATCGCCACCCTTTTTACTTCTACTTTTGTTTTTACGTTCCGGCGGAACTTGGCACCCGACGCGGGGCTGCATCGTCTTCGATCTCTGGCGAAGGGATAAGTCCAATGTTCTGCCGGTCCAGGCAATTGTATCGTCTACGTCGGCGTCGTTCAAGGCTGCATCAGTACATTCGACCTCCTGGATTACTCTAGTTTGGATAATATATTTGCCTGGCTATTTATCATATGTCTATGTTTATCTAGTCCTAGCATCTCAATTTAGCTCTATCGGCCGTCTCTCGCTTTAGGGTTTCTGCCGGTATCGGCTAAATCGCCTTGCTAGATTAGATTAGCCTAGGCATCTACCACCCTGAAAATCAGTCAACGGCTTGATTGTCTAGATATTGTGTTTCTTTTCATACTTAGTGCTGCATCAGTTAAGTTTGATCTACTAAGTCGTGCTTAGAACCATAATCTCTAGCCTGTTTTTTGAACTGCCAATAAGGGTTTCATCGGGGTTTCAGCCGATGAGTTATCTGGACGTTGCATCGGCTTATAAGGATTGTATACATATTGGATTTAGCCGATCGCAACAAAGATTTTACTGTTTAATCTAATCTTGTGGATTTTATGACATCGGACCTCCAGCCGATGTATGCTTTAACCTTCGGATCAATACTTGTTCTACTATATCATTGCTAGCCGATTGGTTTCTATTGGACTAGATTATATTGCTATATTATATTATCATCAGCCGATTGCCTTCATATCATTATCTACATTGTACATATAGCCGATAGCTCAGAACCCTATCGCTATCAGCTGGCATCGGCTATCGGCTGGAATCGGCATCGGCTGGAATCACTCCATCGGCTTGTTAGCCGATCGGCTCATTGATCTGCTGTTTATATATCTTGTCAGTTGCAGGATCAAACTGACTGGCACGCCCGCATCTCAACAATCTTTGGACCTGCACAGGTGTTAAGCAGATCTCCCAGGCCGGTGTGTTCGATTTTTTCGTCAACAAGTAGAGATAGCGTGTAAGATATCTATACAACATAAGCTTATATAAGATCGATCATTGGAAAAAGCTATAAAACCAGTAAGTTGACGTGGTTTATGATAATTTAAATAGTATATAGATTAATAATCTAAAAGCAAGAGTAATGTGATGTCGCTTCATGAGAGAAGGAAATAAGTGAGATAATTTGAACCATAGATTGATTATCTTATCTAAGGGATAGGAACAATTGAGGTAAAACACACACACTAAGTTGGAACGAACTATATAGGAATCATGTATTGTAGAAAATGATGTGGAAATATATATTGAAATATTATGTAGATGATGTGGGATAATAATTTAACATGTTTGCATTTTAAAGCTTTAAAATATAATAAATTATAGATAACATAGTATGCTTGTATGAGGTTTAAAACGTAGCGATTACTAGTGGATGATGATGTTGTATGTTTTCATGTTGAGTTTTAGGATGTAGTGGTTTATGGCACATCCCGTTCTTTTCTCTAACAAGAGTTGGATGAGAAATTAATATTTTCGTCGCACGCTTTTGAAACTACTAAACTGTGTGTTTCATGCGAAAATTTTCTATATGAAAGTTGCTCTAAAATATCATATTAATATGTTTTTTTACCAGATATTTGTATGCACACTAAAAAAAGTTGATTGGATATTAATATTTTTTTCAAGTTTGTAATAATTAAAACTAATCAATCATACGTTAATACCACCTCGTTTTGTGTAAAAAACTTAATATTCATCTTCAGGAGAAAAGAACACCACCTATAGACGGCATAGATGATAGATTAACCGGTTACATAAACACAAAATGCTTTATAATTTCCATAATTAAGACATGTTGAAAATGCGGCCAATGTGTGGATACAAATATCCCTTATTATTGTTTACAATTATTATGTATAAACTAGTTGGTACCCCGCGTCTTTGCCGCGGGTTTTGTAGTTTCATCGTCAAACAAAATCATAGTTTTAAATGGTTAGGTGCAACTCTATGTATATACAAAATATATGATAATGTGGATTTATATATGCCTTATGTTATTACAATATAATTCATTCTTTATTTTTCCAAACATCATTGTGTACTGTTATAATATATGAATATTATTTTCATGTGCAATATGGATATCGTTGTAGTTAGACAATTTGCAACTCTCTACTTCACTCAAGTTTTTTCTAAAAATGGATTCAGATAACGATACTTAATAATTATATGATATCTTATCATGCATAATTAAACAAAACACACATATTAAACAATAATTTGAGTTGTATTAGGAAAACATGGTGTGATGCACAAAATATGTAATAGTGCTATGTGTGACTATGAGGTGGAGCAAAGGGAGGTGAATGGATAACTAATAAATGATTGAATTGGATGAATAAGTAGCTTCTTAATCCAACGGTTGTTATCTTTGTACTAATATGATCTGATGGCTTAAAATTGTTGATGATATGACTTCTTGCATGTCTTACTTTATAGGAGTAAATGCCTCTTAGTGGGTACCAACTATATAGGAAGATAGGATATATATTAGCTAAATAGACAATATAAGTTTAAATGTAGCGTTTCTTAAAATATTCTACCTTAAAGGACAAGGTTAATCCTATCTTACTATAAAGTTATAACCACTAATCCTAATGCTCACAATGTAAACATGACATCTCATCATCCACTAGCAATAATTATATAGAAAATTTATGCAAGTATGCAACATCATCTATAATTTATTGAATTCTACAAATCAATATCCAATCATCTTCCTTCACATTATTTTTCACAATATTTTTCACAATACGTAAGGTTTCTGACATATTTTTTTCGTCCGTCTCTTTTTTTTTCTCATTTTCGCTATTTTCACCGCTTTTTCCTTTTTTTTCCCGTCTGTCGGGCTCCTTTTTCTTTTTCCACTTGCCTTTTTTTCTCTTTTTTTCCGTTGTTATATATATATATGTATATGTGTGTGTGTGTTGTATACATATATATATATATATATATATATTAATAATATATATAATATATATATATATATATATATATGATACATACATATAATATATATATATACAATATATATATATATATATGTATACATATATATATGTACATATATATATATATATATATGTATACATATATATGTACATATATCTATATGTATATGTATACATATATATATATATATATGTATATGTATACATATATATATATATATATATATATAGTGAATCTATTCTACACCCCTCCCCTAGAATAACTATTCTACACCCCCTCCCATGGGTCAAACCCACCTCCCCCACCCTCCCTAGGGCCCAAAACCCCCCTCCCATCTCGGTCAAAGCGTCCTCGCACTGATCAAACCCGCCCACCACTCCCTCCCCCGCCCACCACTTTGTTGCTCTCATCTTGTAGGAATCGTGCAGTAACAGGACGGTCATCATGCAGTAACAAGACAACATTATCGTAGTAACAACGTCAAAAAGTAGCCATGATGGATCTAGTTTCGTTAAGCGTTTTTTTTATTAACTTCATGGTGCAAACGGATTGGAAATGCAATATGATGTGAGAGATATTGCTCTCTAAGATTGAGATTTACCTCTTTTTTAGTCCTCGTCTCACTAGAACAGCGTATTAACACGACGGCCAATATGCAGTAACACGTGTGCTTTTCGCAGTAACAACGTTAAAAAATAGTTATGGTGTTCTAGTTTCGTTAAGCACTTTTTTTTTATGAACGCCATGATGCAAATGGGTTGAAAAAATAAGACATGACGTGACGTTAGTACTCTCTAAAGATTGAGATTTAAAATACTCTAGATCTAAAAAATATTACTACTATAGGGCCACTGTTACTATGCATGTTCTCTGTTACTGCAATTTCGTTTTGTTACTGCCAAAAGTGCAGTAACACCTATACATTTTTACAGTAATATATGATGTACTACCCTTTTGGGATAATGTTACTGCCGAATCATAGTAACAAGGTATGATTATTAGAGGTACATAACTGATTTGTTCACAAATCATCATATGGTGATTTGGTTAGAAGTGCTCGCCACTGAACCATGAGATCATGGGTTCAAGTCTGAATTCACCAATTTATTTTTAATTTTTCTAAAAAGAGTGAAGAAGAGAGAAGAAGGAGGGAGAGAAAAAAAGAAGAAAAGGAGAGATTGGGGGGGAGGATGAGAGATCGGGAGGAGGGGGCGCGGGAGGAGGGAGAGGGGGCGCGGGTGGGAAGGGAGGAGCAATGGGGGTGTAGAATAGTTATTCTAAGGCGAGGGTGTATAATAGAGCATATATAATATATATATATATATATATATATATATATATATATTAAATATATATATATATATATATATATATAATTATATATATATATATATATATATAGAGTGAATCTATTTTACACCCCCCTCCCATGGGCCAATCCTACTCCCACCCTCCCTAGGGCCAAAAGCCCCCTCCCACCGGTCAAACCGCCCGATTGACTCCCTCCCCGCCCACCACTTTGCTGTTCACGTCTCGCAGTGGGAGGGGAGGAGCGATGGGGGGTGTTAGAATAGTTATTCTAAGGCGGGGTGTATAATAGACAATATATATATATATATATAATATATATATATATATATATATATATATATATATATATATATATATATATATAGTGAAATCATTCTACACCCCCCTCCCGCCAGCTCAAACCTGCCATTGGACTTCCCTGCCGTCGCCCACCACTTTTGCTGTTCAGTCTCGCAGGAATTCCGCAGTAACATAACGGTCATCGTGCAGTAACAGGACAACTTTCTCGCAAGTAACAACATCGAAAAATAGTCCTGATGGATCTAGTTTTTATTAAGCACTTTTATGAAACATTCATGGTGCAGACGGATTAGAAAAAAATACTATAATAACGTGAGAGATATTGCCTGTAAAGATTGAATTTACTTTTTTTAGTTCTCGTCTCATTGAACGGCGTTAATAACGTAACGATCATGTGCAGTAACACGACTATTTCCGCAGTAACAATGTTATAAAGCATTTTTGTCTCGATCACCGTGTAGTAACAGGACTATTTGTCTCATTGTAACGTCGTTTTAAGCATTATGGTGAAAACGGTTTAAAAAATAATATCCGATGTGGAGAGATATTATTGTTTAAAGATTAGAATTCTAAAGTTTACTTTGTACTAAACTTGCTATTACGTTTTTTGTATGGACAAAAAGAAGTACTTTAGCACTTGTATTAACTTGTGGACCATGCACATGCGTTTTTTTAGCGCTTGTATTTTGCACAAGATTGAGATTTAAAAATTTACCTGTGCAACAGCAGTGGTACTCTGTAGTAGTACCGTTACTACCATATGTTCTCTGCTGCTGCTATTTAATCATGATGTTACTGCAAAAAGTGCAGTAACGACCGTAAATTGCCAGAAACGTATCGTGTTACTGCACTTCTGCAATAATGTTACTATCGAATAATAGTACAAGGTATGGTTCCTACAGTAACATAACGGGTTGTGTTCAGAAATTTTGAACAAATATACTAGATAAAGCAAACAATAATCTATATCACATTGTGTTATTATGGTGAATTGGTTTAGGAGAGTTTGTTAGAACCATGAGATCATGGGTTTAGTCTGGATTCACCAATTTATTTTTAATTTTTCTAAAAAGAGAAAAGAAGATGCATGGGTTCTAGTCTTGGATTTCACCAATTTATTTTTAATTTTTCTAAAAAGAGAAAAGAAAAGGGAAAGATTGGGGGAGGAGAAAAATAAGAAAAGAGAAGAGATCGGGGAGGCGAGCGCGCACGCGCGTGGGGGAGGGAAGGATGGTTCTAAGGAGCGGCGCGCGTGGGGAGGGAAGGAGGGGTCTAAGGGAGGGGTGTATATATAGTAGCTCTGTTATTACACCTCCTCTTAGAATAACTATTCTACACCCCCCCCCCCCATCAGCCAACTACCAAGCCCATCCCTCTCTGTTATACACCTCTCCCTAGAATAATCCCTCCCTCCCCCGATCACGAGCGGCTCCACCTCCCACCCTGAATCTGCGCCCGCCCCGCCCTCCCAGCGCGCCGCCCCCATCCTCCAGTCCTCCTCCTCCCAGCGCGAGCGATCGCGCGCCCGTGCGTCCTGCCCCGCCTCCTCCTCCCCAGCGCGATCTCTCTCCTTTTTTTCTTCGCTTTTTCTCCTCCTCCCCATCCCGATCTCTCTCTCTCTCCCCTTTTTTTCCTTCGCCTTTTCTCCTCCTCCTCCCTATCCCGATCTCTCTCTCTCCCCTTCTTTTTTTCTTTTCCTCTCTCTCTCCCCTTCTTTTTTTTCTTTTCTTCGTTTTTTCTCTCCAATCTCTCATTTTCATTTCTATTTTCGAGGAAAAAATTAAAAATAAATTGGTAAATTTAAGACTAGAACCCATGATTTCATGGTTCATAATAAACTCCCCTAACCAATCCACCTTATGACACGTTTTGATTTGAGATCATTGTTTTCTTTCTGTATATATCTGTTCAAATTTTATGAACACAAACCCGTTATGTTACTATAGGAAGTCATATCTTGTTACTATGATTCGGTAGTAACATTATCGCAGAACTGCAGTAACACGATATGTTACTGCGAAATATATAGGCCGTTACTGCGCAATGTATAGGTCGTTACTGCACTTTTTGCAGCAACATCATGACGAAATTATAGTAACAGAGAACATATGGTAGTAACGGTATTACTGCAGTACCACTGTTTGTGCATAGCTAAATTTTAAAATATCCATCTTGTGCAAAATACAAGTGCTAAAAAAGTGCATGTGCATGGTCACAAGTTAACACAAGTGCTAAAAGTACTTTTCTTTGTCCATACAAAGATACGTAGTAGCAAGCTTAGTACAAGTAAACTTTTAGAATTCTAATATTTAAACAATAATATATCTCACATCGCATATTATTTTTTAGAACCGTTTTCACCATAACGTTGTAAAACGAGACAATAGTCATGTTACTACACGATGATCGACACAAAAATGCTTTTATAACGTTGTTACTGCGAAAATTAGTCGCGTTACTGCACATTGATCGTCGCGTTACTACGCCGTTCCAGCAACACGAGAACTAAAAAAAGTAAATCCCAATCTTTAGAGAGCAATATCTCTCACGTTATATAGTATTTTTCTAATCCATCTGCACCATGATGTTCGTAAAAAAGTGCTTAACAAAATTAGATCCATCATGAGTATTTTTTGATGTTGTTACTGTGAAAAAGTTGTCTTGTTACTGCACGATGACCGTTATGTTACTGCGGAATTCCTGCGAGACGTGAACATCAAAGTGGTGGGCGAGGGAGGGAGTCAATGGGCGGTTTTGACCGAGGTTTGACCGGCGGGATGGGGCTTTGACCAGAGTCAAACCCGCCCATTGACTCCCTCCCCGCCCACCACTTTGCTGTTCACGTCTCGCAGGAATTCCGCAGTAACATAACGGTCATCGTGCAGTAACATAACGGTCATCGTGCAGTAACAGGACAACTTTCTCGCAGTAACAACATCGAAAAATAGTCCTGATGGATCTAGTTTTATTAAGCACTTTTTTATGAACATCATGGTGCAGACGGATTAGAAAAATACTATATAACGTGAGAGATATTGCTCTGTAAAGATTGAGATTTACTTTTTTTAGTTCTCGTCTCATTGGAACGGCGTAATAACGTAACGATCAATGTGCAGTAACACGACTACTTTCCGCAGTAAACAATGTTATAAAAGCATTTTTGTCTCGATCACCGTGTAGTAACAGGACTATTGTCTCATTGTAACGTCGTTTTAAAGCATTATGGTGAAAACGGTTTAAAAAATAATATCCGATGTGAGAGATATTATTGTTTAAAGATTAGAATTCTAAAAGTTTACTTTGTACTAAACTTGCTATTACGTATTTTTGTATGGACAAAGAGAAGTACTTTTAGCACTTTGTATTAACTTGTGACCATGCACATGCGTTTTTTTAGCGCTTGTATTTTGCACAAGATTGAGATTTAAAAATTTACCTGTGCACAAGCAGTGGTACTGTAGTAGTACCGTTGCTACCATATGTTCTCTGCTGCTGCAATTTTAATCATGATGTTACTGCAAAAAGTGCAGTAACGACCTATAAATTTCGTAGTAACGACCTATAAATTTCGCAGAAACGTATCGTGTTACTGCACTTCTGCAATAATGTTACTATCGAATAATAGTAACAAGGTATGGTTCCTACAGTAACATAACGGGTTTGTGTTCAGAAATTTTGAACAAATATATAGATAAAGCAAACAATAATCTTATATCACATTGTGTTATAGGGTGAATTGGTTAGGAGAGTTTGTTATGAACCATGAGATCATGGGTTCTAGTCTTGGATTCACCAATTTATTTTTAATTTTTCTAAAAAAGAGAAAAGAAGATCATGGGTTCTAGTCTTGGATTCACCAATTTATTTTTAATTTTTCTAAAAAAGAGAAAAGAAAAGGGAAGAGATTGGGAGGAGGAGGAAAAATAAGAAAGGAGAAGAGATCGGGAGAGGGCGAGCGCGCACGCGCGTGGGGGAGGGAAGGATGGTTCTAAGGGAGGGCGCGCGTGGGGGAGGGAAGGAGGGTTCTAAGGGAG
>CM020183.1:30185380-30196258 GCA_009805545.1 Oryza longistaminata
GGGTGTATATATAGCTAGCTCTTTATAACACCTCTCTCTTAGAATAACTACATCTACACCCCCTCCCCCCATCAGCCCAACTACCAAGCCCATCCCTCTCTGTTATTTACACACTCTCCCTATAGAATAATCCCTCCTCCCCCGATCACGAGCAGCTCACCTCCCACCGAATCTGCGCCTGGCCCCGCCTCCCCAGCGCCCGCCCCCCTCCTCCAGTCCTCCTCCTCCAGCGCGAGCGATCGCGCGCCCGTGCGTCCTGCCCCGCCTCCTTCACTCCCCAGCACGATCTCTCTCCTTTTTTTTCTTTTCGCTTTTTCTCCTCCTCCCATCCCGATCTCTCTCTCTTCTCCCCTTTTTTTCCTTCGCTTTTCTCCTCCTCCTCCCTATCCCGTCCTCCTCTCTCTCCCCTTTCTTTTTTCTTTTCTTCGTTTTTTTCTCTCCAATCTCTCAGTTTTCATTTTGATTTCGAGCAGAAAAAATTAAAATAAATTGGGTAAATTCAACTAGGAACCTCCATGATTTCATGAGTTTCATAACAAAAACTCTCCTAACCACCACCTTATGACTACGTTTTGATGTTTGAGATTATTGTTTTCTTTCTGTATAATGATCTGTTCAAATTTTGTGGACAACAAACACCGTTATGTTACCTCGAAATCAGAATTTTGTAACCTTTTACTTTCGGCAGTTGTAACATTATCGCAGGAACTGCAGTAACACGATATGTATACTGCGAAAATAATAAGGCCGTTACTGCTGCCATGTATTATCGGTCGTTACTGCAACTTTTCTGCAGAACATCGTGACTGAAAATTTTGGAGAACAGAGAACATAATGGTGTAACGGTACTTACTACAGTACACTTGCTGTGATATCTTAAATTTTAATATTCTCATCTTGTGCAAAATACAAGTTGCTAAAAAAGTGCATGTTGCATGGTCACAAGTTAACACAAGTGCTAAAAGTACTTCTCTTTGTTCCAGTACACAAGATTGACGTATAAGCTAAGCTTAAGTACAGATAAACTTTTGAATTCCTAATCTTTAAAACAATAATATATCCACATCACATATTATTTTTTAGAACGTTTTCACCCATAATGCTTTGATAAAACGACGTTTACAAGACGACAATAGGTCATTTTACTACACTGATGATCGACGACAGAAATATAATTGTTTGTATACGTAGTTCTGCGAAATAGTCCGTGTTACGGCGCACATTGAATCGTCGCGTATTAATCGTTTCAGGCAAACGAGGAACTAAAAAAAAGTAAAATCCCAATCTTTAGAAGAGCACAATATCTTCTCACATATTGATTTTTCTCTAATCCAGTTCTGCACCATGATGTTCGTTAAAAAAAAAAAAGTGGCTTTAAAAACCCAACAAAAACTTAGATCCCAATCATTGGGGACTATTTTTTCGATTGTTGGCTTTACTGTGGAAAAGTTGTTCTTGTTACTGCACGATACCGTTATGTTACTGCCGGACATTCATGCGAGACGGTTGAACATATCTCGGCATACATGGTAGACCCTGCAGTGGTAGTCTGTTTTGAGCTTTTCCATGAAATAGCTCCTCCTGCCAGGGTAAACACGTATCCCGATGTTGACTTTGTATTATCTTTTGCAAAGTCAGAATCCGTATACCCCACTATCTGGAGCGATTCTGCTTTTCTGTAAGACAGCATGAGGCCTTTTGTACTTTGCAAATAACGCAAGACTTTCTTTACCAATTTCCAGTGCTCTGGGCCTGGATTACTTTGAAATCTGCCAAGTAACCCGGTAACAAATGCCAAGTCAGGTCGTGTGCACACTTGCGCGTACTGTAGGCTTCCTACAGCTGACGCATATGGCTTTGTTTTCATTTCATTGAGCTCATACTGATTTCTGGGACATTGCGATGCCCCATACTTTTCGCCTTTCACTATAGGAGCAGGTGTAGCACTGCATCTGTACATATTGAATTTCTTCAACACCTTTTCTATATATGCCTTTTGAGAAAGTCCCAATGCATACTTTGCTCTATTTCGGTGAATCTCTATGCCCAAAACATATGAAGCCTCACCGAGGTCTTTCATGTCAAAGTTTGAGGACAAGAATTTCTTTGTTTCCTGCAGTAGACTGACATCACTACTAGCCAGTAGAATGTCATCCACATACAGAATTAGGAAAATAAATCTCCCATTCTTAAACTTTGAATAGATACAGTTGTCCTCGACATTCTCTTGAAACCCAAATTTCTTTATTGTCCCATCAAACTTCAAGTACCACTGTCTCGAAGCTTGCTTTAATCTATAAATGGATCTCTTTAGACGGCATCCCATATTTTCATTTCCTTTCATGACAAAACCTTTCGGTTGCGCCATGTATACTTTTTCCTCCAAATCTCCATTTAGAAATGCCGTTTTTACATCCATCTGATGTAATTCCAAATCATAATGTGCCACCAGTGCCATTATAATCCTGAAGGAATCTTTACAAGAGACTGGAGAAAATGTCTCATTGTAATCAATCCCTTCTCGTTGCGTGAAGCCTTTTGCCACAAGTCGCGCTTTAAACTTTTCTATATTCCCTCTGGAGTCATATTTGGTTTTGTAGACCCATTTACAGCCTACTGTTTTGGCTCCTTTAGGAATTTCTTCTAAATCCCAAACATCGTTTAGTTTCATTGATTTCATTTCATCTTTCATGGCTTCCAACCATTCAGATGAGCGAGCGCTTCTCATGGCCTCTTCATATGAGGTGGGATCATCCTCCATATGCGACTATTCTATATTATAAACTTTATAGTCATCACGGATAGCCGATCTTCTGACTCTTTCAGACCTTCTAGGGGCCTGCACATTTGGCACATCCTGTCCCTGAGGCTCTTGTTGAGTCTCCTGTACTGGCACATTATCTGTTTGAGGCTATTGCAGCTCCTCCTCTGGTGTAGCAACAATTTCTGTTGAATCCTGTAGAACAGGTTCCTCACTTTCATTCATTGTTGCCACAGGAGGGGTAACAACAGGTGCCGGTACCGCAACGACAGGCATTGCAGGCACAACATCAACAGGTAGAGAGAAGAAAGGTTCCTGAGTCGACGGAGTGGGTACAGACCCCCGTCTCTCCTCAAGATCAATTTCTCGAACTACCGAGCTCCCCCTAATCATTTCGTCTTCCTCATTTCTACAAACTTTGTATAACTGTTTGGACAATAGAAACGATAACCCTTTGATCTTTCAGGATAGCCAATAAAATGGCAGCTTACTGTTTTGGGGTCCAACTTCCCAATATTTGGGTTAAATACTTTGGCCTCTGCAGGACTCCCCCACACACGGATGTGAGCTAGCGAGGGTACTCTTCCTGTCCATAGCTCATACGGTGTTTTGGGTACCGATTTGCTTGGAACTCTGTTGAGAATATGAATGGCGGTTTTTAACGCCTCCATCCATAAACCCAGTGGTAGGGTGGAGTAGCTCATCGTGCTGCGCACCATATCCATAAGGGTACGGTTACGCCTTTCAGCTACCCCATTCTGTTGAGGTTCGCCCGGTGTTGAATACTGGGCTACTATTCCATTCTCTAACAAGAACCTTGCAAAAGGTCCAGGGACTTGCCCATAAGGCGTATGTCGACCATAGTACTCCCCCCACGGTCAGATCTTACTACTTTAATCTTTATATCATGCTGATTTTCAACTTCAGCTTTGAATATCTTAAATTTATCCAATGCTTCTGATCGCTCTTTAATTGGATAAATATAACCATAGCGGGAGTAATCATCTGTGAATGTTATGAACGAGTCATAGCCATCCACACTTTTCACAGGAAATGGACCACAAATATCTGTATGAATGATCTCTAAAATTCCTGCGCTTCGTTTTGCACCCTTTTTGATGCTCTTTCCAAATTTTCCTTTAATGCATTCTATGCATTGTTCTAAGTCTGAGAACTCCAATGGAGGAAGAATTTCATTCTTAACTAGTCTCTCAATTCTCCCCCTCGAAATATGGCCCAAACGACAGTGCCATAATTTCGATGAGACATCGGGAGTTCGCTTTCTTTTCTTGTTTTCTTTTGTCAACGAGGACACAACATTCACATTCTCAGAAAGAGATAACAAATAAAGCTCGTCTCGCAACACAGCAAGACCAATACATGCATTATTATGCCATAGTTCACATTTGCCACTTCCAAAGCGGCAATCATATCCATCAAAATCCAACTTTGATACACTTATTAAGTTTCTTTGCAAAGAAGGAACATAAAAGACATCTCGAAGTAAAAGTGTGAAGCCATTCGCGAGCTCTAGAAGTAGATCTCCAACAGCTTCAACTTTTTCTTCAACTCCATTGGCAACTCTAATGGAGCTTTCTCTTCTTTGCGTAGTCCTCGTCGAACGGAATGCCTTTAAACAATTACAAGCATGAATAGTTGCTCCAGAATCAATCCACCATGTGGATCTAGAGTAACCAACATAATGAGATTCATTTACAAATGTAATAATGTTCTCACATTTCCTTGCCATGATCATTTTCAGGAAGTCAGGACAGTCTTTGTTGTAATGTCCTGTCTTCTTGCAGTGGAGACACTGATCTTTCTCAACAGCGAACTGTTGTTGCTAAGGCAGATGCTTCGACTGTTTAGCTTTTGAGGTGGGAGACTTGTGGTTCTTTTTCTTGTTATCTTTAACATAATTAATTGAACCACCATTTGATTCTTTGATTCTCTCCTTCTCTTGCACACAATTAGCAATGAGCTTTTCAAAGTTCCATTTCTCTGGACTTATGTTGTAGTTGACAATAAAATTGTCAAACTGCTTTGGCAATGAGGCCATAACCAGATGGACCAGAAAGTCATCTGTTATGCCCAAATCCATTGGCTTCAACTTGGAAGCCATGTTGCTCATTCTAAGTATGTGGTCTCTAACACCACCTCCATGGTACCTTTCTGTCACAAGCTGCTTGATCAGCTGTGTAGCATAAGTCTTTGAAGAGCCAGTAAACTGACTCTTTATTCTTTCAAGGTACTCTGAGACAGCGTCACACTCTGGAATTGAGCCCAATAATGTTGGCTCAATCGTGTTCTTTACCACAGCCAAACATTTCTTGTTGGCTAAGGACCATTTCTTTTGTTCAATGTCATATGACATGACGAGAGGACCATTGTCCCTCTGTCTCTTTTACCAGTCAGCATCTGACTCATTTGCACCTCTGACAAGTGCAGCAGGTTCCATAGGACATGGGGTAGTCAACACCCAGTCCACCTCTCCCAAGATAAAAGCAAGGTCGAGTTTTCTTTTCCATTCTGCGTAGTTATCTCCTTTCAGGGTCGGAATATCTTTAATGCAACCCATGTAGCCACCTGAAATAATCATGTACTGTGAGAACAAAATAAACATTAAAATAGTATGCATTAAGCCTACATCACCGTTGGGCAGAATTAGACATAACACATAGCCATAACTATAACATTGCAATTATCAACGTTGGTCAGAAAATTACAACATCATAGCACATAATTAATGTTCCTAAAATTAAATTCTCCCGTTGGTTCGAAATTTAATTTTAGAAACACTAATTTTCATCAATTTTATCTATTTGCAGCGGAAAAACTATATAAAATTCATATGAACAGTAGCAGAAACTATGTAATTCACTCTCTGTAAAAATTCTCCCGTTGGTTCAAATTTAAACAGAGGTAAAATATGCAAAAAACTATTCAAAATTCTATTGAAATTTTCATGAAAATTATACAAAATAAAAGGAAAATTTGCTACTGTCCCTCTTTTCATCATTTTCGGCCCCCCGAGGGACCTAATTTGAACTTTTGCCGGCGGCCCACGGCCCTATTTTGGCACGCGCGGGCGCTCCCCTTTATCCCCTAGGCCGCAACGTGGGCCTGGGCCGGGAAACCGCCACGCGCGCGCGCCCCTCTTGGGCCGTTTTTGGCCCAACCGTCGCCGGCCGTCCGATCCGCTAGGGTTCGATCGGACGGCCGGGCGGGGAGATCGGGCAAACAAAACCGTCGACCCCCCCAGCCGCCGCTGAACCCTAGCTTCTCTTCTTATCGATTGGTTTTTACTGGGTTATATTGCTATATTATATTATATCAGCTGATTGTCTTTATATCGATTAGCTACACTTGGACATATAGTCCGATTGCTTAAACCCTATCGCTATAAGGCTGGTACCGGGCATCGCGCTACTTATCGGCTGATCGACTGGAACTACTCTATCGGCTTGTCAGCTGATCGGCTGTTTGATCTATTATTTACATTATCTTGTCAGTTGCAGAATCAAACCTGACTAGCACGAGCCCGCCATTACATACATCTGGACCTTGCAACAGGAGTAAGCAGATTCTGCCCAGGCGGTCGTGTTCGATTTTTTGTCAACAGTCCTCCCCTCCCTCCCTCCGCGCCGCTGCGCGGGCGCGTTCGCAGATTGATCTTCCCTTCCGATCCCTCTCGTGGACGAACTGGTTGGGGAGGATTGCTTGGGAGGGACATGGCGCGCGGCCGTATGAGTACAGCCGCACCAGCCTCCTCCATCAGGTCCCGTAGACGAAACGCGGTGGAAAGCCGAAGCCGCCGCCGCCATGGGGGATGGGTGTGAAGGAAAGAGCAGCGACAGGCGGTAGGCGGACAGGAGGAGGATGGGAAGACAACGGATGAGCAAGGAGAAGCGAGTACCGACGTAGTCTCATGACAGAGGGGACAGAGACCGACGATTCTAGTGACGGGTGGGGCCAGATTAGCTAGCAATGTAGGTCTCGAAGGCGAGATGGGCTAACGGGCGACTGCTAGCGTTCGTTTTTTTTCTTTTTCATCTTTTAGTAGTTTTATACACCTTAAAGTTTACACATCTAAAATTTATCCACCTAAAATTTATAGAGCAAATGTTACAAGCAAAATTTTATATACCCGATTTAAATTCAAATTCCGGATTCAAATATTTTATATATAAAAATTTCTATCATAAAGTTTATGCGTCTATAGTGCAAAGTGACCGGTATCAAAGTATATGCCACATGAATGAGAGTATGATATTTTTCCCCTTTTTCTAATTTTCTTTTCTATTTTTTTAAAAAATTTTTTATGATGTAATAGAAAAGTAGAAAAAAAGAGGGATATGAAAAAAGGAGTAATTTAGGTGGGGGAGGGGAACGGGTGATCGCTAGGAGGCCCTCAACTCCGCGGTTCTTGGCCCAGCCCAACCCACTCCCTCCTCCACACCGCGTCCTCCCCTCCCGGCCTCCCTTCCGCTCTCCCCAGTCCCCACGCCGCGCCCCCTCCCTTCGCTTCCTGGGGCGCGTCCCCCCTCCCGGCTTCCCTCTCGTTGTCCCGCGAACCCACGGCCCCACCCACTTCCCGGCGGGGCCTCCTTCCTCTCAATCTCTCTCCCCAATCTCTCTCCTCCCTTCTTTTTTTCTTCTCCCTCCTCTATTTTTTTCCTCCTATTCTCCACGGCCCAACCCACTTCCCGGTGGGCCTCCTTCCCTCGATCTCTCTCCTGATCTCTCCGCTCCCTTTTTTTTTTCTTTCTCCCTCCTCTCTTATTTTTCTCATATCTTTTCTTTTTTTTAGAAAAAAATAAAAATAAATTGTTGAATTCGAGACTAGAACCCATGACCCCCATGGCCCCCACCCACTCCCGGCGGGCCTCCTTCCTCTCGATCTCTCTCCGATCCTCCCCGTCCTCTTTCTTTCTTTTCTCTTCTCCTCTTCTCTTATTTTTTTCCTTCTATTTTCTTTTTTGTTAGAAAAACAAAAAATAAATGGTGAATTCAAGACTATAACTCTCTCCCGATCTCTCCGTCCCGTCGCTTTTTTTCTTCTCCCTCCTTCTCTATTTTTTTCCTTCTATTCTTTTCTTTTTTTAGAAAAACTAAAAATAAAGATTGGAATTCCAGACTGAGAAACCCATGATTCTCATAGTTTCATAAACAAATTTTCCTAACCAATTCACCTTATGATTACTTTGTGATTTGAGATTATTGTTTTCTTCTTATATATTCTGTTCAAATTTTGTGAGACAAAACCCGTTATGTACTGTAGAAAATCATACATTTTGACTATTGATTCGGGTATGTAACATTATCGCAGAACTACAGTAACACGATATGTTAACTGCGGAAAAATAATGGGCGTTACTGTGCAAACTTTATTATGGTCGTTACTGCAACTCTTTTAGTAACATCGTTCGCATGAAATGGCAGGAACAGAGAACATCTTAATGGTGTAACGGTACACTAAACAGTACCACTGCTGCTGCATAGCTAAATTTTAAATCTCAATCTTGTGCAAAATACAAGTGGCTAAAAAAGTGCATGTGCATGGTCACAAGTTAACACAAGTGCTAAAGAGTTATTCTCTTTGTCCATACAAGAGATGACATATTAGTAAGCTTAGTACAAGTAAACTTTTAGAATTCTAATCTTGTAACAATAATATCTCATCACATCACAAATTATTTTTTAGAACTGTTTTCACCATAATGCTTTTAAAACGATGTTTACCAAAGACGACAATAGTCATGTTACTACATGATGATGCGAGACAGAATACTTTATAATGTTGTATACTTGCGGAAAGTTAGTCGTGTTACCGCACATTGATGTCGCGTATTAATCGTTCCAGCGAGACGAGAACTAAAAAGAGATAAATCCCAATCTTTAGAGAGGCAATATCTCTCACATTTGTTTTTCTAATCCGTTATCGCACCATGATATTCAGTAAAAAAATGCTTTAACGAACTAGATCCATCATGACTATTTTTGACATTGTTTACTAGCAAAAAAGTTGCCTTATTTTCTACAGCGATGAATCGTGCCTTGTTACTGACGATTCCTGCAGAAGAGACAACAAACTATCTTGTTCACTCTATATAGGGGCTGTGCTCTGCTTGTTGGGTTGGGTACATGTTGTCCCTCACAAAGTAGTTTTTTTGTTTAAAAAAAACAAGTCCTTACAAGTACACATGCCACCCAAAACAATCTGACACAAAAATTAAGTGGCACGGAGCACCTCCCTGGGTCAACCATACCTCGGTATAGTAGAATGCATGTCCGCAACTTTTTTAATCCAGGGTGATTACCACACATGACTCTCTTCAACAATTTTTTATTTTAAACGTATCGTAGGAGTGGATTCGAGATGATTGTCCCCTCGTTAGTTTTGCATGTTCTTAATTAATTATAAAAAAAATAAAAAAAAATAAAAAGATGTATTAACATGTGATAATAATACTTCACAAACATGCAAGTTTAATAATTCAACTCTACATCTCGCAACGAAAATAAATTGAAAGTGAATATACGTTAACTAGCCATGATCTATACTTTTTGTAAGTTGATAAATTTTTTATTTATACTCCCTTCCAGGTTTCATAATATAAAGGCACAATTATTGCTTATGATGTTCCATAATATAAGGCGTGCATGTATGCCATACATTAATTAGCACATCTTTTCCATTAAATTATTATTTTTTTAAAATCCTCCACCCTCCTATCTCTAACGTGGAGTGCATGGCATTATATTTATTAGGAATATACAAATTAAGGATGTGATAATAATAATTTTTTGGTCTTTAGGTTAAGCGGTGGTTGTGCCTTATATTTAGAATGGATGTGAGTATCGGCTAGAGATCACATGTGCATAACCAAATATCGTGATAAATATTTTCCGAGATGTTATATATCTATGTTTCAACTATCTTGTTTGGAGATAAATCCCACTGAGGTACCTATTAAATTGTAGATCTTCGACAAGAGTTCTTAACTTTAGAATTAATCATTTTTTCATCTAAAATTATTTAGAAGTGGTCAAATATACGACATTGCTACATCAACCAATGGTCCCGACTCCTTGGCCCTATCGTTTCATCCAATGATTATGTTTGTATAAACAAAAATATTGAAATTCGAAAACCTGGAATTTTTTGTACATATTCTTTCTCTATCACGCTTTATTTATAGCATTGTTTGCGTTTTGAATACGAAGACATTATATATAATTTTTTACGTATTATTGCTAAATGCTACTGATGTAAACACAATGCCATTAGACCTCAAGATCCAATTATTGACAAGAGGTGGAACTTACAACTATCTTAGGGGTTTTGTGTCTTAAAGATATGGAATTTCCGTGGCCGTCCATCCTGTGCAACAAGACCCAACGGCTCAAAGGGAGGCCTTGACCCGGCGCCCTGATAAATGCGAAGGCGCCGCAGCCCAAGTGGCTGTGGGTGCCCCCGTCACACTGACGCCACTATAAAAGGGGTGGAGGCCGGAAGGCCGCATCACGACAACCCGCGCGACGACGACGACGATGGTCCGGCGCCCTTCCATCACGAACACCTCAACCGGTCGGTATCTAAACCCTCTCCATCCATCTACAATGTCGTTCATCAATCCAAATAGAACCACCCGACTAGATCTAACCTAGTGATCCTAGTGCAAAGTCTAACAATGGTATCAGAGCACCCTAGCGCTTAGATTGGTTCGGGAAAGAAACCCACAGAGGAAAGAAAGAAAAGAAAGCAAACGATCCACACGGATCGAAAAGAAAAACCCTAACCCTAATCTTACCTCGTCGCCGGCCGTCCGTTGACGCCGGCAACGGAGGGGGGAGGGGCAAAGAGGCACCGCCGAGGAGCCACTCGACGCGTGCGCGCACCCGTGGGTGCACGCACGCGGTGAAGGAGCCCGCGGCGCGCCGCCATCTCTCCCGTCGCTGTTCTCTCTCTCTCACTTCACGCGGGGAGGGGTGAAGACGGTGGGGGGAGAAGAGAAAGAGAAAGGGCACTCCGGCCATGGCGCCGGCGGCGCGAAGGTTGCCGGCGACGGCGACGCCCCCGCTCCGCCGGCGGTCGCGAGAGAGAGAGAGAGAGA
>CM020183.1:30198863-30242718 GCA_009805545.1 Oryza longistaminata
AAATATTTAGAGCAACTGGCAGAGAGTTGTTGTTCGCCGCATGTAAAGTTTATGCTAAACACTTACAGGTGCGTCCGCATTTGTTTGTGAAGACTAGAGCTGGATGTGCTACGAATTCGACTGCCTATATACTTCTAACATCATCAATGTGGTTTTTATCACTTGGCTATTTGCTCCATTCCTCTTCAATTCATCGGATTAGTGGCAGGAAAATAGTAGACCGACTGGGATGTCTGGACCAAGTGGATAAGCGAAAAGATAGGAGAGTTCAATAGGTTTATATTGAAATGAGTACAGTGTGGACCATATCCAGTATCATGCAAGCACATTTTTCTGTTGAATTGAACTCTGTAGACCAGAAGTGCCATGATCTAATAGAAAACTTATTAAGGGGACAGTAATAGAACAAGTTAAAACTGGGAAAAAATGAACACTAATTTATTTTGAAAAAGGTTGCATACAACAGCATAAGAGGCTAATTCAGTTATTTGGCAGAATTCTAAGGACTCACCTTCCAAACTCCCACAAGTTAAATCTCACCAGCCACCTTCTGAACCACATTGTGAGACAACCAGTCTGTCCACCATGCTCTGTATTTTTCCCTTGTTTGTCACCGTAAACATGACCCCAATGCATCAATTGATGCATGAAGGAACACTCAAGCCCAGCAGGATGAATAATAACTCCATTTGCATGCTAACACACACAATAAACAAAATATATTAGTTTGTAAGTCAGACTATAATAACAAGTCGTTACTCATGATCATTTGAGATGAAACTACAACATTTCTCGAGATTAGAATGCTCTCGAAACTTGAAATAGATGTGCGTGCCAAAGGAGGTATATTGCGCTCCTTAGCCTTATAAGCTAAAGCATTATGCGCATAATAAACAGGTAGACAGGAAATTTTTGACAAAAGTAAACCAAAGTTTTTTTTATCAGAACAAAATCAGAGTGAGAAGTGCATACTTACAGTTATATTTTTGAAATACTGTGTAACCGAATCAGACTTTGGGAACCTCAGCCCTACGCCACTTCTCGTAGAGAACATAAAACTTTACAAACGCATCCGTAGGCTTTACTGGGGGTTCTCCTTGACATAAGGGAAATCCACGTCTCGGGGAGAACATTAGGTCCTAGTTTTGAAGTGTCCAATGGCTTGTATGATTCCAGCAGCACACCTCTCAGGTTGCATGAATTATCTTAGGATTATCCTTCGCATTTTCTGAATACCACTGAAGTAGTTCCTCTGGGCATTGCTGACCTAAACATTTGAAAAAACTTTGTAATTGCAGTAAGCACACATTCAAATCTGTTATGAACTGTTATGAACTTTGTTCGTTACTTCATGCAAATTTATTGCATACTGCCATGACACCATGTAACCCAGGGATGCTGAATAATCCTGCATCGTTACCAGAGTCACCGCAAGCAAGAGTATATTGGGTGGTTTTCCACATGAGCTTAACTTCTTGAGCAAATATGCAAGTGCCTGACCCTTTCCAGCACTTGAGGTAATACATCAAGGTCTGGCCACCGCTATAGATTATTTTAGCATCTAGTGAGAACAAAACAATACCAGTTAATCATACATGAAATCAAAACATGGATGGATGTTTCTTAAGAAACGGTCCAACACTGAAAACAAATATTGAATGTTTCTTAGAGAAAAAATTATTCAAAGCTGAGCACATCAAGACAATGCTTCCTCACCCCACGTTTCTCCACCTTCTCAGAGAGAGACTTTATCACTTCCTGAGCACTCTTTTGTGTCAACATAAAGCTGACCTTATGTGGACGCTGTTCTGACTCTACCTATATCCATGTAAATGTACAGCAATAAAGTGTTGTTGCTTATTAGTTAGTCATCAAATTATCAAAATGGTTATAAATTAATGAAAGCAACCATGCAAGTTATTGAACAACCTGAGTTTCAGCTCGGAAACATTTGCTGTCTCCTCAACAACAATATTCCTGTCCCACTTATTATTCAGATATTCACCCAGCCATCATCAGGAACCATTTCTCACCATATGTTATCTCAGTGCCACAGACATGATAGTGATGTCTGGAGTTAGCATAGGTTTCTCTTTCCTCAATTCCTTATACAGGGTAGGTGATCTTCCAGTCGAAAATACAAGTAAAGATCCTGGCAGTAAACAGACTCCCACAGGGCACCAAATCTAAGCAATGACAGGTTCTCCTCGTCATGATGATCAACCTGCAAAAGTTCAAAAAGATTGAGCATTAATGAGATAAACAAAATGTCATGATTAGCGCTGGACAAATCCCAGGTATGAGTTGAAAGAAACACACCATTGTATGGTCAAGAATCTGAAACAATCATGAGACGCGCAGAACCATTGAGCTTATCCATTTTACCAGCCTGCAAAGATGGTTGCCAAATTGGGAAAGGTATTAAAATCTTGGGTAAAGCACTAAAATCACTTAAAACTATACACTGTGTTCAGTTCAGATGTTGCATCAGTGCCTCAAAGGAGTTTGAGCCATTTCAGTCAGAAAGCAAAAGGGCCAATGAAAATGCCACGGTGGACAGAATTACAGAATTTGTGACACACGCAAATTTCCGGTCAGCTTTGATACCAACTACTTACCAATCATCGATTTTTTACATAACATAGAGTGAAACAAGCACAGTAATTTGGTAAACACATGGCCTACGAATAGGAATACTATGATGTTAGGTAGACCCGACCCATGTTGTCTGTGATTTCAAGAATACAGGACGACGCGCGTCGAGGAGCTCATGATTCTCAACATTATTATATTATTATTATTATTGTCTTGGGCGAAACAGTAGGAATAATACAGTAATTCATACGAAATCCACGCAATAATCGCCACACAATTCCAAATCCCAAATGAAATGCACGGCACCGATGACCGAAATAAATGCACACCACCCGCTAAATCAGAACCCGCGTGCGGATCAGAAATCGACCGCGAGAAAGCGCCGCCCGCAGGACGAAGAAGAGACCGATCGATCTGGAGGAGACGGAGGAGGAGGGGGGAGATCACACCTGCGACGCGACGCGCGCGCGCGCGCGGAGGGAGGAGGAGGACGCACGGGACCGGGCGGCGACGGGCGGGGCGCGGGTGGCGAGGGCGCGGGGCGCGCGGGGAGAGGGAGAGGGAGAGGTGTGTGCGGTGGCGGTTGGTTGTCTCGGGGAGAGGGGAGAGAGAAGAAGAAGATGCCGTTGCATTGCGGAGCGGAGGGAGGGCTCCGCGTGTCTCGGGCCCACGCCTTTTGCCCGTACCCGTTTGAGCGGCCCATACCCGACAAGGCGATAAGGCCCAAAAGGCCGGAGGTTTTGTGAAAAAGCCCCTCTTGACTCCCAGGGGTTCGGAGAAAAAAACTCCGACTCCCTCGCTCTGTTCGGAGCACGACTCCAGGGGGTCGGAGAAAAGAACACCGATCCTTCGGATCTTTTGTGACCATCCGATCGTAAATAGGCGGTCTAGATTGGGCAAGGCAGAAAGATGCGGGATAGAATCTTTCGTAAGACATAGCATCATCTTTTTCTTATACTTATGTTTATCAGCTAAAATTTAAATTTTTAACTTTAAATTTGAAATTCATTTTAGGGTTTTTCATTGAAGTTTATTTTAAAGTTTTTCAGTGAAGTTTATTTTTCAGCATATGTTTTTAGATCACTAAAAACACATATATAAAAATTTTATTCACAAATTATTTTTCATTTACATATAGTATGCCCCAAACGATGCGGGCCGCAATCTTTTTGCGTACATTAAGTCCCAAAAAATGGGCGGAGATTTGCAAAAAGGACCATTCTTTTGAGTGTAATTGAGTCATTCCCAGGGTGATAGGAGAAGTCGACTCCGACCGCCTTTGGTTATTTTTGTATGGATCGTGAGTAACGCCTATGGCTGTCTGGACTGGGCGAGGGAGAAGAACGCTGTGACGGAAATTTTCAGAAAACACCCTAGTAAAAAACTTACCGTACAAAATAATCCCTCATAACTCCAGACGCCGAGCTCCCAGAACGGCGATACATTGCCATCAAACAACCCAAAAGGGCACGAGGAAACTTTATGTGTCTGCTGGTTGCCTGGTGGTACTCTTCAAAGGAGCGAGGCATTTTTCTTCACATAAGTGTTTAAAGGATTTACAAATGGGAAATTGCCCTTGTCTACAGAAACAGGTGATGAACATGGCTCACAGGCATTAGCCATACACCTATTACATACACATGACAGTACAACAGTAACCTGTCACTAATCCACGGCTCACAAGATCTCAGTTGCTCACTCCTCAAGAACAAAAGAAAAAAAAAATCTCAGTTGCTTTGGCTCCCCATTCCTTTCCCTCCTCCAAGCGATGAAAGCACATCATCTGAATCAACCACAACCTAGAAGCCCACAAACAAACAGATTGTGGTCAACATGAGACATCTAGAAAACAAATCCAGAATTGAAAGGGGAAGCCATTAGATGTACTAACTTGCTGCAGGTGACTAATCAGAGATCCATGTAGCAACTTCTTGAGCCTGTCGCACTGATCCACGCTGTGGCCAGCATTTTGCATCTCTTCTAGCTGACACCACAGCCTCTCGATGGCAGTGTATGGGAACCAGGCCGCTGACATCTTTTTGCGGTGGAGAACGTCCACAGGTCTCTGCAGGATGGTTCAAAGGGTGTAACTGTCAACATGTGCTTGCAAACATCTTGCAATTGGATATTTGAGGAGAGGGAGAGGTGTGTCAGTGTGTGCGGTGGCGGTTGGATGACTCGGGGAGAGGGGAGAAAGAAAAGATGCCGTTGCATTGCGGAGGGAGGGCTCCGCATGTCTCACTCTCGGGCCCACGCCTTTTGCCCATACCCGTTTGAGCGGCCCATACCCGATAAGGCGATAAGGCCCAAAAGGCCGGAGGTTTAGCGGAAAGGCCCCTCCTGACTCCCAGGGGGTCGGAGAAAAAAAGGCCGATCCTTTCGATCTTTTAAGACCGTCCGATCGTAAATAGACGGTCTAGATTGGGCAATCTTTCCTAAAGACACACAGCCCAATCTTTTCGCATATAGCCAAAATAGAAAATTTTAACTTTATATTTAGAGTTCATTTTAGAGTTTTTTTAATAAAGTTTATTTTTCAGTCTTTGCTTTTAGATCGCTAAAAATACATATATCATATATAAAAGTTTTATTCATAAATTATTTTTCATTTACGTATATGTCCCAAACGATGGGGGTCACAATTTTTTTCATACATCAGATTTGCAAAAAGGACCATTCTTTTGAGTGTAATTGAGTCATTCCTAGGGTGATAGGAGAAGACGACACCGAGTCTCCGACCGCCTTTGGCTGTCTGGATTGGACGAGGGAGAAGAACGCTGTGACGGAAATTTTCAGAAAACATCCTATCAAATAACTTACCGTACAAAATAATCCCTCATAACTCCAGACGCTGAGCTCCAAGAACGGCGATATCAAACAAACCCAAAAGGGCACGAGGAAACTTATGTGTCTGCTGGTAGCCTGGTACTCTTCAAAGGAGCGAGGCATTTTTCACATAAGTGTTAAAAGGACTTACAAATGGAAAATTGCCCTTGTCTACAGAAACAGGTGATGAACATGGCTCACAGGCATTAGCCATACAACTATTACATACACATGACAGTACAACAGTAAGCTGACACTAATCCACGGCTCACAAGATCTCAGTTGCTCGCTCACTAAGGAACAAAAGAAAAAAAAACTCAATTGCTTTGGCTCCCCATTCCTTTCCCTCCTCCAAGCGATGAAAGCACATCATCTGAATCAACCACAACCTGGAAGCCCATAAACAAACAGATTGTGGTCAACATGAGACATCTAGAAAACAAATCCAGAATTGAAAGGGGAAGCCATTAGATGTAGCACTAACTTGCTGCAGGTGACTAATCAGAGATCCATGTAGCAACTTCTTGAGCCTGTCGCACTGATCCACGCTGTGGCCAGCATTTTGCATCTCTTCTAGCTGACACCACAACCTCTCGATGGCAGTGTATGGGAACCAGGCCGCTGACATCTTTTTGCGGTGGAGAACGTCCACAGGTCTCTGCAGGATGGTTTCGAAGGGTGTAACTGTCAACATGTGCTTGCAAACATCTTGCAATTGGATATTTGAGTTTGTTGATCTATTACCGATGATGTGAATGATTCCAAGTACTCGACCAGCAAATTGGCCGCTTCTGTGTGCCGTCCATAATTTATGTACAATCTAAATAATGTAGCAGGGTCTGCCTCTGTGCCAGACATACCCCATGAAATCATCCTGTTACCAGCCTTGGTGGTCTAAAGGTACAAATGGAAGGTCAGTGGTCAATCAGATAATAGTTGGTGTAACTATTGGAATATATACATCAGGAGATCACCTTAAACATCTGGACTAGCCAAAGTGGTAGCTCAATCTCAGGGTCTGTGTAAAGAAGTGTTTCCGCAACAATGACAGGCAACCTCGGATGCAAATCTTTGTATTTCTCCTGCAGAACAGAGTTAAAAATTGTAGTTTATGAAATTGACAGAGAAGCTCCTTCAGAACAGTCGGAGTATCATGCAATACTTCAAGATTCTCAAACAAAGTTAGCAAAGAAGTTCATTTCAGAGAAACATTAAATATAGGAAAAAGCAAAGAGCACAGACCAAATATATTTCAAGAGTCTCCCAATGGCAACTCCCCTGGGATTGATGAGCCATGGCAATACTGTTACCATTGCCATCACGGGCATCATCATCGGAAGATGGCAGCAGTAAATTCTTCCTGTAAGAAGGTCATAAAATACAACATTGTTATTTTTTTTGGCAGGGCACCATTATTATTAATATATAATAGTTGCTACAATAGAATAGTAGATGTCAATTAGACTAAAATCAATTCCAGAGAACCAGAATGGACCAAAAAACACAGTTTAACACACCCTGAGTTGCCCACTCTATTAGGGCAGCATTGCTGCGCAATTGCTGCAAATACACGTTCCAACTCCCTACCATGAAAAAATGAAACATTAAAAGTTAGATAATGCAAAGAAGCGCCAACACGAAGAAGCAAGAATCTATCAATACAGGGAAACTGGTCACCTTTTCATTCCTGACTCCTTCCGAAATTTCAGCACAATGGTGAACACCATGTCGTACATATTCTCATTTATAAGAATATCCGTCAGTGCTTCAATAGATTGGTTATCTGCAGTCCCACGAGATATTGATTGCCAAAGCTTGGATATATATTCAAGTCTCAAGTAATATTAAATTATTTGCACGATACTTTGGGGACATATACCTGAAAAGTTGAATCTAGAATTTACAGTGCTGAGCATATAGAGTGCTTCTGTTAGTGTATATTCCTTTTCGAGAATTTCAATGTCAACACAAAACTTCAACCTAGACAGCTCTGAATCTGTGCCAAAAGCAGCTGTAAACAGCAAACAGGTAGTCAATAACGAAATGAGATGTGCAAAGGTCCAGCTAAACAGTGCTTGAGTAACAGAACATACAGTTCTTCATCAAAAGATTACAGGGCTTTTTACTTGGTGAGATTTGATCATCCGCTTCACAAACAGAATCAAGCCAAGCGAATGAGGGATCAACAAGCTGCAATGCATTGATAGCAGCAGACAAAGCATGCAGCCTCTCTTGCAATGCATGAGAAAGTTGCCGGGTTCCACCAGCATTACCCTCTCTACTCAATCTAACGAAATACCTATACATATGTGCAGCAGCCTTCCTCCAATTGTTCCTATAAGCCTCAAATGAATAAAGGACCTTGTAAAGATTTGGTCTAGACAAAAGATCCGAGCGCTCAGCCTGTTAAATAAAATATATTGCATTACAGGTTGCACAAATAAAAGTTTTTGTAATTCAAAAGATGGGGAGAGAGAGAACCTTCCAGAAGAGCTCTTGCTCCACTTTTTCCACCAAGCCAGTGAATGGTATCTCGCCATTGCAAATAACCTAATTCAACAGATAACAAGCTCCTTTAAACTCTAATCATCCAGTGAACATGGTTCGCACACAGTAAAAGAAGTGAACTGAGTAACTCAAAATACACAAAATAGCATACTTATATGATTTTTAACTGACAATGATTAGTGCAAAGCCTGCCGACCAACATCACACATAGTATGCTATTTTTGTGAAGAGCGTAAAAACATAAGGCAAACGGAATCAATTGTGGTTGAACATGACAATTACCAAGCAACGACCCACAGATGTATTGAAGAGGTAAACAGGTGTCATGACCACTAAGGCTGTGTTCGGGAGGAGAGTTTGGGAACCTCTCCCCCCGTGCATGGAAAACAAGGTTGTTTATTAGCACATGATTAATTAAGTATTAGTTAGAAAAAACTTGAAAAATGGATTACTATGATTTTTTACACAACTTTCTTATAGAAAACTTTTGCAAAAAACACACCATTAGTAGTTTGGAAGCGTGTGCGCGGGAAACGAGGGAGTGGAGGTTGGGAACCTTGAGTTAAGAACACAGCCTAAGAGTGTCTATGGACATCAGGTAAAACAACTGGTAAATTAGTAAATTATTCAATGCATTTAGTGAAGACAGTAAATAAACAGAGCAAACCTTTGTCTCGCCAAGCTCACAAAGAACTATGATGAAACGTCTTAAACAGACATACTTGCTATCATTATCTGGATTTGAGATTATTGCGCAATACGCCTCTTGAAAATTTTTCAAATCCAATTTGTACTTGAATACATTAGCCCATAGTCGCCCTTTAATCATAGTTGTAGTTTCAGGGATATCCTCAGCTTCACTTCCATTATCTAAATCGACGATGCTATCTATTTGTTCAAGAGCACCAAGAGCAAACTCGCATGCCCCTTCACTCATGGAGTGCTGCTCAAAAATTTGCATTGCCCACTCATAGTAACGAAGCCTCCATGCTGTAAAAGATCTGCATTCCCCTGGAAAAATAATAAAAAAAAAAGAATTAGGAAATGGTAGAGGTGAATTATAATACAAGCAGAACTAGGAAAATGATGTCACCGGAGATTTGAAACCCTGTTTCCACAGAGAACTTCTGCAGAGCCTTTGGAGCTTCTTGCCCAGATGCAGCTCTGTTTTACAAAGTATTTAGCATATTAACACCATTAATGAGCCAGCCAATCACCAATATAGAAAAAGAGATTGATAAAAGAGAATAAATTTACGCAAGTACACAATCCAAGCATTTTGTTTTGATGGATTGTCAAGGCTTTTAGCCTTTTCCCCATAATTTTCTATTTGAACTTTGTACTTCCACCACACCCCGCACAACCAAAAGAAAAGACACTATGTTTTTTTTAATCCAAGGTGGTCCTGAGTTCCTGACCATCGGATATGCTTTGATGTGATGCTCAAAACTTTGCTGTTGCCAAAGTTCGGATTAATTTATAATGCAGAAAATGTGAACTCATCCCATTGAAATGCTTGGAGAACGGTGAAATCATTGAAATTTTATGTGGAAAGATACTGCTGTGCTGATAAGCTGATAGCACAAGTAGTTGATTGTTTGCTGAAGGACCAGATATGCAGCCTAATTTCGCATTCGTTTCTTTCTCACATCAGTACATATGTTGCAAACCATGTATTGGATTTACTGGTAACACTAGTTCTGTGATGCCGAATTTACTGCTTACATATTGCATTTGTATGCTGATAACTTATGCAGCCAAATGAGACTGGCCTTTCCTTTACGCACTGAATATTAATTAGGGAAATAGGATTTTCAGAAACTTTCATAACTGCAAATAATCACATGTCCACTGTTCAACCTTGGATAACACATAAAGTAGAAGTGTGAAGCAGCCATTTTTTATACTTTGCGATTAAGGATGCAGATATACATTTTCTGGCTTTGATGCAAGATAAATCAATCTTTTTTTTTCTGAATTCAAGCAGCAAAAGTAAACTGGAGATCAGTTCAATGCCTGGTCACTTGGGCTTTTCTATGAGAACCAGTAAGCCAGTGAGCATTATCACATAACAAATATTTTCAGTAATTAGTTAACAGAAAACTGATAAATGGCTCACTAAGTGCTGCATTGCACATTATACAATAATACAGCTAGAAACATCACAAGTAATTCAGATTGCTGTAACATATCAATGTTATATAATCTATAACACTAAGACCACTTCATGAGACTCAATATCCTCTGGTAAGCAGTAAATCACAGTGCACAACTCCACATAGTGTGGAAGGTGGTACCTGAAGAAGCATCGGATAGCTTCATGAACCTTGGATTCTTTCAGGACAATGTTTGCTTCATCACGTGCAAGCACCAGAAGGCAAAATCCATTGAGATGAAGGCATGATGAGCGTGCAAGATCTGTATCCTGGTCAGCTTGAGATGCTTTCACATAGTTCATGTGTGTGTCGAGAATGCCCAGAAGACTCTTTCAGACAGAAATAAGGATAATAGTTGTCATATTTATTGTAAATAGAATGGTAGAACCACATCAAACAAGAAACGTTTAATGAATTTAAGGGGCACCAACAAGAAAGATACCTGAGCAGCTTCATATTGACCATGGCGAACAAGAACTGCTGCCAGATTAATTGTGGAACTCAAGAAACAGTCAGCATTTCCAGCAATATTTTCACTCATAATTGAGCCACTAAACCTCCTTACCAAGTTGACCAACTCAGTTGGATTAGGAAACCAGGGTGAGAGAACATCCCCGTCAGCAGATTTTGGAAAATCAAGTAAACAAGCCAATGTAAAATAAGAGCAGCCAAACTTTCTGTGCAAAGACAGGTCATCAGCTTTTCCTGTGAGAATGAAGTAATGAGGACGTGTTCTTTCTTTATCAAGAAAAGCACAAGAAAGTGGCATTATAAATATTAAGCCAAGTGTGAATATAAGATCCCATATATCATAAGAGGCTAGGTGTGCATTGCATTTAGATTTTAGAGTCATTTGTGGTGCACCCAGACCCATGGCAAGTGCAGAAAATTTTCGTGTGAACAGTACCATGTGGCCGCAGTGCACTGTTCCCATGGGCCTCCTGCCATGCTATTACTTGGCAATAAGAGATAAAAATAATAATTAGTTTCATTGTTTAGTTGAGTTCCTCCATGTAGATACATTCCATATATTAGAAACAAACTAACTTAGAGATACAGATTGTTTCTTAGGGGTCAAGTCAAGCCATTCCCATGAAATGGGTAACATGATACAGTAGCAATTAAGCAATTGAAGATGAATTGATCTAGTGATTTTAGTCTCTAATGAAACAAGTATCATGTGCACCCACTTTCCATTTAAGCCATTATTGAATACAGCATACCAACATGGCATATCTGTTTTTATCTGTATGGACTCGTTGCCTTGTCATAATACAGCGGGAAACATACTGTAGAGGAAGGGTCCCCATTCAAGAGAATACATATCAAAGAACAAAAGTAAGAGAGCAACAGAATGTACTGTAAGAAGTTCTGACCTAGCTGGAGAGAAGAAAGCTGATAGCTGAAATCCTCAATAGTTGGTGGTGTCGTAGGTGAAATTCCTACAAAGTGGAGGACAATCCACTGTCCCAGTATATCTTGAATCACTGGGAACAACTTCAGTTTTATTCTGGCAATATCATTTTGCGACAAGGAGACCTGATTTGGACATTGTTCTTATTAATGAAACAGATAAAAGAAAGACGTTTACCAGTCAAGAATAGCGTGTATCTATGAAGAAGCATTGAATTACAGTTTAACACCACAAATAACACAAAGGTCTGACAAGGATCTTATGGTTATCTGTCTACTATCTTCCAATTGATGCAAGTCAAGAACACTTTAACATCTTAATCAGATTTGCAGATGTTCTTGCGAGTTCTGACCAACCGGAGCAAGTTTGATTAATAGCATGGCAGTCGAACTTGAAGTCTGTGAACGTCCCTAAAAGAAATATAATATTGAACTATACAGTAGTGCGTATCAGAGGTAGCACAATGGCCGAGTTAAGTAAACACATGCACATCAGACAGAAATATCAAAATACAAAAATATGGCATACCTGCCCACCAATGGAGACCAGATAACTGAGGAACAGATATAGATCAAAAGTGGACTCGAACATCGTTCTTGCTACCTGTGAAGTAGCTTGAACCAATAACGCAGTATTCACATTGCAAACTCTCTTCAGCTCATACTCTTGGATGGTCACGTTTGTGTTCAAATACTTCATGAAGTTCTCAATCACATCAAATACTGCTGACCAGGATGTCGACTTTGATTGCAATTTACGAAAAGATAGTAACATTTCAACAGAAAACTTCCTCTGACTCTTGTGAGCGGTCTGCCTTCTTTCTGCATAAGCATCTGTTCCAAATAATGTAATGAGGGCTGAGGGAGACTGAGGACTGAAACCAGTGCCCAGAATCTTTAAGATCTGAGAAACAATTTCATCAGGTGATATAACAGAACTGATGAGGGATTCATGATATATTGCAGCAGCAGATCTCCCCAGCAGATGGCTTATATGATCCATGCACCTTAGAACTTCAATGAGGATTTCAGACTGAGATATATTATCCAATGGGTTCGCCCCAAGGATATCAAAATTGCGCAGGTCATCAGAGGAACCTGATGTATAAAGCTCATAGGCGTTACCCAATAGCTCATAATGATAGTTGAAAATAATTTTAATATAATTATCAAATACTAGAAAAAGGTAACAAACCATAAATAAACTGCTCCATGCCCTCCAAACAACGGAAGAGAGAAAATGAACCCTTTCTTATTAAACCAAAAACTTCTCTGTTAGTATCAAGAAGTAACCCATATGGCCTATTGTTCCAGCACCAATTGTGAAGATACCGTGCAGAAAACTTTTTCCAATGATAAGCAGTCGAACTTGCAGTCTGTGAACTTCCCTAAAAGAATGAGATAGATGAAAATTCAGTCAAGCCACATGCTAGAACTAGAAATCATGAAACCTGATAGAAACAAAGAAATGAGTAAAAAGAAAAGGGAAACCACCTCTTGTTCTATGGTGGATAATATTTCTTTCCGTAGTCCACTAGTTGTAAGTGATTGGAAATAAGAATCGGATAGAAATCTCTTGTGCTCCAACAAGGTTTCACGTAGAGCAGAACTGTGATTCACTCCTGGTTGAAGTAGCCTCCGCAAAAACATAGATGAAATAAAACCGAATGTCTGCTCCTACAGATACAAAAGAAGTCTACATAGCTGAAGAACATTGAGAAGCTTCACACAGCCAACAAAGAACTAAAATAATTATATGAGATCTATATAGCTAAAGGATATATCCCGCAGCAATTGAGCAAAAATGATAAACTAACTCTAAAAAGTCGTATCAATGACAATTATAGGGTTTACGAATATTGTAGTCTAAATAGTAATCATTTTTAAGAATCAAACACACGTCAGGAGTTTAATCCATTCAGAGGACAAGAAACCTAACAGCAATGTGAAGCAATAACCTTATAATTCAAGTTGAACCAGAAGTCATATAGATCAATAGGTGACCTTATCTGTACATAACAATATTTGACATATCATTCTAGAACTATGAATAATAACATCAAGGTGTACATGACATGTCAATTAAGAATGGAACCTCAAGGAAATTACAGTTACCTTCTTGGATGAGAATATTGAATCAGCTGTCCAGACCAAATCATCCAATGTATTCTCGGAGCTTTGAAACAACTGGTCACTGACAGAAACTTCTTGTAGCACATATGAATGCATTATCTCACTGCAGTTATTTACATTTAGGTAAATATTTGAACACTCATAAAGTGACCTAATACAGTTTAGCTTCTGGGTTTAGGATTTATACATATTGAGAGAGAGAGAGAGAGAGAGAGAGAAGGGTGGGCACTTAAAATTGGCTAAGAAACAAAAGCAGGTTTGACCTATAAAAGAAATCAAGGTTTTGGCAATATAGAATTATAAACCTAACTTTTAGTTTCTACGACTTAATGGGAATCTTTATAAGTGCAAAAAAAAAAATACAGGCTTGAGTTTTACAAACTGTGTGCTGGTTCACTGATGAAAAAGTCATAAAGTCAGAGCAGAAAACTATTTGGTCAGCGGCATTTCACAATTCATAAGGGAACAGTGCAGCGCAGCATACTTACGTATCACAATCATACTGCACTATTTCATATAGCATTGATCCAACTTCCTTAAGTATCCAAAGCTTGTCCATGCTTATTTTCAAGTCGATAAGCTTTCCCTGAGAAAAAACAAAATACTCTCCATCAGTAGGTTGAATATATTTGCTCCTCTACGAGCGGGTAGCATAGTCACTGGACCATGATAAGTTGCTAACAGGCACTCAAAATTGTCTCTTCTGAGAACAGAAACCCAAAAAAGGCCATATATATAAATATAAGGGATCATAATGCAATACGGTGATGACTTTGTTTACCTCCACCAAAGGTACAGAAAAAAATGAAGGTTCAGGAGAAAACAAGAACCTTTCACCAGCACCAAAACTAAAACCATATACAGAAACGCAATCACAAGCTCCAGTCTGCACAGTGTAAAAAGGTAAATTAATCAGCTACTTACAGAAACAATGCTCAAAGAATAACAGCTTCAATCATACCATGTCATGTAACAAATACTACCTCCGTCTCAATATAGTTGTCATTCTAGGTTATTTGGCAAAGATTATGGTTTAGGAAAAATTAATATAGGTGCCCTCTATTAAGTAATGTATGGTAGGTAGTTGGGGGTATGATGGAGAAAATTTTGAATTGGAGGTGATTGATGTGACAAAAGGTACTCCAAAATGACAAGCTTTTTGGGACAAATTTTGAATCCAACAGCGGCATCTATTTTGGGACGGAGGGAGTAATCAACAATAGGTAAAAAGAATTAACACAATGGTTAACATGAGCATGAACATCGGAAAAAATCTGATATCTAAGGTTTAAGCCTAAGGTCAATGCCACAATTTCCTATATGAGGCTGCATCTAGAAACAGAAGACTAAGATGAACGGGCTATCTACTATCTACAAATGGAAACTGTTGGGATGGATTGGTGGGATTACCAAAAGGAAAATTTTAATAAGGAAACAGGAAATAAACCTTATTGCAAAGACAACAACAAATTATTATTAGCACCTAGCATATTGTGATGACATAATCAGTGACCAGGAAATCCCTGTCTTATCAACAGAAAAACCATGTTTCATCATTGATACAATGTCCGAGTTCACAAATAATAATCTGTTAGCAGATCTCAACACATTAACTCTACAACTCCGTATTCCATCCACCCCATTTTCTTGTTTCCGTTCCAAAAATCACCCATGAGCCATGACAAACTGCAAAATTCAAGCCACAATCACCATCGCCTATTTGTCCAACTCCACTTGCTCTACCAATGACATTAATAAATCAAACTCCCCTTTGCTCTTAAGATCCAATGTTTTGTCACACAAGGTGTAACGCATCACTCATGAAGCAATATTTTCCTTATTTTGGACTCTAGATGACCCATAGTAGGCATATAATATGCACCAACTTCACCCCCATGTTACCCCACAAAAAGCATGTATCCATTTTTAACAGATATAGTTTTATAGGCTCTGTCATTGTGCTTTATAAGTCAGTCAACTGACAAGTGAAATGGTTCACCCCCATGTTACCCCATAAAAAGCATGTATCCATTTTTAACAGATAATTTTATAGGTTCTGTTATCGTGCTTTATAAGTCAGTCAACTGACAAGTGAAAAGGCATAGCATGAAAAATCAGTGCATTCCAGATGACCAAGTAAATTTAGTGGTGAGACATTTTTCTTGACATACCACAGTGCCTTGATGCAGAACAGCCAAAAAAATCAACTCTTGATCATCATCAGCATCACCAACCCATATCCTAGATGGTTGACCTAAAGACAGAAAAATACTTTAATGGAAAATGCACTATTCAAGAACAAGAAAAGATACAGCAATTAGTGCAAGCAACAACTTAAATACATCCTTTTTTTAGAGTATGTAAAACATATCCAGTTTATTCCGGGGTAGCCAAAAGAAAGGGATAGTTGCAGAAGCAGTTATTATTCAGTGATGCACTAACAAAGTGTTCGTACATCAAATGCTGTTACAGTCTAACAATTTTCAGAATGATTCATCAAACCGTTAAAAGGAACTATTGCTGACAAATAGACCACACATGTTAGCTACTCCCTCAGTCCCAAAATACAGGCACTTCTGGAGTTCTTCATGGGGATTAAGGAGAGAGGTGAAATTAAATGAGGGATGGTTGTGATCTGTTGATAACTAAAGATGAGAAAGTAGGTGAGAAATTAAATGAGATATGATTGTGATTGGTCTAGATAAGAGAGTGGGTAGAAAAGTTGTTACATTCTGGGACAAATTTTGAACACTAGAAGTTGGTTATATTTTGTAATGGACGGAGTATTTTGTTCTGTTATTTTGGAATCTTCTAGTTTTTTTCACTTGCCATACTTATTTTGTTCTGTTAGAAATTTCATGGAAATCACTGAAATAGACTCGATTAGCTGGTTATACCATGCTACCATCACCAACGATTACCACACTCGACCAATTATTAGGAATATGGGATATAATTTAGTGCAACTGCAGGACGCATCCATTCCTTGTTCCTATTCTATGAACATACCAAGCAAGCTGCTTGCAGATCATATGAGCCTTCAGCAGAGTGTGCTAGTAACAGTTTGATTGTAAGTTGTTGCTTAACATGATAAACAATGACATAACATGTGCTGACAATGTCAACGCAACACTTATTACAAGGAACATTAACATAAATAAGCAAATAGCAATTCAGTATAAGACCTTTCCTGAAGCGCATAAAGCCACCACAAATTACCTTCGATATCATTGGAGCGAACATTGTAACTCAGAAGTTTAGTGTGATTAAAAATATCCCATATGCGCAAACTTCCATCCAGATGGAGAACAAATAGCAGTTCCCTTTCATTTACAGTAGCTGTTACTATATCTTGTACAGGGCCCACAGCCTTTGTTCTGCAAAAAACAATGGAGTATATTACATAAATGGTAAGCAACATGTATTGTCATATGTACAAAAACTAGACAAGCTTTAGACAATACTGGGCTTCCATACACAACAAAATATGCTGAGCCCAGACTTGCAACAGTCTGGGAATCAATTATATGCCCCCTGCATAGGCTAGCACTCTAGGATTTCCCCCTCCATGTATCACTGACAAGTGGGTCCTCAGACCACATGTTAGCAACATGGGGAGGGCAAATCCTAGGGTGGCAAACTCTGCAGGGGCATGTAATAATTTTTCCTAAATTAAAATGTAAAGAGAATCTACAATATATGAAAATTGCATCGAATGCTCCTAGGCTATGTAGTTTCTAGTGGAGCTATGCTATACAGATGTTCTCAGGTGAACTGTTAGGAGAAAATAAGTACCTTGACACAAGAGACCATAAACGTCCTATCCCAGCATCATCTCGGAGCTCATTCAAGAAACCTACAGCAGAAAACAGTGCAACATTCAGAAAACATTGGAAGAAATTTGAAGGTACAGCCATCTATAACTCATTTATGGGCTTGCCTGGTGAATTCAGAGCTAACTTGCCCAGACTGTAACAGCAGATTGACCCATCTTGTCGCCCAATCACTAGGCATCCTGACGTCGCTGTTACAGCTGTAACCTTAGCACTCTGTACTTGGGTTTGGAGATTAAATTCAATTATATCGTCTTGAGGAAATATTGAACCAGAGATATAGGAAAATGGGCTTCGCAAGTGGCATAAGAGAGCAACTCCAGAAACAGTAAGCACATATAGCAGATATACAGGTGTGCCACGTCTGCCGCCCTGCATTACCACATAAATGATGTTCCAGAAAATTAGTTAACATGCTATGATACTTTATTCACATAAGAATCATTAATGAGCCAACCTCACGTGCACATAAGAAGGAAAACGGGCATAGCGCCTCCTGGAATACCAACCGCAGTCCAGAGCTTGGAAACTCCTTGGAAGCACAGAGATCAATAACCTCTAGAACATTTTGTTGTTCCTCATGGAACCTCCTGCAACAGAAACCATCTTCTTTCTTTAGAAAGAAAAATACATCCAGCAGTAAATGTGTCATATTAGCAATTTAGCATAGCATATTCCTAGCTTTAAAGCAAATACATCTAAATGGTGCTTATTAGCTAGCTAATAGAAGGCCATCTTACAAGAGAGATCAACACAGAGTAATGGCGATAGCTCAAAAAAATCTACGGAAGGTATTTTGTTCAACATGCTTCATCGGTAGAAGACAAAAGTGTAGGAAATGTATGAACTCATGTACTTGCAAGGAGTTTAACAGATGTCCCTTGAAATTTAGTGTCTAGGTCTCATCAACCATGACAGTATAGGACTTTCTTTTGTCAAAATGTCCCTAAAAATTGTATCAGTAAGGAACTCTACTGTACTATTAGCACATAACTTTCTGTCAGATAATAACATTCCTGCGTAACATGGTTGTACCGGTTATAATTTGTCACCATGCCAGTATGTCACTGCCCTGTGGTGTCATGTATATTTTCGATGAAATGCACTAGACCTGACCCTCAACTACGGTGCGATGGTACAATGCTGGATAATACAGGATTGAATTTACACGAATGAACTTATAGACTGCTTAGCTGAAGCTATCACAGACCTAGGGTTCCTCGGAGCATCGCAGTAACCAGTTAATCACCGCAATACAGAGTGTGCAGTCTATTCCCACAAAGTACCAGATGAATAAGACCAAAATCCAACTCCGCTGCGCAAAAACTCCATAGTACTCCAGCTATCTCAGCCCTACCACTAGCGGCGAGATAGCACGGCGAGGCGCCGGAGGAGACGACGTGGAACCCCGAGGCGGCGCGCGGGGGCACTAGGACGAAGGGATCGGAATCGCCCTCCGGCGAGGGGGACGGGGTGGAGGGGACGGTGAGCTCGATCCACCGCACCCTGTCCGAGCCCGGGATGGGGACCTCGGTGCCGGCTATTTTGCGGGCGGCGGGGGTGGTGGTGGCCATGGAGGCCTCGCCGGCGGCCGCGGCGGCGGCGGCGGCGGAGGGTTTTGGAATGGGCGCGGGTTTTGGGCGGTGAGGTGGGGAATGTTCGGAGAAATTTGGGACTTCACCACATCGGTCGAGGGTTGGGGGGAGTCGGGGAGATGGTGAGGGTAGTGGGCCGTTTTCTTGGGCTGCACGCGTTTTAGGCCCAGCGCCTTTGTGAACGAAGTGGACCCGGCCCATTAAAGATAGCCTCTTATTTTCCGCCCAGTCAGCCACCAAGAAAAATATAATGTCTATAATGCCTCCCTTAACAGGCACCGGCGCGTCAAAACATTGGATCTTAAGAGCAAATGGAAGCGGCTGGCCATCCCCGGCGACGGCGTTCTCGGGAAATAAAGTAATAGTTTATTTTGGCATATGCAATTTAGCTCTTAATATCAAGCAGAAGCTATGGTACTTCCTCCGTTTCACAATGTAAGTCATTCTAGCATTTTCCACATTCATATTGATGTTTTTCCACATTCATATTGATAATGCTAGAACGACTTACATTGTGAAACGGAGGGAGTAGCGTATATAGGCGAGGCAATTAGCATATGTTGAAGTTGGAGCAGCGTCGTAGTTACAAAACTGTATGTTGTTTATGACCAAACCTCATTTTCCTTTTATTGCAATGTTATGATTTCTTACAGCTTCTGTATTTATCACTCTTTCATAGCTCATTGATAACAAAAAATATAACCTATATTTAGTTGGATGCTTCACGGCTCATTTGGGCTTTTTTTTAGGTGAAAGCGGCAAGAGTATTGCCGAATATATTAGAGAGGGAGAAAGGGTCTACAAATCGATTAGCAGCGTATTAGTACAGACGTAAAAGAGCCGCCTTCAGCAAGCGAGAAGAAAGCGAAAATGGGGGAGGGAGATAGATGGTAGACAGCAGTGGAGAAAGAGAAAAAAGCAGAAAAGCAGACTACATCAGGGAGGCTGGAACACGAATTCATATTCTTGAATGTCTTCATTAATCTGTTGGGCTGCTCGATGTGTGTTCGGTTGTTGATGTCTGAAAATCTTGGCATTTCTTTGTAGCCAGACATGCCACCATGTTAATCACAAACATTTGGGCAATTGATTGTTTGATAATCACAAACAAGAACAAAGTCTTTCACACAATTTCCTTCCACGTGTTAATTGATCAGCCTCTTCGGCACTGCATCAGTGGAGGTTGCCAGTGTATCTGCTATTGCTGCTGCGAATGATTGACTTAAAAATCTATGTTATATCACTAATTTTGTTTCTTTTAGTTAAACTAGTATGGTGGCCCGCGCAAATTGCGCGGCTAGCATCATTATATTTTCTCTCATATAATAGCATATATGTTTTCTCATTATATTATTAAAATATATTACAATGATAACATAATTTTAAATTTTGCAATAACTTTACGAAACTACTAATGTGTAATATTCATATTGTATTTTATATACGTGTTAGTTATTAATTATTTTTAATAACAAATTTTAGTTATTTGTAAATTATATATATTCCTATATGGATTCTAGACTTGTCTTTTAATATTTCTTTTTTTAATTCTGAATTTTTATTATTTCTAATTTTATTTCTATGTGGACTCCAAACTCATCTTTCAATATTCTTTAATTTTTTATTTCAAATTTCAGTTATTTCTAAATTGTATTCCTATATTGACTTTAAACTCTTCTTCCCATGTTTTTCTTAATTTCGAATTTTAGTTATTTATAAATTGTATTTTTATACGAACTCTAAACACTACTTTTTATTTTTATTATGTTTATTCTGAATTTTTCTAACACAGCATTAATTCCTGAGAAAACCCAACGCCAACGGAGCTCGAGTCAGTGAGGGGGAGGCGACACCGGCGTACCAGGCGAGATAGCACGGCGAGGCGCCGGAGGAGACGACGTGGAACCCCGAGGCGGCGCGCGGGGGCACTAGGACGAAGGGATCGGAATCGCCCTCCGGCGAGGGGGACGGGGTGGAGGGGACGGTGAGCTCGATCCACCGCACCCTGTCCGAGCCCGGGATGGGGACCTCGGTGCCGGCTATTTTGCGGGCGGCGGGGGTGGTGGTGGCCATGGAGGCCTCGCCGGCGGCGGCGGCGGCGGCGGCGGCGGAGGGTTTTGGAGTGGGCGCGGGTTTTGGGCGGTGAAGGTGGGGAATGTTCGGAGAAATTTGGGACTTCACCACATCGGTCGAGGGTTGGGGGGAGTCGGGGAGATGGTGAGGGTAGTGGGCCGTTTTCTTGGGCTGCACGCGTTTTAGGCCCAGCGCCTTTGTGAACGAAATGGTCCTGGCCCATTACAGATAGCCTCTTATTTTCCGCCCAGTCAGCCACCAAGAAAAAATATGATGTCTATAAGACCTCCCTGCTAACAGGAACCGGCGCGTCGGCGCGTCGCCGTCATTCGCGCGTGCTCTCCTTCTCTCTTCTCTCCTGATCCCACTCAGCTACTGTTCCAATGCAGCACCAGCAGGTGACGACGACGTCGTGCATGGCGCCTCCTCGAATTGAAGGGCATGACGATTAGCAAGCAGAGACACGGCAGGGTGACCACACCGTCGACACGATGGAGTGCGCCGTGACGGTGTCCGTCGGCACGCCGCTCGACGTCGTCATCGTCGCCGGCAGGGACCTGTCGTGGGTGCAGTGCGCCCAAGGATACCCCATGTTCGACCCGACCATGTCTCGTGGCCGAGGGTCATCATCTTCATGACTTCATGCATTACCCTCGCCAGGGCTTCCTCTACCATGTCGATTTGTAGCCACCTAGGACCTGAGCCGACCTCATTGGCCTCTTTGCCACGAGGTCGCCCTCTCTGCCACCTAGGGGAGGTAGAGTATGAAAGCGGGTGTCCAAGAATCCAGTTAAGAAATTTTTTTAAGCTATATTTCATCTATTTTCATCATGTGTGCATCCCCGAATACAAACTTAAGCACCCATATCAGTTTAAACTTGATCTAAAGTAGAGTAAATTAAGCAAGATGCACCCTCTATTTCGTTTTAGCTCCACCCCTACCGCCACCATCGAGATCTGTATGCCACTATGCCCCTCAACACTATCTCCACCCAATGTGTATCGTTGTAAGAGTGGTCATAGTCACTCTGGCCTCATCCGATGGTCTGATAGGGATGTCTTCTTCCCTTTACACATAGCAGCTACAACCCTGACAAATCCAGAGACCTCTCTCTCCACACTGTCCTATCCTCTAAGATCTTAACCCCCTGTGCGCTTTGGGAGAAAGAGAAAGAGGTGGAGGTCACTAACATGTGATCCATGCACATTTTCTCCCGATTCGTGCATATACTAGGTCAACGCGTCACGTTGGGTGTAATCAGGTTGAAAACCTAGGCAAGTTTCATTTAGTACCCTACCAAAATACTGGTAATGTCAAAACTTTAGCAAGTTTTGGTACTGCCGATGTTTTGGTATGACACATTGTAAGTTACTATGTTTGGATTGATGCCAATTAGAAGATTAATTCCAAATTATGATGAACAAGGTTCTACACTTATGTCAAACTGAACATGGACATCACCAACAATTTAACATCAAACTAAACCATCACATTTACTATTTAAACTACCAAAATACTTGGTGTGACATATTTTGGCATCAATCCAAAATGACCTAAAATCGACCTAATCGACCTAATTTTGATACTTGGGTGATGTGTCATACGTATAGTTATGCAGTTTAGGGAGAAAATCACAGCCTCATCGTTTGGCATATTTTATGAATATGCCAAATGGCATATTTGCAAACAAAAATCAATTTGTGAATAAAACTTCTATATATGTGTTCTTAGCGATCTAAAAGCAAAGGCTGAAAAATAAACTTCGATGAAAAACCCTAAAATCAACTCCAAATTTAACGTTGAAAATTTAAATTTTGGCTGATAAGCATATGAATATGGGCTCTCAGACTCATCGTATAGTTGACAGAGGAAACATTTTCCTCCATCCCGGCCCGATTAGGCCCATAAGACCAATCCAATTGGATGATTTCCAATTCCGAGCCCACCCACCCGTCTTCTGGAACCATCCATCCGGTGCGAGGCACCACCCACCCACCCACCAAAGCTCCAGCAAAATTACCCCACGCGGACACGCCAAACCCCCACCTCTTCCATCCGCCAAGATCCCGCGAAACCCGCCGCTCCCCGCGCCGCCGCCCGCAATCTCCTTTTCTAATATTCCTTATTTTTTAATTCCGAATTTCAGCTATTTCTAAATTGTATTTCTATATGGACACTACTTTTTCTTTTTCTCCGATTAATGTGAGAATTTATAGGCCTTGAGAGCGAACGTGGAGGCTCCTTTTTCTATTCCTTTAATAATAATATAATAGATAGATTTCAAGTTCTGCAGCAGCTACCTCGCTGTTACATATTTAACTTAACTGGGCATGCTAGTTGACATCAATTCATGTTCTTTTCTTGCCTGTAGTTTTAAATACTGCTCCAAGATATATTGCTATACTCTGTGACCCCCTTACTCTGTCAATAGGTAAACTATTAACAAATGAATGGATGTAGCTTCATACTGTGTTATGTCTTATGTCCATAACTTAATCTTCTACTATTAAAGTGAGTCATCCATTGGTGACAACTATGCAGGTTGAGAATCGCATTGTTGGAGCACCTTGCTGGGTAATGGGCCAAATGACACCTGCTTGTGGAGAAGCTAACAAACTTCTTGCAATGATTTGCCGGGTTAGTTGTGATTCGGTTTGCCAGGTTAGTTGCGATTCCTTGTAATGTTTGTACGTTCATGGCATGGCATTCTAACACAGATACTATCATGTTGTGTTTTCCAGATTAACTTAAACCCGAGGGATTAGAATCCATTCTCGCAGCTACTGGGTACCTACCAATTGTTTTTGAGGGCTCATCTCCAGGCGCAGTCAAGTTTGGTACCTGAAGATTCGACGCGTTCCACATAGTCATCAGCCTAAATGAAAGATTTAGCTGTATTATAAGGTTACACAAACATTTGTCACGCTATCAGATCTTACAATGTAACAAAGGTCTTATGCTGTATACCGTAGTTCATTCAGTAATTCTAGCGATTAATGCACCTCAGGTGCAGACCTCCGTTGTGTAAGTACAGTGGTTAGATAAAATGCGAGTCTTTCTTGGACACGGACAGGAAGGCTTTGCAAACATGCCTAGGGAAAAGTAATTGTATCAAATCAAAAGAAAAATATATATTTCTGGCATATCAGAAGAAATGTCGACAGAAAAATATCATGTTTAGCTATGTTGATATGAAGCAAAATCATGGGTTTGCATTGTTACATGAACCCAGGAAATTAACCTGCATAGGGATTCAGACAATTGGATATAACTGGGGCCTAAAGAACAAAAAGTTAATGAGACAAAACCTACTCGTAATAAGCATGAAGTGCTTTTGCATTTGTTTCGGCCCCACTCCAAGAAGTTGTGAGGGTGCGGCAGACAACACCAGTTCTGGTATAAGAGATTCAGATTTGTTACAGCAATAGCATGACAGTGGCCTTCCTTAGCCGAAGAAGTCATGGGGTATCTGCAGATTCAGCTTTGTTAAAAAGTTGCATCACTATGGCCTTTCCTACATGAAGAAGTTGAGCTTTGCTACTGCAGTAGATTCACTACAGCATTCTTTATCCAAAGAAGTTGTGGAGGGTAAGGCGTATCAGCAACTTCATCTTTGACAGGACCTTCATCAGACGTGTTAAAATCATCGGAAAGTGGTGGTGGATAATCTCGTCGACCTCTTCAGCTTTGTACTTGGATTTCCATGATGTTTTGTGACTTGCCACATTCCGATGATATCTTGCTTGGTGATACTTGTCTCTGCCATAGCTAGACCGTCTATTGATGAGATGATCTTTGAGCAGGGGGTGTTGCAGGGCTCTTGACTGCCAGTTCTTATAAGGCAGTTTCCTGAATGCCCTGTTTGCAATTCTTTTATCCACACTCATTAGCAAATCATAACAGGCAAGGTAAAACGGAGATTGCATCTCCCTTCGTAGCATGGATGGATGATTCACAAGGATATAAACTCCACATTGCCGTGGATCAGCATCATGAGACAGGTCAGGATTTTTCAACATACTGAGCTTATCTTTTATGTCCTCAGAGAGCAGGTCCAAAACCTCAGTTGGATTGTCCACAGAAGATTTTATCAACTCTGTTATCAGTTCCCCTGTCTACACAAAATTCAGCTTTCTCCCTTCATAAGTCGCTTTTCTGGTCTCACAGCAGATTTTGATTCAGGGAATAAATTGAGGAGCATCAGCATTGCAAAATATCTTGACATTCTCCATAGTAATCTCCTGAAACTCCAAATTGGAATCATGGTGATCACTGACACACTTAAGCAAGCTTCTTACCGTGGGTTTGAACCACTCCTGGTATACCCATCTGTGGAACTGAGAGTGTGTATCTGTAGGCTGAGCAAAGTGGACAACTGGATACTTCTTGACAAATTCTTTAGCAGTATACCATATGTCTAATGATCTGTCGTCTCTGCAGCTGCAAACCAATAATTAAGTTAGGACATATTGGAGAAAAAACTCTTTTAACACTAGCTGTCTCTATTGGAATTTAATGTTGAACAAAATCCTGGGTTGTTGACTCAACAGTTGTTTCCTGCGTCCACCACTGATTCATCAAGCAGAAAAATAATTGCATTCAACTGAATACCCATGATAATAAGCCTGCTAATGGACTGAGATCCAGACCAGAACCGCCCCAGACCACTTGTCTCTACAGTACACTTCTAAACCATTCCAATCCAATTCATAGCTTGCAGAAACCAAACCAATCCAATCCACTCAGAGCAAACCCAAACCAAGTGCAGAAAAATGGATTCAACCCATTCCCAACCCAAAGGAAATCCACAATACTCGTCCTTCCTCCTTCCCTTGTTCAGAGATAAGCGATTTAGTCAGAGATACTCTGAACACCAACACCAACGGCATCGTCCTTCCTCCTTCCTCCTTCGTTCAGCTCCGGGAGGGCATCAATGGAGGGAAGCTTGCGGATCAGATCATATAATGGGTGCCTAGTCTATCCCGTCTGACTTTGCACCACAGATTTGGACATGGGCCATGAACCATATGTGGGGCAATTTGGAGAGTACAAATTAAAAGGACATGAGAGAAAATATCGCTAGAGGAAGCATCGTTTATATAAGTTCTGAAGAGTTAACCTGTCGCGGGGCTCCGGAGGGGACTGCGAGTTCGTCGACGACGTCGAGTAGTTGCGTGACAGAGATGCCGACGAAGCAGCAGTGCGACACCCCTTCGCCCTCCGTGCAGCAGACAATGGAGGGATTTTTATTTGGCTTATATTGTTCGATGCAATAGATATTTGGTTGTACTGCTGACAAAAGTGTTTGATATAACATTTTATTGATTCATCATTCATGTAGATTGACAATTGATTCCACAAGCAAACGAAAGAATGTGTGTTTTAGACATTTATTATGGATACAATTGCTATTTTTTACTAAGGAGGTGATTCTTTTCAATCCCATTGTTACTTGAGGTGCTATTAAGGAGGAACGATGTTGGAACTACCAAGAAGGCTGAGCTCCAATTGATCTACCGCTCCTTCATTGGCGAGATTAGCCTCAACCTGCGACTGTGGAAGTACATACACTGGTCAACAAGGAGATCAGTTGGCTAGCGATCAACCAATTCACGGTCTGTAAGTGCAAATTAATTTCTCTGATTTTTGCTAGGTACACGAATTGCACCAGGAAAAGAACAAGCCCTGCTACAAAATTCATGGAGACATACTGGACTACTACGCCGCAACCTTACTATGTTAATTGTGAGGTACAATCTACACCAATTTCTTTAAACAATTTTACAAGTGCCACATATTCTCATACAAATATTGCTAGACCTATTTTTAATGGACATATTGCATTTGCTAGTGATTATTAAAATAATTATTCGAGATCTTTGAATTACGAAAATAATATGTCACTGCCTATGCAAAGTAATTCACATACTTTAAATTTCAGTAATGCTAGTAATATACAATATACACACACACCTTTTAATTCATCCGCGATTATTTCACAACCTACTGTTACACAACAAATTTTGCCGATGAAAGATATGTATGGCCATGACAATATTAATTGTCCAGTTGATTCTTTTAATTCATTGCATAGCATGCCAAGTATCGGTCAGTCACATCTCAGTCTTATGGGTCACCTTATATAGTATCTAGTGGAAATAATTCGGCTTCATATGCTAGTAGCGATTATAGCCGAATTAATAGTAGTTCCACTAGTGATTTTGTACCCCCACATAGTTTGCCATCTTCAAAATGTCAATCAAATAGTACTATGTATATGGTCAAACACGCACAGAGTTCAAATTGTGTAAATTCGGTTGGGGGCAAACTGAAATACCTATGTCAAAAATTGCCAACATTGATCAAGAGCACAATTTCGATCTCGACAATAACACTGTCACACTAGATGATTTATCTGAGGGCCTACGGTGTGAGTTAGAGCAGGAAGTCGAGGTAGAAATTGCAGAGCTAAGGGAACATAAACTCACACGCTTGCAGAAAACAAAGAATAGTGTTATTGCGAAACAGCAAAAGCCGATAAATTTAGAATTATCGGCTAATGAAAAGGAGGTAGCTATGCTTGATTTATCTGGAAACATAGGACCTTTTGTTTTGCCAGCTGAATTTCGTGCCAAGGAAGTGGATGAACATCTAGACGATGGATCACGAAATCGCGACGACAAGGCGGAAATATTGGAGAGCCATCAATGAACGAACTTAGACATCATTCAAGTGAAAAAATCAGAATGCTTCTCCAACACATTAGATAAGGTAACGTTTACAGGTAATTTGCTTATTTCTCAATTTGAACATGCTTCTGAAAATAATCCATACATTAATAATGTCACCATGAATAATTCTAACAGATCGATTGGGGAGATTAATATTCTTGTTGGCAATAATAAAGTGTTTAAATTTTCTATTTCATCATTGACAAAGTTTATGTCTACATGGTTTGCTTATGATCAATCTAGAGCTAGAAGCACAAAATTAAAATTGGAAAAATATTAATGAGGCTGATGCTGATATAGCAGATAGTTCTAAATCATTGGACAAGGGAAATATAAGCGACAATGTAGCCGAATGGGTAGATAGTAAATCTGAACCATTTGTTTGCTTAGCTTTAAAACCGTCTCCACAAAAGTGTCGGTTAAAGGAAAAGAAGTATACTTTTGATTGGAGTATGTGTGATCATATTTTTGATGATTTGCTAAAGAATGATTATATTAAATTGCCAGATCATCATGTCATGCCATCGCTTCAAGATTTAGAAGAACAAATTTATTGTAAGTGGCATAATTCATTCTATCATTGCACTAGTGATTGTAATATTTTTCGTCAGAAAATACAATCGGCTATTAATGAAGGTCGATTGCATGTTGCAACTCCAGAAAAGTCACATGCCATGGATAACCGATTTGATAAGAGAAATCGGTCTAGGTGGTCTAGTAGGAAGAAGTCTTCGGTACAGGTGGGAGGTAGTTCAACAAGGAAGCAAATCTGGGTGCCGAAGTCTAGAGTTCAAGAAAAGAGCTTAGCTGCTGGTGCATGTGTGAGTGTACAAAAGGCTTCAGTTTAGAAAAAAGGTTATTGAACCTGGGGGGCATGCACGTGTACAACAGCTAGAAAATGTACATCATGTGAGTATGAAGTGAGAGACATCTTCGGCAGAGTTAGTAACAAATCAGAATCCGCCGAAGAGCTCGGGGGGCAATGGCAGCCAACTGAGACATTCACACAGCTTGTCGAATTGGCAGAAGAAGCAGCTCCACAAGCTAAGTGTAGAAAAGCTAAGGGAGAAAGGTATGTCATGGCTTCCTAAATGAAGTGTTCAGGTGCAGAATAAAACAGATGTTAAAGTTGAAGTGGAGGCAAAGAATGAGAAGGTAGTTAGGAGGTGTGTGCCAAATCAACGGTTTGCATCAGATCATCAGGTTCTTTTGCCACCATATTATATATTCTTCACCTATGCAACCGATGCATATGTCTTGGAATCAATTCTCAGGTATGTAAGGTTATCCTTCATGGTCTTATTATGATTCTTGGATATCATATGAGTCTATATTATGGAGGGATGTTACCATATAGTTTTGTATATTGACTAATAATTGTAGGTGTTGTTATCATTTTTAGAGACCGAAATATTTGGGAGCTAGAAATAACTGTGATTTTTTATTTTTTTTATAATTTATTTCGGTCATATTTTGTGCAAGTCGGCAAGATGTTGGTACTGTTTTAGTTTTGCCAAATAGTATTTGCTTATGAGACATCGGTTTATTTGGAATACCCTTACACTTTAGACCGAATACAAGGCTTTGTTATTCGGTTTGAAAATTTAGTTAATATTGGTGTGAGGATGTAGATGCTTTGGGTGATTTGCTGCTAGTAGTCCACCAATTTAGTTGGGGAGTTTAGGATTCACTGGTGGAGAAACCATCTTTGGTCGGTCAGCCAAAAACCACAATAGTCCCGGTTGCAATAAAAACCGGGTTAGAGCTACTTTTTTATCTTTTGTTCCGGTTGGTGTTCTCAACCGGGACTAAAGATCAATTTTTAGTCCCGGTTGATAATACCAACCGAGACTAAAGATACCTATTATCTTTAGTCCCGGTTGATGGATCTATTTGTAGTCCCGATTGGTAGCCTAAACTGGAACAAAATATCGCCATGCGCGCATGCGTGGTGGAGAGGACGAGGCGTGCGCGAGATGGAGGAGTTAATAAATTCTATTCCTTATCTCTTCCCTAACCTTATCTCTTCCTCCTCCCATCTCTTCCTCTTCCTCCTCCTCCTCCCTCCCATTCTATTCCTCCCCTCTCTTCTCTTCCGCCAGCGGCCAGGCGGCGGCGGCGGCCGGACAGAGGCGGAGGCGGTCTCGCGCCATGGCGGCCAGCGGGCGGCAGCGGCGGGGCCCTCGCGCGGCAGGGCGGAGGTGGCCTCGCGCCGCGGTAGCCGGGCGGCGGCGGATCCGGAGGGGAGGCGGCTGGGCGGCGGTCTCGCGCGGAGGGCCGCGCCTGGCGGCGGCTGGTGCAGCGGCAGGCGGTGGAAGCTGGGGCTTGGATTTTTTTTCTTTTTTTCCTTAATGTGCGATTCGATCTGTGTGTTGATTGAGTTGAATGTGTGATTTGATCTGTGTTGTCGTTGTGAATGATTTGGGGATAAACTATTGTGTGGATGATTTGGAATGAACTATTGCTGTGAATGATTTGGATGAACTATATTGCTGTGTGCTGTGAATGTTTGATCTGAGATAATGCTGTGAATGTTTGATCTGAGATGATTTGGTCAAATAGCAAAAGAACAGTGAAAAAGGAAGAGAGAAAAGAAAAAAAAAAGAAAAAACCCTCCAACCGGGACCACATCTTTAATCCCGATCGATCTTTAGTCCCGGTAATACCCGGGACTAAAGATATACCCGGGACTAAAGATAGCGATCTTTAGTCCCGGATTGTTACTCCCGGTTAAAAAACTGGGACTATAGAGGGGTTCCCAACCGGGACTAAAAATCGTTTCTCCACCAGTGATTGCTAAATTGTTATATGGATCGATGTTTAGTTTTAATCAAACCGCTTGATACCTTTACTGTTCGTCATATATTGAGGAAGGAAGATAGCAAAGCAAATTACTTGACGCAACAGTCTTCTTGTTAACTGCTACTGAATGAATCGGCTCAAATTGTAGTGTTAGTTTGCATGGCAATTTAGTGCAAGCCGATTTATCTAGTAGTAACACTTTGGTGAATACATGCAGTAGTGCTGGTGCCGGGTAGTTCTGAATTCTGATAGGGGTACACAGTACATGCATGTGGTTTCGGTGCTAATGAGGTGTATGCGTACGTGTACGTTCTGGTAGTAGTGTACATGACTCATTGGAGTATGATGGTTCGGCCAGCTGAATGCAATGGAGACAGGGGCTTGTACGTCTTGTCGTTGTGGCCGAGCTAGTACCTGGTGGTTAATAGCTACAGATAGTGTAGTATCATAGCCAGAATTGGAGGATAGGTTAATTCGGTTAGGTGGACATTAGTGATGACCGAATTAGTAGTAAAATTTGTACTAAATGGAAAATATTTGAGAAGGTATTTGTAGGAGGCTTGATTGTCTCAAGACGAATGCTTATTTAAGTATTGTTTTGCGAGAACGACTGTGGATAGGCTCAAAACGGATACCTATTTGAGTATCATTTTGAGAGGACGACTGTGGATGGGCTCAGAACTGATACCGTGTTCAAAGTATCGTTCTAAGAAGATGACTGTGGATTGGTTTAGGACAAATATCATATTAGTGGTTAATTTTTATAGTGTTTTCGGTAAAAAAAAGTTATGATTCTTATACTGAAAACAGGGGTATGTGTTTGTACCATAATTTGGCTTAAAATTAGTTTATTTGGGCAGGCCAAATTATTGAGAGTAGTTGGTACATTTATCTAGACGTTTGCTCGAGAGTTTTGAAACATATATGTGTGCAGGAATTGGTGATGCCCTGCTTGGATGATCTGTGTATAATGCTGGGTGCAGCAGCAATTTATTTGGTTTGGACTTGTCACATGCATGCAGCCTAGGAGAGATTTGGCGACGGGGATCAGTGCTTGATTGATGATTAATTTGCCGAGCTGTGCTGCTGTTGCCGCACGGGACCCGTGCCACATAGACCGAAGGGTGACAGTGATCAGGCTGGAAGACTGGCATTAGATTGCATGCGAACTATTTATTTTTTGTTTGTTAATATTTAGATGGAGTCGGATTCTGTTAGCTAATTTATTGGAGTTTCCATGTACGCTCAAGTGGTGCGGCTAGGGTTCAGGTGCTCCTATAAATATTAGTGTATTAGGTTAGTTTTGAGGAACCCCCCCCAAAAAAAATATCAATCTACTATTTTCTTGTTATTTACTTTCCTATTATTTTCTATTTTGTTTTCATAGCTGAGTTCTGATAACCCTAGAATTTAGTTAATATTTGCCGTTTTGCGCTGAAAAACGGTCGTGCTTCTCCACGAAAGCGAGAAGATTATCCTTTGCTAGTTTGCTGATATTTACCCTCTTTGCTAATTTCCTTGTAAATTAGTCGTGTGATTCCGCGAAAGTGAATTAATCTCGAAATCGGTTCCACTAGCTGATTTTGATCTATTGATTTTGGCGACTCTATTATTTACACTGCAAATTGTTAGGTAATCTTGTGTTGGCCACAAAAAAGCGTCAACACAGGGATACACTTATATATAATACTAGAAAAAAATACCCGTACGTTGCAATCGATAAAGGCTATTGAAATTCATTGTGATAACTCGCTTGGATATATATTTTTTTCTAGAAAATCATGTCAAGTTAACATGCGAGTTTATTTTAAAGAGATTTCTTATACGACTCCTTCTGTATTCCAAAAGCGAACGAATTTAAAACCCGACTTAAATACGGATCTATATTTCTAAAAGTGAACGAACTTAAAAACTGACTCATGCACGGATGACGTACCAAAGTACCGGCAAAAACATCTCCAATTTTTATAATAGTAGAGATTAAAAATATATAAATAGTGAGTGTTGTAAGGAAATAAGTGTTGAAGAGACTAAATGACTTTCTTTACGAGTACGGAGGGAGTAATCCATAGCATAGCATTCTTTGCATCCGATTCCTTATCAATCTTCTCCAATTCTCCTCTCTAGATAATTCAAGTTGGCGAACTGATTTAACTTGCCAGCTGCCAATAAATCAGAGAAAAATCAACACATACGAATCATCAATAAATTGATGCATCATGTTTACAATATCAATTGAACGTCGACTAACATGTGGCATGATGCTAGCATCAAGCCACCAAGCACCACCAGATCAAAGATGTTGATTGCCCTTGATGTTCTATTATGGTATGTTTGGCATAGCTTCAGTTCTAGCTCCATCTCTCTTAGCTGGAGCTCAGCCAAACAGTTTCAGCTCCATCTAAAATAGGATGAGAGCTGGATGGAGCTCTTTCACAAAATGAACTAGAGATGTGGAGCTGGGTTTATGCAGCTCTACAGCTCCACTCCAGACCCAACTCCTAAAGCTAAATTTAGAAGTTGGAGCTCTACCAAACATGTCCTTAGTCTCATGATAAATTTGTAAGCGTCAATAGCAGCCGCACTAGCACTTGAGGTTCCAGTTCCAAAATCCATGGTAGCACTTGATGTGACACATGGAACGAAAGAAGATTGCTGTGCCTGGAGACGGAGGCACTATGTGGGGGCGGCGGTGGCCCTGGACCCCCTGGTCCTGGCGGCGGAGGTGCTGAGCGCTAGCTGCTGCACCCATTAGCGACGACCCTGTAGCTTGCACGCTCTACTTCATTGCGGCCAGCTACGTACGGTATATGTATCGGGCCGTATCCGATACGTTCCGTCCGCGTATCCGATACGGATACGTGGCTTCTCTGCGGTAAGAAGGGGCGAGTAGGGGAGAATCCTAGCATATCTTAATCTTAACTTAATTAAAAGATTAGTATTTTTCCTTTCGTCACATTATGCCTTCGTTCGTCATAATCCGCTTTTGTCCATCGCGATTGCAAGCCTCCGTTTCCCGTTGCCCTCCGCCTCAACTCGAGAAGCCAACCGAATCGGAAACATGAACACATTAGATCCAACCCAAAAGTTCCTCAAACTAAACCTATCTTGTAAATAAATTGGGCAAAAAAACAAGTTTATGGCAACAAAAATTGGATCCAAGAATAAAATGAAGAGAAATCTGTGGGAAAATAGGATGGATGGGAACGTCGCCCTTTGCACTCGGGTCGACGATGTGTGTTAACCTATCGCACAAAAAGGCGATGGAGAAGATACATATAGGCATGCGCTATGGATAGAACGGCCGGATCCTAATTACATGTGATCACAACAACCTCAGCTAATCTATAGCTTAATCTACCGGCCATCCTAATCCAAAGCACACGGATTACACAGGGATATACTCTAACACTCCCCCTCAATATGAACTTCTCAAGTTTAGATTGTTTCTAAACATCTCTAACTATTTCACTCCAAGAGGCTTGGTAAATCCATCAGCTACCTGATCTCCAGAAGAAATATATTCAACCTCAAGTAACTTGTTCAGAACCCGTTCTTTGACAAAGTGGTAGTCCACTTCAATATGCTTAGTGCGAGCATGAAAAACTGGATTAGCAGACAAATGCTTGGCTTTAATATTGTCACACCAAATCTTTGCTGATCTCGGTGCACGGACATCGAGTTCATCCAACAATGTCTGAATCCACATTACCTCAGTTGTAGCATTTGCTAAAGCCTTATATTCTGCTTCTGTACTGGACCTGGAGACTGTAGCTTGTTTCCTTGCACTCCATGACACAAGATTGGAGCCAAGATAAACAGCAAACCCTCCAGTGGACCGCCGGTCATCAAGACACCTAGCCCAATCTGCATCTGTAAAGGCACTAACAAGTGTAGATACCGATCTATCAAATTTTATACCCAGACTTGCTGTGTATTTCAAATATCTCAAAATTCTTTTGACTGCTGCCCAGTGAACTGTTGTAGGAGTCTGAAGAAATTGACAAATCTTATTAACAGCAAAGGATATATCTGGTCTAGTCAAAGTCAAATACTGCAAAGCTCCTACTATACTTCTATACTGAGTAGCATCATTAGGTCCTAATTGATCACCTTCATGCAAAGACAATTTTTCTGTAGTTGACAGAGGTGTATTTACCGGTTTGCAATCAACCATATTTGTTCTCTTCAACAAATCAGATATATACTTGCCCTGTGACAATATTAGACCATTGTTTACCTTGTTAACCTCAATGCCAAGGAAATAATGAAGCTCTCCAAGATCTTTCAGCGCGAAATCTTCCTTCAGATCACAAAGAAGAGCTGACACTGCATCCTTGGTAGAACTAGCAACTATAATATCATCCACATATATCAAGATAAACATGGTTATACTGCCTTTGTTGAAGTAGAATAAAGATGTATCTGCTTTAGATGGCTTAAAGCCTAACTATTGCAATTTTCCACTTAACCTTGCATACCAAGTCCTTGGTGCTTGTTTTAAACCATACAAGGCTTTATCCAACTTGCAAATAAAGTTTGGTTTAGAAGAATTTTCATACCCTAGGGGTTGTCTCATGTACACCTCCTCCTCTATCACTCCATACAAGAAGGCATTCTGAACATCCAGTTGTTGTAGACTCCAACCCCTGGACACAGCTATAGACATGACAGTTCTGATAGTAGCAGCTTTAACAACAGGACTAAAAGTATCTTCATAATCTATGCCATACCGTTGTTTAAAACCTTTTGCTACTAGTCTAGTTTTATACCTGTCTAGACTTCCATCAGCCTTTCTTTTAACCTTATATACCCATTTACAATCAATGATATTTTTACCTTCTTGATAAGGAACAAGGTGCCAGGTTCTATTCTTCATTAATGCTGAGTACTCTGCATCCATTGCATCTTTCCACTGTTTGTTTCCTAGTGCTTCCTCCAAATTGCTCGGCTCACCTGCAGAAGTAAAGCAGGAGTATCGCACAGTACCATCTGTATATACCTTGGGTTTCCTGATGCCTCCTTGTAATCTTGTTCTAGGCCTGCAGCACTGGATTGGACAACGGAACTCAGCTCAGTGTCCTGCATGGCTGCATCATTAGGCTGTGTTTTGGTTTGGGGATGGGATAGGATGGGTTGGTTCCATCCCTGTTTTTTTACCCTTTTTGGAATGGGATGGTTCTGTTTTTTTGTTTGGTTGAAGGGATGGAACGGATCCTGTTTTTTGTTTGGTTTGAGGGATATGATGGGTTGGAATGATCCTATCTTTTGTTTGCTTGGATACAATTACCTCCACACATTAGTTGGTGAAGTTATCTCTCATAGTCTACAAACTACGAAATAATATTTCTACATGATGACCACACTATATATCACAAAAATAAAATACCTTTCATATCACTATAATTGAAAATAAGCTCCAGCAGCTTCATTACTACAGCCAAGAACAGTGGAAGCTTTAGGATTTCAGCATATTGGACAAGCTACCAAATGATGAACAATACTAGTAGTTCCATAATCAACCCCTCAAAAAACAATCACACATAATTAGCTCACATCTGATCCCATTTCAACCCATACATAGAGTCCAAGCCAAACATAATAAGAAGTTCCAAGTCGTGCACATAATAGCAAATTAAGGTCTTACACATAATAGCAAATTTAAGTCTTGCACCTCCTAGAGAGTTCACTGCCTTAAACATATTGGCAGTACAAGTCATACATGACCATGGCCCCACCGGCAACACATAATACCAAAAGAACTACCCAACTCATCCAACAACTCTACATTGATCTAGGAAACTTCTCATTAATGAACAAGTGGACCCAATGTATCTTCTTATCGAAAAGAAGTCCATCAAAAGCTCTAGCAATGTGAGGGTTGGCAACCAAATGAGCATAGTAAACATATACATGGATCTCCTCAAACCCAGGAAGGCTTTTCAAGGTTTCAAATAAACCATCTGGCAGTTTATTGTCTGGCTCAGCGACCTTTAGTATAGCAGAAGCTAACTTGTCACCAACACTAGTGAATGCACCAATCAGCCCATCATCTTCAATTTCTTGTGTTCTAGCTTTCTTTGGCTTGCTTGCAGATGATGCCTCCGCACGATCATCAGTAGTGGCAGGGCCATCATTTTCCTCTTCATCATTTTCAGTTTGGACATCTTCTGTTCCTAGGACTGAACTTGAGTCTTTTGCATACTTTCCCGTAGCCATGGTGCTACGAAATATTGTAAGCATCTCACCATAGTGCGCAAGAGGTTTGTTAAAATAATCAGCATCAGCCTTGTGATCCTTCGGTGAAACAAAATTTTTGTTTAAGTAATTGCAATAAAAAAATGAATGGAATAAACCACTAGGTCAAGAGTCAAGACATTTACCTCAATATAGCTATTGTAGTGCTCATCATCAAGAGTAATGATGAAAATTTTCTCATCCCAACCAGCAGCACTCACTTTCCTAAGCCTATTTATCTTTGTAAACTTTCTTTGCCATGTCTTCAAATGATTCTTAATTTGCTCACCCGTGAGAGTACTGTTGAACCTTTCATTCACAGCCCTAGCACATGCATTGAGATGCACTGCCTTGAAGTCAGATGAGGTCCTTGTGCCACCGGCCACAAGATTAGCAAGGTGTTTCAGCATGAAAGATGACATAGCTGAGGTCCATGAAGCATGGGTGCTTCCTCCCTTGCCACTAGTGTTGTCCATGTCCTACCTTCTGTCAAATGAACCAGAAATTGATCATTCAGCAATATAGTAAACAGAAATTGTCCATTAAGCAACATATTAACCCAAAAATTAAACATTCAGCAATATGTTAACCCATAAATTCACCATTTAGCAAATACTTTGAACCTAGAAATTCAGTATATAGCAATACATCAACCCAGAAATTCACCATTCAGCAACACATCAACCCATAAATTCAGCATTCATCAAACCATAAATTCAGCATACAACAATAAATTTATCCGTACAAATGAAATTTAGCAAATGGAGTACAACAAGCTGTCCATACAAATGAAATACATAAAAATGTTCATTGAATACTAATGAAATATAGTAAATAAGGTAGAAATACAAGTAGCCCAGCTACATATTACATTCCATGATGGCTATTACGGTCAGCCCACATCTGATCAGCTAAGCCCTGCCTGAACTGAACCATCAATGCATGGTCATTTGCTTGGCCGGTTAACGATTCATCAATGTCCTCACTTGACCAATCAGGCGGAGCTATAAGCTCATCAATTCCGTCATTTACGACCCAATTATGAATAATACAACAAGCTACAACAATATCTACTTGAGTTCGAAATGGGAAGAATGGAGTGGCATCATCAAGCACTTTGAACCTCCTCTTTAGTGACCCAAATGCACGTTCAACCGTCACACGGAGGGATGAGTGTCTAAGGTTGAACAACTCCTTCTCATTTTGTACCGGATTATTCCCCCATTCATTTAGATGGTACCGGACAGCACGAAAAGGAGGCAAGAATCCTTGTTTGGCTCCATATCCAGCATCAACTAGATAGAATTTTCCTATCATATGATCGATAAGTTGGTCACATTCCTAAATATCAACATTTGTCATGGAGAATTTGATAAACTATAGTAATCTATTACCTTGTGGGACATGAAGGCCATTTTCACGTTCCAAAGCATCTCTTAAAACTACAGCATCATGTGCTGTCCCCTCCCAACCAGCCAAGACATAAGTAAACCGAAGATCAAAATCTACGGCGTGCCATTTACTTTTGAGTGGCATGGACTTCCTACCACGAAAAGAGACTCCACATTCTTACGAACCGAGGCTCTAATATGTGTGCCATCAATAGCTCCAATACAATCCTATTTGTGTTTCAACAACATTAAAAATTAGGGACCATATATCAATGTTCACATAAAGATAAATTTAGATAGGGATGAATCTCAGACCTTAAAGTAAGGATCCCTTCTAGGTTTCCTGCTATTTTAGTTGGAGTGTCCAATGAGGGGGGCCTGATTAGTTCATCTCGTACCTCACCGATTGCATGAAGGACTTTGTTGAAATACGGCTAACTGTTTCTCCAGACCTATGAAAATTAGTGCGAACTATCTATTTCTAAGGTTATGTCCACTGTATGCAAAAACATAGCCACTTGTTCCTCAATACACATGTGGATGGTATCTTCAAGTAAACCACGATCCTAAAAGCTTACAAAACAAAAGAAACTTGCCCTTCTAAGTCTAAACATGTTGATACAAGTTGTATCGTTCCACCAAATTTTGTTTCTAGGTAGTCAATTCTTTTCCTATCCCTTTCAACCATGGGCATATCTAATACCTTCTCTCCTTGAACATCTCTTTCTTTTTCTAGACCTAATAATCATGGCCATCATCGACAAACATAAATTTGTAGCAGCAATACAAACTAAACCTTGATCCTCTTGTCCATCTACAATACAACAACAAAAACACAATGGCCATCATCTACTGTCAAGAAATTTACGACAGCAATTGATATATGCACAGATCTTGAACAGCAGCAATTGATTTCACACATTCTTGAACAAAAACATATTGCACAGATCTGAAAACAAATCCTCATCCAAGGTTTAGGGTCTTTTTACCGTGGTGAATGGGAACCCCGATGTGCAGTTGGTGGCTACGAATGGCCCTACTCGTGCGCCGCGTCGCCCTTCCTCGAGAGCCGCCGCACTACTGCTCGCGCGCCGGCTCGAGCGTCGCCGCCTCGAACTCCTGCTAGCGCCGCCGCCGCTCGCCCCTGCGTGCGCCGCTACCGCGCCTTGCCCCTGCTCGCCGACCCTTTGCTCGCGCACCGCCTCGAGCTCCCGCTAGCGCCGCTGCCCGCCTCGCCCTCACGCGCGCCGTTGCCGCCTTGCCCCTGCGCGCCGACGAGAGAACCCGGGCATGCCGCGCCGCCTCGCCCCCGCACGCGCGCCACTGGCCCAGCCCACGCTCGCGCCGCTGCCATCCGTTGTTTGCTAACCCTAGGAAGAAAGCGATAAGAACGGGAAGAGATAAGAACGAAGGGGAAAAAAAGAGGTGAAGCGAAACTTTCGGTCTTACCGTGCATGAGTCGCGAGTCACGGGCGTGGGGTGGGATCGTTTTGTCCGCCAGTTTTTCCCAGATGGGGTTGTCCCGAATATTGAAGGAATATTCCCTTTTGGAACCATCCTATCCCCCCTTGTCCCTCAACCAAACAGACGTAAAAATGGGACGATCCCATCCCATCCCGGGATATCCTCCCAACCAAACACATGCTTAGTGTCAGCTCCCGTACCGGTCTCATCATGGCTCGGCACAGAAGTGGTCTGGTGCGGCGCCGGACTTGGTAAAGTAAACAGCAACGTGTCGCCACCTGAGTGGAGTGGAGCAGCCGCGCCGTGCGTCTGCTGGGCCAGTGTCTGTGCTGTCTGCCGTGTCGCGTTAGGCTCCGATCCAGAAGCGATTTCTCCTGCGCCATGCGCTTCAAACGCCGGTGTTGGTGATGCTAGGTCCACACCTTCATCTCTACCCGAATCATCTGAATTGCTACCAGAAAATTCATTAGTAGTATTAGGAAAATCAAGAACATGATCACTCTGTTGCTCGCCCCCTTGATCATGCGCTACAAGGTCAGATGGAAGCAAAGCTATTTCTGCTCTTAGGCGGGCGCCTGCATTTGATTTTAATTGAGAAAATGGGAAGACCATTTCAACAAAGATCACGTCCCGCGAAACATAAACTCTCCCAGAAAGCAACATCAAGGCACTTAAACCCTTTATGAAGCTGGCTGTAACCAAGGAACACACATTGCTTGGACCGCAATTGGAGTTTGTGATTGTTGTAGGGGCGCAAATGCGGCCAGAAGGCACACCCAAAGGTTCTAAGAGCAGAATAATCAGGTTTTTGATGGAACAGGCGTTCAAGGGGTGTTTCAATGGAAATAACCTTGCTAGGAACTCGGTTAATAATATATGCGGCTGCTAAAACGGCTTCATCCCAATATTTTAGTGACATAGATGCATGAGCTAGAAGAGATAGACCTACTTCTACTATATGACGGTGTTTACGTTCTACTGCCCTGATCTGCTGGTGAGTATGCGGACAGGATACATGATGAGAGATGCCTATTTGCCGAAAGAAAGAATGGAGTTTCTCATATTCTCCACCCCAATCGGTTTGCATAGTGATAATTTTCCGGCCAAACATTCTCTCAACAAGAGCTTGGAATTCATGGAAGACCTGAAAAACATCTGATTTTGCTTTAAGAAGGTAAACCCAGGTAAACTTACTGTAATCATCCACAAAACTCACATAATATTTATGTCTACCAACAGAAATAGGAGCAGGTCCCTAGACATATGAGGAAATGAGTTCCAAAGGAAATTGAGAAACACTAGTAGATCTATTGTAAGGAAGTTGATGACTCTTGGCCATCTGACACGCATCACACACAGACTCTTTGCTAGCCTTGTCATGACAAGGTAGATTATTTGTGCTAATAACTTTAGACACTATAGGACTTGAAGGATGACCTAGCCGACTATGCCATCTTGCAAAATATGGCGCCACACCGTAAACAGCCTTTGGAGAGGATGCAGGAGATGAAGGAGGAAGCGGGTAGAGTCCCTTGTATCGCCGTCCCTCAAGCATTGTTGCCCTCGTAGCCTGATCCTTGCCCGAAAAATGTTTTCCATGAAGTTCAACAAATATAGCATTATCGGAGGCAAGTTTTGATGCATAAACTAAATTTTTGGTGGCATGTGGAACATGTAAAACATTTTTGAGGATAAGATTGCGCATAGGGGTTTGCAATATAGAGCGACCAATGTGCTCGATTTTCATACCTGCTCCATTGGCAGTGTGCACTTGATCGTTCGCCTTGTACTTGTCGCGAACCGTGAGCTTGTCTAGTTCACCGGTGATGTAGTCCGTGGCGCCTGAGACCATGTACCGATTGGAGTCGACTCCATTTGTGGAGCTGCATCTGAAATTGCAAGTCACATATGCTTCCTTTGCCCCTTTGCCCGGCAATTCTGGACGACGATCGGCATTGACCCGCTTATTCAGGATGTTTGTCAACTCGGACGTCTGCGCCCTAATGGAAACCTGCCCGAGCTGCACCACCAGGTCTTCTATCTTCTCTGCTTATGGGCACTATGGAACCACAGACACGACGTTGTTTTCCGCAACCTGGATGCTTCAGTTCCGGCAGCAATTAGGAAATGTGTGGACGAATGTTCTCTCTGGTCTGAACGTCTTAAGCCTCCTGATAGAGTTGTAGTTTCAATTTGGAAAGGGATCTTCTCCTCCTCCTTGCAATCTCTTCATGTCGTGTAAACTCAGTTGTAACCCTTACTCTATTTATTTAATGCAATTCAGGTGGGGAACCTCTCCCCTCCGGTGACTTATTTAAAAAAAATAGGCGTAGGAGGCTGCTGCAGCAAGGTGTCGCTCATCCGGCACATAAGAATCATCATACCTATGTCAGCAATCTGCTGCAACATGTCCCCGCTTGTAGCACACCAGACACACAGGTCGTGTGTCGTTGCCGGAGCGCTGCTGCTGTCCAGCGCCACGTCCTCCACGGCCGGCGTTTGTGCTAGCACCATTGAAGCCGCCGCGACCACCACGTCCACGGCCGGCACCACCCCGGTTGCTCGGAGCGTTGCCACGGCCGCGCCCGGCTGCATTGGCCGTCATGTTGCCTTCTCGTCGTAGATTAAGCCTGTTCTCAAAGTTCAATAGCTAGGCATATGTTTCTGATAGAGTAATAGGTTCAGTTTTGGCCGCTAAAGCCGATACAACAGAATCATAATCATCATCTAAACCATTTAAGATAAAAGCAGTGAGTTCTTCGGCATCGACTTGCTTCCCTGACGTCGCTAGTTCATCTGCTAAGGCCTTCATCTTGGCGAAGTACTCTGAGATGGTCTGGGTTCCCTTCCTAGTGCTGGTGAGAGATAGCAGCACGTTGAGGGAGCGCGCGCGAGTCCTGGAGTTGAACATCTCCTGGATCATCTTCCAGGCATCTGCCGCTGTGGTCGCCGTGGCAACCTGGGATAATATATTCAGTGACAGCGATGAAAAGAGGAAGCCGAGAACCTGTTGATCCGCGGCAAACCACTCTTTCGTACGCTGGGTTGTCGATCATGATCTTGATCTTCGTCTTGTCATCTTCTTTCTTTTCTGCTTCGATGTGGGCGGCGGGAGTGACGGTCTTGCCTTTCAGATGCCCCTTGAGGCGTGCCCCGCGAATCGCAGTCAGCACTTGTGCGCACCACAGCTGATAATTTTGCTTGCTCAACTTCTCAGAAACATTGAAGCAGAACAAGGGATTTGTGGAGGTGGAAGAGGAGGAGCTAGCCATGGTAGATGGGATCTAACTTCAGCGCTCTGATACCATGTGGGAAAACAGGATGGATGGGAACGTCGTCCTTTGCACTCGGGTCGACGATGCGTGTTAACCTATCGCACAAAACGGCGATGGAGAAGATACATATAGGCATGCGCTATGGATAGAACGGTCGGATCCTTATTACATGTGATCACAACAACCTCAGCTAATCTATAGCTTAATCCACCGGCCATCCTAATCCAAAGCACACGGATTACACAGAGATATACTCTAACAAAATCGAGTTGAAGAAAAGACAGAAAATCAAATATAAACTCACAGAATCGAAGACAAATAGTATCTGATCCAGCCAAGGCAGAAAATCGCTCTGCTTCTTTCAAGTGAGGTTGATGCTGGCCGGGAGCGGCTGCGTTGATCCGCGTCACCTGCGCCCATTCCATGCCGGGATGGAGGAAGAGAGAGCAGAGCGAGGAGAGGAGGACAGGGACCTACCAGGGAGCTAGCCAGCCCATGCAAGCCCGATCTGCGCGGCCACGGACCTGGCCGGTCCACGCTGGCGCGAATCCGCACCATGGATTCTACCGGCGGCAAGCTCTTCGACTCCAGGCTCCAGGGTCCAACCCCCGCAAGCGAGAATTTTCAGAATATAACACCCAATACGCACTGCTTTCAGGATTTGTCACCTAATTTGCACTACTTTCAGAATACAACACTAGAGTGCGAATTTTCTTCGTTCCGTGCCATTCCATCCCCTACCGTCAGTCGCGCCGTCGTTCTCCATCCTCCCGACGTCGCCGTCGTCAGTCAGCCACCGCTCGCGCCCGCGTTAACCGCGCC
>CM020183.1:30244117-30273357 GCA_009805545.1 Oryza longistaminata
CGGCACAGAAGTGGTCTGGTGCGGCGCCGGACTTGGTAAAGTAAACAGCAACGTGTCGCCACCTGAGTGGAGTGGAGCAGCCGCGCCGTGCGTCTGCTGGGCCAGTGTCTGTGCTGTCTGCCGTGTCGCGTTAGGCTCCGATCCAGAAGCGATTTCTCCTGCGCCATGCGCTTCAAACGCCGGTGTTGGTGATGCTAGGTCCACACCTTCATCTCTACCCGAATCATCTGAATTGCTACCAGAAAATTCATTAGTAGTATTAGGAAAATCAAGAACATGATCACTCTGTTGCTCGCCCCCTTGATCATGCGCTACAAGGTCAGATGGAAGCAAAGCTATTTCTGCTCTTAGGCGGGCGCCTGCATTTGATTTTAATTGAGAAAATGGGAAGACCATTTCAACAAAGATCACGTCCCGCGAAACATAAACTCTCCCAGAAAGCAACATCAAGGCACTTAAACCCTTTATGAAGCTGGCTGTAACCAAGGAACACACATTGCTTGGACCGCAATTGGAGTTTGTGATTGTTGTAGGGGCGCAAATGCGGCCAGCAGGCACACCCAAAGGTTCTAAGAGCAGAATAATCAGGTTTTTGATGGAACAGGCGTTCAAGGGGTGTTTCAATGGAAATAACCTTGCTAGGAACTCGGTTAATAATATATGCGGCTGCTAAAACGGCTTCATCCCAATATTTTAGTGGCATAGATGCATGAGCTAGAAGAGATAGACCTACTTCTACTATATGACGGTGTTTACGTTCTACTGCCCTGATCTGCTGGTGAGTATGCGGACAGGATACATGATGAGAGATGCCTATTTGCCGAAAGAAAGAATGGAGTTTCTCATATTCTCCACCCCAATCGGTTTGCATAGTGATAATTTTCCGGCCAAACATTCTCTCAACAAGAGCTTGGAATTCATGGAAGACCTGAAAAACATCTGATTTTGCTTTAAGAAGGTAAACCCAGGTAAACTTACTGTAATCATCCACAAAACTCACATAATATTTATGTCTACCAACAGAAATAGGAGCAGGTCCCTAGACATATGAGGAAATGAGTTCCAAAGGAAATTGAGAAACACTAGTAGATCTATTGTAAGGAAGTTGATGACTCTTGGCCATCTGACACGCATCACACACAGACTCTTTGCTAGCCTTGTCATGACAAGGTAGATTATTTGTGCTAATAACTTTAGACACTATAGGACTTGAAGGATGACCTAGCCGACTATGCCATCTTGCAAAATATGGCGCCACACCGTAAACAGCCTTTGGAGAGGATGCAGGAGATGAAGGAGGAAGCGGGTAGAGTCCCTTGTATCGCCGTCCCTCAAGCATTGTTGCCCTCGTAGCCTGATCCTTGCCCGAAAAATGTTTTCCATGAAGTTCAACAAATATAGAGTTATCGGAGGCAAGTTTTGATGCATAAACTAAATTTTTGGTGGCATGTGGAACATGTAAAACATTTTTGAGGATAAGATTGCGCATAGGGGTTTGCAATATAGAGCGACCAATGTGCTCGATTTTCATACCTGCTCCATTGGCAGTGTGCACTTGATCGTTCGCCTTGTACTTGTCGCGAACCGTGAGCTTGTCCAGTTCACCGGTGATGTGGTCCGTGGCGCCTGAGACCATGTACCGATTGGAGTCGACTCCATTTGTGGAGCTGCATCTGAAATTGCAAGTCACATATGCTTCCTTTGCCCCTTTGCCCGGCAATTCTGGACGACGATCGGCATTGACCCGCTTATTCAGGATGTTTGTCAACTCGGACGTCTGCGCCCTAATGGAAACCTGCCCGAGCTGCACCACCAGGTCTTCTATCTTCTCTGCTTATGGGCACTATGGAACCACAGACACGACGTTGTTTTCCGCAACCTGGATGCTTCAGTTCCGGCAGCAATTAGGAAATGTGTGGACGAATGTTCTCTCTGGTCTGAACGTCTTAAGCCTCCTGATAGAGTTGTAGTTTCAATTTGGAAAGGGATCTTCTCCTCCTCCTTGCAATCTCTTCATGTCGTGTAAACTCAGTTGTAACCCTTACTCTATTTATTTAATGCAATTCAGGTGGGGAACCTCTCCCCTCCGGTGACTTATTTAAAAAAAATAGGCGTAGGAGGCTGCTGCAGCAAGGTGTCGCTCATCCGGCACATAAGAATCATCATACCTATGTCAGCAATCTGCTGCAACATGTCCCCGCTTGTAGCACACCAAGCTGCCGCGGCCACCACGTCCACGCCCAGCACCACCCCGATTGTTCGGTTGAGTGTTGCTGCGGCCACGCCCAGCTGCATTGGCCGTCATGTTGCCTTCCCGTCGTAGATTGAGCCTGTTCTCAAAATTCAATAGCTGGGCATATGTTTCTGACAGAGTAATAGGTTCAGTTTTGGCTGCTAGAGCCGATACAACAGAATCATAATCATCATCTAAACCATTTAAAATAAAAGCAGTAAGTTCTTCGGCATCGACTTGCTTCCCTGACGCCGCTAGTTCATCTGCTAATGCCTTCATCTTGGCGAAATACTCTGAGATGGTCTGGGTTCCCTTCCTAGTGCTGGTAAGTGACAGCAGCACATTGAGGGAGCGCGCGCGAGTCCTGGAGTTGAACATCTCCTGGATCATCTTCCAGGCATCTGCCGCCGTGGTCGCCGTGGCTACCTGGGATAGGATATCCCGTGATAGCGATGAGAAAAGGAAGCCAAGGACCTGTTGGTCCGCGGCAAACCATTCCTCGTACGCTGGGTTGTCGATCAGCACCTTGATCTTCGTCTTGTCATCTTCTTTCTTCTCTGCTTCAATGTGGGCGGCGGGAGCAACGGTCTTGCCGTTCAGATGCCCCTCGAGGCGTGCCCCGCGAATCGCAGTCAGCACTTGTGCGCACCACAGCTGATAATTTTGCTTGTTCAGCTTCTCAGAAACATTGAAGCCGAACAAAGGATTTGTGGGGGTGGAAGAGGAGGAGCTAGCCATGATAGATGGGATCTAACTTCAGCGCTCTGATACCATGTGGAAGAACAGGATGGATGGGAACGTCGCCCTTTCACTCGGGTCGACGATGCGTGTTAATCTGTGTCACACAAAACGGTGACGGAGAGAATACATATAGGCATGCGCTATGGATAGAACGGCCAGATCCTAGTTACATGCAATCTCAACAACCTAAGCTAATCTATAGCTTGATCTACCGGCCATCCTAATCCAAAGCACACGGATTACATAGAGATATACTCTAACACTCCCCCTCAAACTAAACTTCTCAAGTTTAGATTGTTTCTAAATATCTCTAACTGTTTCACTCCAAGAGGCTTGGTAAATCCATCAGCTACTTGATCTCCAGAAGAAATATATTCAACCTCAAGTAATTTGTTCAGAACCCGTTCTCTGACAAAGTGGTAGTCCACTTCAATATGCTTAGTACGAGCATGAAAAACTGGATTAGCAGACAAATGCTTTGCCCCAATATTATCACACCAAATCTTTGCTGATCTTGGTACATGAATACCAAGTTCATCCAACAATGTTTGAATCCACATTACCTCAGCTGTAGCATTTGCTAAAGCCTTATATTCTGCTTCTGTACTAGACCTGGAGACTGTAGCTTGTTTCCTTGCACTCCATGACACAAGGTTGGAGCCAAGATAAACAGCAAACCCTCCAGTAGACCGCCTGTCATCAAGACAACCAGCCCAATCTGCATCTGTAAAAGCACTAACAAGTGTAGATACTGATCTATCAAATTTTATACCCAGACTTGCTGTATATTTCAAGTATCTCAAAATTCTTTTAACTGCTGCCCAGTGAACTGTTGTAGGAGTCTGAAGAAACTGACAAACCTTATTAACAGCAAAAGATATATCTGGTCTGGTCAAAGTCAGATACTGCAAAGCTCCTACTATACTTCTATACTGAGTAGCATCATTAGGCCCTAATTGATCACCTTCATGTAAAGACAGTTTTTCTGTAGTTGACAGTGGTGTATTTACCGGTTTGCAATCAACCATATTTGTTCTTTTCAACAAATCAGATATATACTTCCCCTGTGACAATATTAAACCATTGTTTACCTTGTTAACCTCAATGCCAAGGAAGTAATGAAGCTCCCCAAGATCTTTCAACGCGAAATCCTCCTTCAGATCACAAAGGAGAGCTGACACTGCATCCTTGGTAGAACTAGCAACTATGATATCATCGACATATATCAAGATAAACATGGTTATACTGCCTTTGCTGAAGTAAAATAAAGATGTATCTGCTTTAGATGGCTTAAAGCCTAACTGTTGCAGTTTTCCACTTAATCTTGCATACCAAGCCCTTGGTGCTTGTTTTAGACCATATAAAGCTTTATCCAACTTGCAAATAAAGTTTGGCTTAGAAGAGTTTTCATACCCCGGGGGTTGTCTCATGTACACCTCCTCTTCTAGCACTCCATGCAGGAAGGCATTCTGAACATCCAGTTGTTGTAGACTCCAACCCCTGGACACAGCTATAGACAGGACAGTTCTGATAGTAGCAGCTTTAACAACAGGACTAAAAGTATCTTCATAGTCTATACCATACCGTTGTTTAAAACCTTTTGCTACTAGTCTAGCTTTATACCTGTCTAGACTTCCATCAGCCTTTCTTTTAACCTTATATACCCATTTACAATCAATGATATTTTTACCTTCCTGATGAGGAACAAGATGCCAGGTTCTATTCTTCATTAATGCTGAATACTCTGCATCCATTGCCTCTTTCCATTGTTTGTTCCCTAGCGCTTCCTCCAGGTTGCTTGGCTCACCTGTAGAAGTAAAACAAGAGTATCGCACAGTACCATCTGTATATACCTTGGGTTTCCTGATGCCTCCTTGTAGCCTTGTTCTAGGTCTGTCAGCATCAGATTGAACGTCGACGCTCTGCTCAACGTCCTGCATGTCTGCATCATTGCGCGGCACAGAGGTGGTCTGGTGTGGCGCCGGACTTGATATGGTGAGTGGCGACGTGTCGCCGCCTGAGTGGAGTGGAGCAGCCGCGCCGTGTGTCTGCTGCACCGGTGTCTGTGCTGTCTCCCTCGTCACGTCATGCTCCGACCCCGGAGCGTTTTCTTCTGTACTGTGTGCTGCCTCCAATGCTGGTGCTGGTGATGCTAGGTCCACACCTTCATCTGTACCCGAATCATCTGAATTGCTACCAGAAAATTCATTAGCAGTATTAGGAAAATCAAGGACATGATCACTCTGTTGCTCTCCCCCTTGATCATGCGCTACAAGGTCAGATGGAAGCAAAGCTATTTCTGCTCTTAGGCGGGCACCTGCATTTGCTTTTAATTGAGAAAAGGGGAAGACAGTTTCATCAAAGATTACATCCCGTGAAACATAAACTCTTCCAGAAGCAACATCAAGGCACTTAAACCCTTTATGAAGCTGGCTATAACCAAGAAACACACATTGCTTGGACCGGAATTGGAGCTTGTGATTATTGTAAGGACGCAAATGCGGCCAGCAGGCACACCCAAAGGTTCTAAGAGCAGAATAATCAGGTTTTTGATGAAGTAGGCGTTCAAGGGGTGTTTCAAAGGAAATAACCTTGCTAGGTACTCGATTAATAATATATGCAGCTGCTAACACAGCTTCATCCCAATATTTTAATGGCATAGATGCATGAGCGAGGAGAGATAGACCTACTTCTACTATATGACGATGTTTACGTTCTACTGCTCCGTTCTGCTGGTGAGTATGTGGACAAGATACATGATGAGAGATGCCTATTTGCCGAAAGAAAGAATGGAGTTTCTCATATTCCCCACCCCAATCGGTTTGCATAGTAATAATTTTTCGGCTAAACATTCTCTCAACAAGAGCTTGGAATTCATGGAAGACCTGAAAAACATCTGATTTTGCTTTGAGAAGGTAAATCCAAGTGAACTTACTATAATCATCCACAAAACTCACATAATATTTATGTCGACCAACAGAAATAGGAGCAGGTCCCCAGACATCTGAGGAAATGAGTTCCAAAGGAAATTGAGAAACACTAGTAGATCTATTATAAGGAAGTTGATGACTCTTGGCCATCTGACACGCATCACACACAGACTCTTTGCTAGCCTTGTCATGACAAGGTAGATTATTTGTGCTAATGACTTTAGACACTATAGGACTTGCGGGATGACCTAGCCGACTGTGCCATCTTGCAAAAGATGGCGCCACCCCGTAGACCGCCTTTGAAGGGGACGCAGGAGATGAAGGAGGAAGCGGGTAGAGTCCCTTGTATCGCCGTCCCTCAAGCATTGTTGCCCTCGTAGCCTGATCCTTAACCAAAAAATGTTTTCCATGAAGTTCAACAAATATAGAGTTATCGGAGGCAAGTTTACGACGCAGTTGCTGTCCACCGTCGAGCACCGGGAGACGCTCCCGGAGGGCTATGCTCGGCCTGAGTCCGACCGGCCGCGGCTCGCCGAAGTTGCCACGGACAGCAACATCCCGCTCATCGACCTCGCCTCGCCCGACAAGCCGCGGGTCATCGCCGAGATTGCTCAGGCCTGTCGCACCTACGGCTTCTTCCAGGTCCCTAGCTAGCTCTCGCACGCGCGCTCTAATTAATTAACTGATCCCGTACGGCATATAGCTTAGCTAGCTAGGTTTTGTGTGTTCCCACTGCGGGCTTCACAAATATTATGTCCAACCATGGCGACATCGCCTTGACGGCATTATTTTCTCCTTCAGTCGTCAAGCCTGCGTCCTCTTCAGAGCTCTGGGCTCTCTCTGAATCATCTGATGTATAGATACTGAAGTAAAAACATAAACCTTCCTAACTTTTCCTTTATTATATATAGGTCACCAACCACGGGATAGCAGAGGAGCTACTGGAGAAGGTGATGGCCGTGGCGTTGGAGTTCTTCAGGCTGCCGCCGGAGGAGAAGGAGAAGCTGTATTCCGATGAGCCATCCAAGAAAATCAGACTCTCTACGAGCTTTAACGTCCGCAAGGAGACAGTACACAACTGGAGAGATTATCTCCGCCTTCACTGCCACCCGCTGGAGGAATTCGTGCCCGAGTGGCCCTCTAATCCGGCACAGTTCAAGTAAGCACACACTAGCTAGATTTTTTTTAGATAATACTAGCTAGATATATATTAACGATCTTGGAAATGAAATTAATTTCAGCAGATCATATATTCCCTCGTGACACGGAGACCTTGTGTTAGAACACGCAAGGTCAAGTTCGCTATGTCCCACATGAGCGCGTCCGTTGGATGTTCCGAATAAGCTTTCGACATTTATGTCTATGCTATACTCACCTGAGCTATAGCACAACCTAAAATCAGCAAAACTGGTCGCCAACCCATGCGTTACACATTATACATCGATATTATATTAAACTTTTAATCATATTAAATTTATTGATTGTATTTTTAACCATATATAGCGACTTAGATTAAACAATAATAAATGTCCGTTAAAGATCAACGAAGCTAAACCGAGAGTTTAAGATAGGTACAACATATCCCATTCTATAATAAGTAAAACTAATTAAAGAGTCCATGTGTATAATGACATGTTTGATTTAACATAAATTCTCAGTCCAAAATGTGTTCTATTATTACTCCCCCCCTTTTTGTAATCCTTAAGTGACCGGCCGCATGAAGAATAGTTACTATTTCAGTTTGAGCAAAGAAATTGGCCAGACTGTATTTACAGCCTGCACACTCCTTTCCTTCAAGGAAGTGTGTCCACGCATCTTTAATGTGTCTGTTCTATGCATGGCATGCACTACAGCGGCTTCTACAAACGTAGCGAGCTTGCGGCAAGCTAGCTAGTATCCCAATTGCCACCGCAAAAATATATATAACAAGACGAGGAGTTATACTTCTGTACACAAATATAATTATTTTATGAATAGCGCGCGATAAACATGACAAACCTTTAATTTAACTTTGGTTGCCAAATGCCAATAGAAAAAAGATCATAAGATTGATGGCACAAAAATAGTAAATAAATTTATCGTGAAACAAACTAATTACATAATAGTATGCAACCTTTTATATTTAAAACAATTTAACTTTATCAATAATACTATTGGTCAAAGTAGGACATTACATGGTTATATTAGTAAAGGGTGAGAGTACTACAAGATGTACTCCTAACTAGCTCCTCGTAAGTCGTAACTACTCTCTCTATTCACAAATGATCAGCATATATGGTTTATGCAGCGATACCAATACATTCCTACATACCACTTAAATTGGCATCGATCAACATGCAACACTGTTTCGTGTGTCCTACAAATACATCAAGGGTAATTTAGACATGATATTGCTTGCATTCATGCACCACAATTATAGTTAGTTGAATGGTAGTACTACATAGAACAATGCATGCAAATGACCATTTAATACTTCACAGAGAAAAAAAAAATCACAAGTACCAAATATGCTTATCATTTCTGAATAACTTGAAAAAGTTAATTATATGATAATTATTCGTGAATGAAGGGAGTACTTCCTTAAAAGAATAGCTACTAGTTCGTTAAAAAAACCATAGCTTAGATGCTGAAAACTGTTTACTGTCGTTGAAAAAAAAATAAGTGAGTACAGTGCATGCCACAGCTGCAGCTGTTTAGATCTCTTTATTTTAAGACTGTTCTCTCTTTCTTTAAGACTACTGTTCTCACTTATTTTGATGTTCTCCTGTAGCCCTGTGACGTTGTAGACTTGTGGTGGTGCATGCACCTAGTTCAACCAAATTCACATGTCTCCATTTGTATAACTACTAATTATAGCTTTATACGGTAATGGATGGTCACGTACTTACGATGCTAATTAACGGCAAAAACATTAAATACGTGCGTACGTACATCTAGCTAGCTAATTAGTAATTAATTAAGTTGTCGCACCTTCTTTCAAGTTGATAGATTTCATAGTATATCCCTGGCTAATTAATATGTGTATTTGTCCGGCGGTCCGTGTTTCACGATCGACCGGTCCACAACTTTGTTAGCGAGGAAGATAGGAAGGTTGAAGATGAGGGCATTTACGTCAAATTTATGTAAAATATGTATATCAATGGCATCATTAAAATTACAAATGAACAGCAGTGGCACAGTTCCAATTAACTGAATTATAATGGTAAATTTTCAAACAGGCAAATTTATAATGGCATGAATCCAATTAACCCATGACCTAAAGAAATCTAACAAGTTCTTTTCATTCTGAACTGTAAAATTAATTGCTATCTATAGGGGGTAGAAAGTTCTACTTCTGTATTGCAGTAGTGTTTTTATTGTATTATGTAACAGTCTTTGAATGGATTTATATCATGCAAATATTGGAAGCTAGAATAGACTGAAGACCTCTGCAGAATTGCTGTGCAAAACCCACAAATTCTTAAAATTTACACCTCAGCTTTTCCTTAAAGATTTCTGGTTTATTATATTTTTGTTGGATGATTTCCTTATGTTTTCCTTCTATTTTTGAGTTTTAATAGCTGACGAGAGCATCAGCAGCGCTGGCAGGTGATTACACCAGAACTCCATATATACCAGTCTATGCTTCTCTGCCTGTAAGTTCCTGGCAAACTTCTTGATTGAATATTTGATATGCTAATATGGTATCCTCAAGTTCTTCATTTGACACATGATTCAGATTTTATAAATGGCTTGAACTGAGTATTCATTTTGTTACTAAACTTCTGAATTTTGTACCTCGGAAATTTACATCCTTGGTTTTTTTAGTTTTTATCTATTGTCCCTAGATCTTGTGCTTAATTTGTTTCTTTTGACTTGTTTGGTCATTTAGCTTTTTTTTTTTTTTCCAATAAACATGGTGGTGTGGCTACAGCATATTGTTGGTTGGCTACAAATGCCATCAACACATGGTTATAAGAATACGAGGACCGTAGTGTCATATAACAAATTCTATGTAACCCCAATTAAGGGCAGTCACACATCACCAATCAACCAAAGTTAATACAGTACCAGGTTTCGCAAATTTATATAAACCTATTAAGTTGATCTAAACATTCCAATGCAGTATATCTTAGGTAAGCATGATGTTTGGATAAAAGAACATGTCACCTTTCCCAGTTAGCAGTCTATCATGAAAAACTTCTCTGCTTTACGAAAATGAAGTAACAACGAATGTTCTAATAGGATATAATAGAAATTTGCAATATTGCATGCCCACAAACTCACCGTGTACTGGAGGCCCATTGCAATCTCTCCGCGGCCGAGATGCTGTCGGTCTTCGCAACTGACGCCCTCTGGTCATCGCCGCCATCCTTCATTTGCTGCTGCTGCTTCCCTGAACTCTGGCCCTCTGGCTGTGCTAGGTCTTTACCTCTCTGGGAACGTGTCATGGGCGCCATGGAGCAGAACACTACTGCTGCCTTGTCCAGTTGCTGTAGCCCTTCTGTGTCGCCTGCACTCTGCTCGCGGCGCCGGCTGATATAAGAGGACGAGGACATGTGTTTGAGCAGGCACTACTTTTTATCTTCATTTTAGCACTATATTAATCACGTGACAGCTACGTGCTTTGCTGGAATGGATTGTATGCCATGTAATTACCATAAAAAACAATTTCCTTTTTTTGTTGTTTTTCCTTTGATGGATTTGGGTAGGGGGAGGTGCAAGTTGCACAAATTATGGTTGCGTCTTTATGGTTTTCTTTTTTACTGGATTTACTCCTGGTTGCTATTCCTCGAATGACCTGATGGATGCAATCCTTTAACTTCTATCATAGCAACAAAATTGGCATACGATCTATTTAGCTGACTAATAACTACTATGCCATGTTTATATCTTCTTTACCCTTGTTAAAATCACATTCTCTTATGATAGAGAGAAAGTTTCCATTTCTGTGATCTATACGTCATATCATACTATACTTGAGCAGTGCTTCTGTTGCTGCAGATGGGCATTATCAATAGCCATTGCCAATTGATTGATCCAGAGGGCATACGTGCAGAACTGATGCATCTGAAGTCTTTGAATGTTGATGGAGTTATCGTTGACTGTTGGTGGGGGATAGTGGAAGCCTGGATTCCTCACAAGTACGAGTGGTCTGGTTACAGGGATCTTTTCGGTATCATTAAAGAGTTCAAGCTAAAAGTTCAGGTTAGGCATGTTATCATTTGTCTACTTCTTGGATACAAATATTCAGAGACATTTTTGGGATGTTAGTAATCACATATTTGCTACTCATCATATTTATTTAATACTGTGCACAATAACCATTACGTGAATGTGAATTATAGTATGTTGTGGACAGTGATTTCTATAGATATTGAGGCACTAAATAGAATGTCTACGCAGAAGACATCCATACCAGTCAGAAACTCAGAATTGGATTATTTCATTTTCGAAATATTATATGATTAAGTTTTGTGCATAACTTGCCAGCATCTTGTAACAGTGTGAAATATTTAACTTAGATGAGCTTTTCCTTTTTACCATTTTTATCACAATTTATCTTAGCAAGTTTCCTTCAATAAACTTCTCAAGGTTGTATTGTCATTCCATGGGTCTGGGGAGACTGGATCTGGTGGTGTGTCTCTCCCAAAGTGGGTCATGGAAATTGCACAAGAGAACCAGGATGTATTTTTTACTGATCGTGAAGGTAGGAGAAATATGGAATGTCTTTCCTGGGGAATTGACAAAGAACGAGTCCTTCGCGGGAGAACTGGCATCGAGGTATTGGGTCATCCTTGGTAAATTTTCTTCTCTCTTGCTTAAACTTGCCTTTAGCTTCTGTGTCTATTACAAGATATAGAAATTGTTAGTTTCCTTAGATGAGCACTATTTATTTATGCCTAGTGTTGTTTTTAGTGCATTTAATTGTCCGTCCATCTTTATGCACTGTGCTAATTGTAGTATATATTGCAGATCATAATGTTAGAGTCCTGGTATTGAAAACATAGAACATGTATGCTATCTTCTTTAATATCGTTTCATATTGCACCCTGATTGATAATAACTAGTGTTCTGATACTTAATGGGATTATATGCAGGCATATTTTGATTTCATGAGGAACTTTCATATGGAATTCAGAAACCTGACCGAAGAGGGCCTTATTTCTGCTATCGAAATTGGATTGGGTGTTTCTGGAGAGCTAAAATACCCTTCATGTCCAGAAAGAATGGGCTGGAGATATCCTGGTATTGGTGAGTTTCAGGTATTTACTTAAAATTCAAACTTGTATCAAAATAGGGATAAATAAGGCATTTTTCTTGACAGTCCTTTCCACTAGATTAATTTAAATATGATAGAATTACAATCATGCACTGTTTTGCATTTAAATATGTAGAATCATGAGTACTCAAAAGCATGTCACTGCTTGTTCATATTTGTAGGTTATATACTGCCTGGGCTTTTGGATTACAATACATATCTGAGTTGTATGCTACATCTATGATGCATAATGCTAGCTTGCATAAAATTTTCAACATTGCGGAATTGCCTAAAAATATACTGGATGCATTTCTTTTCTTTTATTGATTTGCATTGTCGACAGTGTTACGACAGGTATATGCAAAAGAACCTTAGACAAGCAGCATTGTCACGGGGACATCTGTTTTGGGCCCGTGGACCTGATAATGCGGGCTATTATAATTCAAGACCTCATGAAACTGGCTTTTTTTGTGACGGAGGTGACTATGACAGCTACTATGGACGCTTTTTCCTTAACTGGTATTCTGGAATCCTCATAGATCATGTGGACCAGGTGCTATCACTTGCTACTCTTGCATTTGATGGAGTCGAAACTGTTGTGAAGGTATGCACTGTTGTTCTGTAAAGTTTTATTTTTAACATTGCACCGGATCTTCTCTTTCTAAGTTCTTTAGAGAACTTCTGCATATATCCCATGTTATTTTCCCTTTGCCTAGCTATTTATCAATATTACGGTTTGATAAACTGAGCACAAAATGGGTATTCCTCTTAAACTAGGCACAAAAAAAAATCAATATTTCTTGTCTTACGCATAAAAAGAACTTCAATCTTAGTATGGATTGTGCTCTTGTACCCAAAGCAGCTGAAGATTACTCAAAACCTTGTACATAGTTGATTGATTGAAAATCATTACCTGCAGCCTAGATCTAGACAGTTTGGTTGTAAGTCTATTTGCTACTGGATAATATATCACTCTGTTATTAATAATAGGAAATTAAGGTCCTATGCTCTGATGAATCTGAATTTGAGGATCATATGAGCTTGCAAAATTATGTTGGTATGTGTTAACCAGATCATTTACCTGCTAGCACAAAACATTCACATAATTGATGTAGAATGTGCTGCAGTGAGAAGTCCATGGCAGTTCCACATATTTTGCAACCTTTGCCTGCCTTTTTGTCTATTCCATGACAAAATAATTTCTTTCAGATTCCATCTATCTATTGGTGGTATAGAACTGCAAGCCATGCTGCGGAACTTACGGCAGGATTCTACAACCCTACAAATAGAGATGGATACTCTCCAGTGTTCAGAATGCTCAAGAAGCATTCCGTAATTCTAAAGTTTGTTTGTTATGGACCAGAATTTACAATTCAAGAGAATAATGAAGCATTTGCTGATCCAGAAGGTTTAACATGGCAGGTGAGAAGCTCGAGCTAAAAATCCTTTTCAGATCTGTCTGCATTTTTTTTTGTACCTTTTGCTCCCTTGGGTTAATTCGGTACACATGAAGCAGGTTATGAATGCAGCATGGGATCATGGATTATCTATAAGTGTAGAGAGTGCTCTTCCATGTCTTGATGGTGAGATGTACTCACAGATCCTTGACACAGCGAAGCCTAGGAATGATCCTGACCGTCACCATGTCTCGTTCTTTGCATACCGTCAGCTACCCTCATTCCTTTTGCAGAGAGACGTTTGCTTCTCAGAGCTTGGCAACTTTGTCAAGTGTATGCACGGTTAGTATTACCATGCTTGTCACTTCTGGATACTCCTGCATACATACTTTACAATGTATTTTTTTCCCCTTTTGAGAAAAACTAGCTATCTTACCGGCAAACCGTCCTTCATATAACCATGCGGTCTATCCAAGACTTGATGTAGTCTTAGCATTCTATTTAATTTGAGCTAGATTGTTAGTTCTTCCATCCGCATTGTGAACGAGGATAAACTGCGTATAGAAAAATGCAAACTAATTGCCTTTAACATAGATTGTTTTTGCATCTTCCATGATATTACCCCGCAAAGGGTATCTCTCCGCTCTTCGTCCCTTCCTGTGGAGATGCTGAATTCGTAACATAACCGGGTAAAAATGATTTTATTTACAGGGGAGGCTACCCAGATTGTGGAAGGTTGAATTCCCTAGTTGCATTATATGCACATAGGTTTTGAAACAAGATTAAAGAAAGGAGCTTGGTTTGGACCCCAGAAACCGTCGATGCCCGCGGCGAAATCTGCTGCGCGATTGTTGTAAAGGCTTCTGTTGTGGGTTTTGGAGTGGTAAGTACGGCTCAAGTCAAGGCAGGATAATAATAGCTTAGCAACTCTTTTTTTTTTCCGTGGAATGGTATGAATTTAACATCAGAGAAAATGACGTGCTGTACATTGTATACAACCATATAGAATAGAAATATTGTCCTTATTTAGGTCACAAATGTTAATCCCTTTCTGGGATGTAATTTTCTGATGGTTCTGTGTGAAATACCCGCGGAATTTTGGAATTGGTCTGTTCGATATGGTCCTGAACTGGACCTAGTTTGAAACACAGATCAAATTAACCTCGTATTTTAGATTTAGCCCATTAAGGCCCAACTGTAGAGCCCAGACCACTCGCCTGCCTCAGTTCATGGCTCATCTCTACCAATTTCTGGTGGGCCAACGGTAGGCCGTTTATGGTGAGCCAAATGGAGGCCCACATTTGCGCGGAGAAACGAACCGTCGGCGACCACGCAGTTGGGCTCGGCCCGTCTCAGCGATCGGTTGGTGGGCCCAAAATGCGGCCCAGTTTTGTTCGGTGGGATCGTGGGGAAAGGGCCAGAAATCCCGTTGCGGCCCGCGTGTTTGGAATCGGTTCGGAATTTTTCAAACAGGTCCCTGATCTTAGGATTGCTATAATTGGTGTTGGTACTAATGATCCTCATATTTTTCAGATGGATCCTTGATTAAGATCGTTGTTAGAGTACGCATCATTATTGCTCATCAATCGGGATCCTCTGCATTGGACGTTCTAATGCAGAGGTTGACAGTACTGTGTATTAGAGGAGTTAGCACCTATCCGATCAAGATCATAAGGTCCCGATATCTTACTACAGTAATTGCACTGTAGTAGTGCATTACAATATTTTTGTTACTGTGATTTTTACCATTATATTGATGGAGAGGATCCGCATCCCTCATAAATGGGATCCTCATCCATTACTCGTTATTTATTCCATAAAAAAAAAACTCAACCTGTAAAATCATATGATAACAAATATATACAAGACTTTGTTCAAATTCATTGTTTTAGAATATAATATCACAACCATATGAGTTTTTTTTACCGAGAGATTACTTCATTAGCCACTTATTTCAAATATGACCCTTAATTTTACATATAGATCCCTAATTATGATCAAGATTATTGCAGACAGGTCGCCCACCGAGGTTGATAGTGTGAGAGAGACATGGCCCCACTTGGCTCGCGCTCGCCGCCGATGAGCTCGCCATGGCGCGCCGCGCCGCATCAGACCTCGGAGGCGGCTCGCACGCGCCGCTCCGTCTCCTCCCACCCCGACCACCACCTCCTCCTCGTCGTCCTCCTCCACCGCCGTCTCTCGCTTATTCTTTTTTATGTCTTTTCAGTGCTATACTAGGTTGTAGTGGAGTCGTAGGATGCCAAGTTCGTTTAAATTTAGATTATTGGGAGAGTATAATGCCCTTTTACTCATCATTTGGGTTTTCTGAACTTCTGATACCAATCCAGATTTGTGAGGGTAAAATTGGATTACCAAACATTTCCTGGGTTTATATGGTTATAGATTGTGAGCAACTCCATTTAGAATTTGGTAGCTTCTTATTTCAAAGTGAGGAGATTGAATGATTGATTGCGGTAACAACTTGTTTCTCGCCAGGTGAGGAGCCGGTCTGAAAGGAAATATGAAGTAGCCAATGATGATCTCTATGAGTATATCCTTTCTTCAGATTAAGAATGTATAATGCCATTGAAATGCTTAGCATGACACTTGAGATTAAGGCTGTGTTAGTTCACACTGAAGTTTGGAAGTTTGATGTAACTTTGCACGGGTCCGAAAAGGCAGCAGAAACACATGCAGCAGAGATGACTGGGCTGCACCTCCTGCACAGCTGCACTGCCAGAACGGACACACTATCCATCACTGCGCCGGGACAGAAGAACAGCACGCAATCTCTCAAGATAATTTCCCAGAGACACGCACCCCCACACCCAGCCCAACCTTGCAGAAGATTCCCAATTCCACCAGAGAAGTTGCAGCTCCCCTCTCTCAGCATGAATGAATGAATGAATGAATTGGAGAGCAGCAGCAGCAGCAGCAGGGCCAAAGGAGAATGGGACCATTGCCTGACCAACACCAGCAGCAGCAGCAGCAGCAGCTCAGGCTTTTCATGTGCTGGAGCCTGCCTGGAACAGCACAAGCGACAGCAGCTACCATCAACCAGCTCCATCACAGGAGCCCACCATGTTTTTGATCTGCCACACAAATCACTCAAAGATCAAAGTACCCTGCATCCTCCCCAGTATTCCAATCCAGCTGATCTGTGTGTGATCTTGTACACTGGTACTATCCCCCAGAATAATTCAACTGTAAACCACACAGTTGGCACATGAAATAGTAGATGCGAAATCGACGGCTTGCCGATCCCAATACCATGTGACAATAACATATTCTTCTTTATGTTTGGACAAAAGAAAAACACTATATATGTACTGCTGTTCAACCATGTTAGTATCATCATACAGTGATGGAACTAGAATAGTTTACCACCTCCATGTTTGATCATGGTACAGGTATGGAGCTAAAATATTTTAAAGCCACCATGTTAGAACATGATTAAATAAGATGAAACAAAATACTACAGTATATATTGTACAACCACCACACCAACTTGACCTTATTGCATGCACTAAATACTGGAATTTTATCAGGCTATGCTCATCCATTCAAATCTATCTCCGGGGTGGTGGTCAGATATTTATATTCTACGACAGCTTTTCAGAACATGTTCTCCTGAAGGCTGTCACTGGCTTTTAGCAGAATATTCTAACCACTAAAAATTTACACCTCACTGATCAGGGCATCCAGCTCAAAATGTAGGGAATCCACTTTTCATGGAACAAGTTCAAATGTCCAGCTAGTGCCAATCGGCTACTTTGTCTCTTCCTTATCTATCTCTGATGGAAAAAGAATCTTGATCTCGCAGCATATATTCCCACAACAGGTTACAGGTTTTCTTTTCTTTTTTTCTTTTTATAAACAAAAGGAACCCAATTCCAACTTTGGTTATGAGTCACCGAATGTGATATGCGTCAAATCATAGGAACGGTGAATGCGATGCTTCTTGGAGACTTTGAATATTTGTACAGTGAGAAAAGTGTCTTGCCTGTGAAAATGATATGATTGATAAAAAGAAGTCCAGCATCTTACCAAAATTATGGATGAATTATGCATAAATAGCACTCTGCACTGTTACTGAAATCCTGAAGCAATACTTGAAACCAGGAATTTTTACTTCCATAACTTCCATTTAAAGCAGTATAAAGAGGAGCACGCGAATTGTTAGACAACAAATAAAGCTGAATAGAAACCATTGTTAGTTTATGGTGAAAGCTGGATCTATCAAGATACCCACAAAACTAGACCAATCAATGGCCTGACATTTGAACTAAGACTAGGTCTTGTTTAATTTATCAATGATTTGTACTGTGTTTACTATTTCAGGCAGCGCAGCCAGCATCAATCCAGAGGAAAAGCACATCCCTACAAATAGATACATATGCAAATATACTACTCCAGTACTAGCATGGATGCAAAACCGTTGAGCATCAAAGAAGCCCATTGGTTCAAAGTTGTACACTGTACAGGAATTTAAAATTATCTCCAGAACAAGATTAATGCATTTTGGCCCGGCAAAAAAGATCGATGTTTTTTTTTCAAAAGGAAAGCCAGCTGCTTTTTGATGTAGTAAATCTATCTTCCCTCCGTTGAATCAATCCATGAATTAAATACTTCGACAGGCCATTAAAGAAAAGAGTTAAACCTGTAAACTTAAGAAAGTAAGTTTGAAAGTTTACCTCAAAACAATTTACAATTACAGCATAACTTGAATTAGTCATCTTCATAACATAGAAGTAGTTTTATTGCACTATTAATTAAATTACTCAGCTATATAGCACAATAATTCACTTACCTAGGTCAGTAGATAAACTAGATAAGCCCCAAAGTTGTCTGAAACACTAAGTCTTTTTTCGCATCACTAATTATCTCCGGTCTATTAGCTTTATCCTCGGAATTAGGTCTTAAAATACGAGAAAGGCAAACTTGCAACTAGTAACCTGTTTGTTTGACCATGGCTAAGGTCTATATTAGCGATAAGCATATGCCTCTGTTAGGCCAAAAGGACATGTAGAAACTTGTAGCCACACACAGCCTCTAACAAATAGCATGCATTTAGAATCAAAGTTCATAATTTCGACAACTGAACAGAGCAAGGGCAAGGCCACACCTTATTGGTGGCACTACCAGAATTAGCATATGCCATGAAGACCACTATGCAGGGACTACAGCAGATGTGCGTTAAATTAACGCCATATATATGGATTCAGCATGAACTCATGGTCGACAGATCATTATACCAAAATGAATTCACCATAATTTCAACCTTCATCTAATTAGCAACCCCTGATAGACCGTACTAGGCAGTGGTAGATTCAGATCAATAAATGATACCGACAGTTCAATCAAGCAATAGATCGCATAAAGACATCCATCATACACCAATGAACGATAACAAGATTCAGATCTTTTTCCCGCTAATTCTAGCGTCGCCAGTGCTCCCTATTACTGATACGAAACTCAGGAAAAGCCACCAAAAAATTAGGGAAATTCCAACTTTGATAACGCCGACACGAAATTATAGATCGAGATAAGTAATCGAGAAATGTCAGGCCACCAGATCTAGGATCTGAAAAAAAAAAAATCTAATCAAAAGCGTGCCCCCCCCCCCCCTCGCCCCCCCTCCCCCCAAACCTACGAACACAATAGGAGGAATCGCATCTCAACAACAATTTCGATCCGATTCTATCGCTTTCCCCATCCCGATCCAGACCCAGCAACGAAGGAGAGAAAATAAAAAGCAACCAAGCAACAGCAGCGCGGTAGGCGGCCGAAGGATCAGCAGCAGAGAGCGGAAGGAGGGCGCTACGCCGGCTGCCGATTCACTTGGGTGCAAGGCGGGATCCGGCCCCGGCAGCGGCGGCCGGCGGGGTCCCGATCTGCACAAGGCGAGCCCGAGGGCCGGCGGCGCCATGAGACGAACGAAGACGCGCTGCTCTTCTCTCGGAGAGAGGGAGATGGAGGAGGCCGTGGCTGCACGGCGACCGCGTCTTCCTCGCGGTTGGCGCGTGGAGGTGGAGATGAGGAGGAGACCGGGGGTTTTTATAGCAGGAGAAGAGGAAGCGTGTTAGGGATTGTTTATGCCCGAATGAGGAGGTGCGGCCCACCCACAAGAAAAAAAAAAAGCGGGGTTTTTACTTTGTGGTTGTGTTGCGGATCTTCTGGATTGAGATACGGGTGCAGTCGTAGTTGCCGACTGCACCTTAGGACTGCATGCATTTCCCAGCCATTTCATTTTTGTGATCAACAGTCTAGATCAATTGCTACAGTGCTTCGCGCTTACAGTATCATGAACAAATATTTTATTGGTACAGTACTTTTGCTACAGTAACCAGCCTGATCCTTACCGTTAGATTTAGATCCATATGTAGCAGCGACAACTGCCTTAAGTTGCAGTCCATACTACTACTGCATTTGATCCGGATCCCGTTGTGTTGTGTTGTGTGCGGCCACGCGGCGGCAGCGCACCGGCTTGTGTGTTCCTACCGCACCGGCTTCTGTTTGCGGTAGAAAGGTACTTTCCTCCGTGTGGACAATGTAAGTCATTCTAATATTTTTCTTATATTTATATTTAATGTTTAAATTAAATTAGATATATATATATTTATTAACATTAATTATGGAATATGGGAAATTACTAGAATAACTTACATTTAAAACGGAAGGGGAGTAGAATACTGGTTTTACTCTTATCAAGTTTCAAGTTTAATAAATAGTGGAGTATAAAATAAATTGAATTTTTAAAATTTTAGAAACTATTAGTTAGGGTTTTATCGGTTTTCTACAATAAACTGGTTTTCCTCGTTCCTTCCCTCTTTGCCTCATTCATCACCATAGTTTGATTTTTTTTTTGGTGTTTCTTTCCTCTCTCTCTCTCTTTTTAAAAAACTTTTCCAAGGCTTGTACTTTCTTCCTCACTTTCGTTTCCGTTTTAAAAATATAACTTAGTATATACATTGATAAACGTGGTATCTCGATAGTACGAATTCCCATTATTTAGACTTGTAGTATTATGATTATTTCTCATCTGGTATTGGGATGAAAAAAAACTCATTGTGCTTTAAGTCTTTTCAATTACTTATTTATCTTTCATGATTTATTTATATATTTTGTTTATAATTTGTCAGGTAGAAAGAAGGAAGATGATCTAACATTAGGTCCCGTTCCCAGTAGGATGTTGTTCCATTACCTCCGAATAAGGTGATGGTGATTGTCCAATGGAAGATATGCTCGAATAAGAATGGGCTTAAGTGGCATCAAGCAAAGAAATATGGAATGGTCGTATGGCGATTGTCATAATCAACATCAGTTAGGGCTCCTTGTAACCACATATTTGAAAAAAAAGAAGAAGGAAATTAATAAAAAAAAAATGGAAAAAAAGATGTCAGGCCCATACGAAAATCATTGCCATGAATGGTTGAAAACACATGAATTTATCCTATTGGTGGTCCGGTGATGTTCCAGAAAGAAAATCCACAGCAAATTTTGAGAAAAAAAAAATCATTGAAGTAAAGTTAAAGGGAGAGAGAGTGGAGAGATGTGGTGTCTTTAAATTCTTCAAAGGTTAAAAGGTAAGTTTTTTGACTCAGTTCTTCAAAATTCTCCCCAAAAAAATGAAGGAATGGAAGGATTTTTTTCAGAGTAAATCCTACAAAACTTGGGGTTACGTAGGAAATAATCCTATAGAATTTGAATCCTTTAAATAACCTATGGTTGAAATCACTCTTTTTAGAAGAAAAGGCTTTATAGCCTAGCTTTATAGAACAGCATACGGAGAGGTCTATTACATTGGGAAAATTCCTCGTTTTCAAAGGGAGCACCTTAAGTTTAGCTGAGAAAACGGATGGAGGCAACTCTTGCTAGTTTCTAGCCGTCTTCATATCTGGTGAAAACTTGTGGCGACCAGTTCTTGCTCTTCTATAATGAGATGGTTGGAAGCTTGCCTTAAAATTGGAGTATGTTGTATCATAATTCATATTTGATCCAAGTACGAGCTGTTCGATAGAACAAATTCTTGCTATGCTAGTGAAATGTGGACCCGGTAAGCTATTTCTAATTATCTCATCTTTGAGTGGTTTTGGTTAGAATTTAGCCTGACCTAAGCTAGGATAGCTGCGCAAGTTTGATTACTTTTTAAAACCGTCAATTGGGTAATTTGAACTTTGAAGAAAAGAGGAAGACTACAGTGATTGATGCCAAAGGCGAAGGCCCAACATGGAGTGGTACACAATTGGGTGAGATTGCCAGTGATTTTCAACTTATACTAGGAAAGAAACTGATAATGTTTAAGGCTCATTTACACATACAACGTACATAAGAATTATATTAGGAAATTCATTTAGAATTAGTTGAACTTCTAGGAAAACCCATCCAAAAACTCCTTTTATCTAAAGAAGCCCTTGTACTTTTTAAGTACATCAGCAACCCATTTACCATTTGTTCCTTTGAAGTCTATTATAATGTGGTCTGGCCTAACTTGAAAAGGATTTTTGTACTGGGCAAAGTTATTGATTTGTAGGCCGATAGGACTTTCTAGTTCTAGAGCCGAATAGGTTCTCGCCATGCCAATGAAATGTCTAGTGGCAAATTCCTACTGGTTTTATGGCGAGTAGTCTAGGCGTTCGATTCTAGACCAACAATTCTCTAGTTAATTATACTAACTTAAAATAATTCCTCGGCCATGAAATTCATCAAAAAAACAAATATCTCTTATTTTTTTCACTCTATTCAATGAATCATCGGCCTTGTTAAAAAATGTAGGACGTGTCAAAAAAGTCAAAAAACCCAAAATGTTTATGGAAGAAAAAAGGAGAGAAAACCAAAAAGAAAGATTCTAGATTTTTGTGTGCATGAAAAAAATCATACTAGTAATCTAGATGCAGGAAATAGCATTGTTGTTGTGGAGAGAAATGTTTGTGAGGTAGAAGGGGCAGCATTGAGGAGAATCCTTGTTCACAGGGAGATACAGGGAATTCCTTGTGTGGACCCTCACAATTGAGGATTGGACCCAAAGAATAAAGAGGAGAGGAAAAGTGGATGCTTACGCCTACCAGCCCTTGCTTTCTGCCACTGTTGGACTCTCTGCCTCTTCTCCATGAAGGAGCAAAAGAAAATGTTCATAATACACATGGTTTCCTTTGGTTTGCGCTTTGGACACATGTAAAAACCTAAATATTTGTAAATTTCAGAAAAAAATAAGTGAGCACTTCTTGGATTCTTTGTGTGATTCGTGGCAATAATTTCTTGGAATGTATTGTTTAACTTGGAACTTGTGTTCGCCGCCCAACTTGCAAACAGGAATATCTCCTCTCTTTTTTCCTTTTCTTTCTTTCTATTATTATATTTGGTATTGAAAAAAATGTGCAAGAATATATGTTTTTCCCTAATATATTGGTTGACAAAAAAGATGTTTTATTTTCATTTAGGTAAGTACTTTTGTAGTAATGAAATAAAACTCTATAAAAAAATCACTTTTATACATGAAGATAAATAAGTGTGGAAAATGTTTGTAGGAAAATTGTTCACCTTGCTGTAATTGACTGGAATTTAATAAAAGTTTATAGTTATCATAAAAAGGCGGGGTTTGTGCCTAAAGGTTGGAACTTGTTAAGGATGGAGTGGGTACACACAACAGTTAAATATACAATATTAACTTAGACTAAACACCGTTTGCAACGAAAAGCATAAATAAGCAATGATTAAAGGGTTGAGCTGAAGCACTAGAAGAAGACTGCTGCAATCCTGGTTTCTAAAATTTCGAGATCAAAATACTGAAAGTATTAGATTGGCCACCTGAAAAATACTGACTGTATAATTCTATGTGAAGGGGTTAACTTCACTTCATACGTAATGTCCACTTCTTTTGTGGTTGCCCTCAATTTCCATGACAGCTTTTGTTTTTTTTAAAAAATAAAAGCTTGTAGTCCAGTTTAGATTTGGCATCGATCATGTACAGAACAAGTGTCGCATACTGATTGTAGTTGAGTCCCTTCTTTCAGTACATGTGAGTGAATTGATTATCTGAAAAAATCATGGTGAGTATGACTCACCTTAATATCGAGTTTTTTTAGAGAGAAGCTTTACAGCCCAGGCTTCTATTGAAAGCAAAAGAGTCTTACAAGGCTGTGTTTTAGTTTACAGCCAAAATTGAAAGTTTAGTTGAAATTTTGAACAATGTGATGAAAAAAGTTAGAAGTTATGTGTGTAGAAAGTTTTTGATGCGATTGGAAAAATTGAAAGTTTGAAGAAAAAACTTTGTAACTAAACACGGCCAAGGTTAGGATTCCCATTTTACATGAGCAAGCCACAGCACACATAAGCTTAGAACCCAACACCCAAACACCCCATCTCCCCATGAGACTACCAACAGAACTCCAAAAGCGGGAAAAAAAACTACCGTCCTAAAACACAAAATCAAGCAATCTATATCGATAAATTTAAGCATAAAAAACGGGCCGTTCTAATCACAAAAGGGCAAACCAGAAAAATAAATGCCATTGCTAGGACATTTCGGGTTAGCCCGATTGGTAGAAATGCTTGGAGAGCATAGGAAAGCCAACAGCTAAAGAGGCCTGAAACTTTTATTGCCCAATAACATCCCCAAGGTCCATGTTCTGCTGCGAATTCTAGCCCATGCAGGAAGAAAATACTACTCCTGCCCATAATATGTTGGACTGTGTACATCTTTCCCGATTTCTTATTCATTTTTCACATAGCTTTCTAAAACAGCCTAAACGTTTTGTCTTATAAAAAAATAAAAAATTACTTCTCCGTTCACTATGGTTTAGATCTTTTAATTAATATCAAATATGAATAATGAAATGCTAGAATGACTTACATGTGGTTTGAAACGCGAAGGGAGTATATAAGTAAAATTGTTTTTATCTGTTTTTCCGTTTTATGCGTCGGAAGGAAAGTTTTGCTAACACATGAACACAGGGCACAGCCAGTTTAAAGCACTGTAGCTCACAAAGCTAAATATTATTACTTAGTTACTTGTATACTTGTATCTTGCCAATGGTATGTCCAACTTAACAGAGGCTGTAGAGTGCAGAACTAATACTAGTAGATCACTTTGCGATAGAGAAGAAACTATTTCAAATCATCAAGGTTGAATTTGAAAATGGAATATCATTTGTCCAAAGCACAAAAGCAAACCATGATTTTGAGTAGAATAAACAACATGGAGGAATGAATCCACCAAAAAAGCAACCATGTAGCCATGAATTCGAGTAGAATAAACAAACATGCAAGTAATGAATCACCCTCCAACTAGCAATCTCCCAAAATACACCAAAAAGTCAAAACACTAATATAATTAGGGTGAACAGGGATTTCAATGTCAAGGATTACAGCGCCACAAGACAGTAATCCAAATCCAGAGTTCAAAATCCACCTCAATTCTACACAGATCTCGTTCTTGCTCTTCTCTTCAAAAGGATAAATTTCCATTACAGATCTTCTTACTGTTCTAAACTACAAGCCGACATTTTCAATGTTCTCCGCAAGAGAAAATTCATTAAGCACCAAGGATCAAGCAACAATCTAGGTATCTTGTTCGCATTCTCGATGGCGATGGGATGAGACGAGCGTCTGGCGCGGCGAGCTCCCCCGGGCCGAGGTCGTGGACGCCCGGCCACTGGTTACTCCCGGCGCGAGCTCCAACCCGCCTCGCACCTCCGGCCTCGCCCAGCTGCACGCACAGCCGCTCCTCGGCTCCTCCCGCCGTCTCCGCGCGCCGCCGCGCCGCCTCCACCTCCGGCCCGCAGCGCCGCCACTCCCTCTCCAGCTCCGCGTTCCGGCCGCCGCAAGCTCCTCCGCCTCCTGCCTTCGCCCCTCCTTCTTCCCTCCGGCGGCCGCTGGCGGCGATGCCACGAAGCATTGCCGGGCGCCATGGGCAGCTTAGCTAGCTTAGCTCGAGCTGGCTAGATCGGAATTCGCGCCGCAGCAATCCAAATCAAATTCAAAGCTCTTTCTCCGATTGGTTGATCTGGAAGGAAAGGGGAGGCGGTCCCATGGTTGTATTTAAGGACGGGTTCAGTGCCTTCAGGGACGCGGAAGGCGTCCAGGTTCATTTGAACCTGGGGGTGTGAGGACGGGAAGAGGCGATGCATTCAGCAGTGACCCCACCAATCGTGTCCGGATGGTCACTTGTTGGAGGCGAAGAAATTTTGTGAAGCCACGGAGGGGTTGAGGTCACGCGTGATCGTGTGGACGACGTGGTGGGAAATTATTTTTTTTGTTCTGGGGATTTGAAATGGGTGAGCTTTTGGACTCGGCAAACTCGCCGGTGCTTTGCTTCCAAGCAATTCAAAAAACAGCCGACAAGGCACCAACCTCACAAGGAAAATGGAAGGGAAGTACCATTGTGTTGGATGGAGGCCAATGTTGAAAGTTCGAAGTAATTTTTTCAACCTTTAGGGAAAAACGATATCTGAGCGTTTATATATTTCCCGGAATGGAAAAAAAAAAAGAAGTAGTAGGGTAGACTGTCATCTTACGAGGAAGAAAAATTATTGGTAAAGTGAAGTAAGTTTTTCAATCGTAGGAAAAAATATTATTTGAACGTTTATATATTTCGGGAATGGAAGAGTATAGTTTAGGGGTAGACTTTATCTTGACGAGGAAAGAAAATTATTGTAAAAGAAAAAAACGTAAAGAACATTTTATTTTTAGAAAAAAACTATATTCCATGAATGAACCACTTTTCTTGACCTCAGGATCTTTGTATGCGAAATATTCTACATCTCGAGCCGCTAGGGAAGCGAGGTATTGTTGGCGCCGAGACATTGCGACCTCGACGGCCAACATCACTTCGCCCAACAAGAAGGAGTCGTTTTTCTAGAAGAAATTTGTTTAGGGGTCAATTTATAAAATAATTTTTTTTTAAAAAGAAAATAGCCTGAAATGTAAAAAAACTAGTAAGAACGTATGTCCACACCAAGGACCCGTATTTTTTTTTGCCTGATCCAAAACATTTGATTTTTCTTTAGACCAAAACTAAATGCCTTCGAACTTGCAATTAAAGGCTTGTTAAAACAAAAATGAATTTCACAAAACTACAGTACGGTATTACTTACATCAAATTATCACAAAACTGCAGATTTAAAGACATGTATCACAAAACTACAGATTTAGCGTCAAACTTTCACAAAACTACATATTTAATATGACCGTATCACAAAAAAAACCTAAAGGTTAGTTATTATGAAGTTATTTCAAAGAAACTAGTAGAATTCAGTGGTTTATATCCATAGCACTATTGTTATATAAGATGTAGTTTTGAGATAAAGAATTATTGTTGAATTTGTTAAGTTTTGTGATAGCGATTACCTTACATCTATAAGTTTCATGAATAAATTTAGCCCCCTAAATCTCTACTTTTTTTTTTTTAATGATAGTTTGATCGATGTAGTTTTGTGAAATTAAAATTAAAATAAACCAAGAACCCCACCAGACCCATTGCCACCAAGCATTTTAAGCCCATTTACGGGCCCAACTTTGTGCACCCGGCTGCATGGCGTGCTCCATCCGTGGCGTACGGCCGTGGACCCGGCCGTGTCCGTCCGCCGTGTGCGCCCCGATTGATCGCCTTCGAAAGGCGCACGCCGCGCCACGGCGAGCCAGTCGACGCTCCGCCCACCACCACCAGCCACCGCCGCCGCCGCGCAAAGGCTCGCCGGGCGATCATGCTGCTTCCCTCCTCCTCCCGGCCCGCGCGGCCGCGAGCCGCCGTCTCCCCCGACGTCCACCGCCTCCTCGCCGCGCCGCCCGGCCGTCATCCTCCCCAGTTGCGTTCTCTCTCTCTCCCCTTCCGCTCGCGCTCGGGGATTTGCCGTTTCTTCTTCCATGCCGTTGAGCCGATGCGGGCGTGTCGTAGTGGCGGCAGGGGTCGAACAACACGGCGGGACTACGCGCGGCTCGCGGGCGGCGCTGCGGACGACCACGGGGTGCCGGCCGTCGCCGTCGCGCGGGTGTTCGAGGCCCGACTGGCTCCGCAACGCCGCCGGCCTCGTCGACCCCAGCTACTGGCGATGCACCCTCCGCCGCGACCCCCGTGCGGACTGGTAAACGCGCATCAGGCTTCTCTGCGTGTAGCATTATTGCTTGGAGGGCATTTCATCGACACCTTACCTGCTTGGCTCGTTTTGGCTTGCTATTTCAGACCTGAAAAAGTCGATGAAGCTTGTATCCGAGGCGAGAGAAACTATTCTCCTAGTATGTCTCCCACAGGCTTATTACTCGATGCGATTGTGTGATTTATGTCTACTGATAATGCCCCAAGAATTTGTCATAGCTACTTGCCATATGTTTGGAGGAAAAATTTGGGGTATTTAGCCCTGTCATTGAACTGTTTTCTACTCAATTAATTTGCCATGGCCCAGAGGAGGAGCATAATTAGTGGGGTTTACCCTTCTAGAGTTCAGTTGCTAGGGCTAATTTTGCTGTTATCCTAGATCCAAATGCTGAGAATTAGTATCATATTTTGTCTTCAAATTGTCCCCTTTTGCTTTCTTGGAGAACAAAGTGTCCCCTTTCGATATGGTTGCTCGAAAGAATCAATTCATGTTCATCAATAATGCGAATAAAAATATCAATCTTCAAAATTGATAACATTTCATCATATTCTGATCTGTGTTCTGTTATGCAACTTGCAGATGAAGGATATCATTGATAGGGCATTCAGCTGGGGCTGGCTGCGCGGTGTTGTTACATGGAGAGAAATTTGATGCTTCCAGACATAAGTTGTATTGCTCACACTTGCCAACTCCTCACGTGTGGATGGTTTCCTACGCTGATGTTTGACACTTATTAATAGCCTGATTAGGTTCTTGTTACAGTTTTGACAATTCTTGTAGTAACATCTAGTTACTCTTTATGGGTCTTACCGTTATAGATGTGAAATTATGTTGTATTAATACACAGAACTTGTTGCTGTACTTGTGGTGTTACTCCGTACCCGCAAAGCTTGCTTGCTATCACTTTTTCATAATAATAACGTTTTGAATATTCAAAAGCAGGTTTAGAATATCCAAATCATACGTTTTCTTGGTTGATGTTGATCTTCTTTGTCTTTTCCTTAGACGCACCTCCAAAGGTACTCCTGGGATAAAATTGGACCAGAAACTTAAGAGGACTACTGACCTATGTTTTGGGAAGAATTGTGCCCCAGCAGTTTACACTGCCAGAACTAAGAATATGTGTGCATTGCTGCGAAGGGTAATTTTCTTCAAGCTTGAGTTTTCAGGTTCGTTTAGTTGCTTCCGTATGTACCTTTTACAGTCCTTTACTACAGAAGTTTTTTGACGGTTGCCATTTCATTGTTATCCTTCCTAGACCAATCAATACTGCTAATACATTTTCATTATGGATCTGTTGGCACACAAGTAGGGTATGCCGCAGAATTGCTCAGTACTTCACTGCTAGCTGGCTTAAAATTCTGCTGAAGTTTAGTATTAAATATTTTTGGTTATTGATTTGACAATGTTCTAATAAAACTAATGAAACTGGGTATTAGCCACCAGCAAAATCGAATACCTGATAACAAAAAAAAAAAAATAAAAGAAAAAAATCATACCATGTCAGTTTGTCTCTACAGGTACAGTCAGTGCTCCTTTAACTGGAACACCATCGCTACTACAGATGAGATTTCTCGCATGTGGATACTCCATCAAGATCTCCTC
>CM020183.1:30273457-30285728 GCA_009805545.1 Oryza longistaminata
ATGTATATGTATATGTATATATATATATATATATCTGTATATGTATATGTATATATATATATATCTGTATATGTATATGTATATATATATATATGTGTATATGATGTATAAAAAATATAGTGCGTGATATGGTCCAGGGGTGTTGACTGAAAGAAATACCTGAGCAGCATTGATATGAAGTTGTTCCGCATACAATTTACGCTAACACTAGTAAGTAGCAACATTCCTGGGCAGAAGATAAGATAATACTTAGTTATCCACGTGATGATGCTTAGCAGCCTTTCAAAGCTTCCATGAAACACATACCTCTGGAAAAGAAAGCCAGCATTTCTTCTACTACATGACAGGACTGTAATGGATCTAACCATGACGCACTCCACCAAGGGCAATCAACACTAGATGCACTTGGCAAGAACCACAAATAAATGCATGATACATGTGTTTCCAAGAGGTATTATGCAAGTGTGTTTTACTCCACATCAACAAATCGAGTACAGTCAATATCTTGAAGAGTAATCTTGCCAAGAAGAAGATCACTTGCATGCATGGGGCACAAAGGGAGGCATTTCTTGTTTAAACTCTCGTGAATGGCACTTAGCCCTTGGACCCACTTCTTCTCATTCAGAGGATCTACATTTAGACGATTCTGGAGTAAACGTATTCGATAAATCACAGTGTCTGTTTCAGCACAAAAATGTGCCACACATGGATAGGTGGTGTCATCAACAGCTAATCTGACAAAGATCATTGTCAAGGCTCCATCCACAGGCTTTGGATCAGATAGATTCTTATCACCCATCATCCTGATCTCGCGCTCTGTTGGGAAGTGCACTTCAGCCACTCCATCGTCATTTTTCACCTTCAAATCCTTTGAGTAATGGCTAATTGCTTGCCTCTTGGTGCATTCATGCTTCTCAGCCAATGTCAAGAAGCAGGAGAACCTCAAGTGGTAACTAACAACAGTTTTGACCATCTTGAAATTCCGACAACAGCAGAAAAAATCAAGCCACCTCCTCCCAACACCTGCATACCAATTGATAATATCTGTATCATCCAAACAGATTAGTAGCTTGATTGGCCGTGGCTGTCCCATGGAATTTGTAAACCCAGCCAACTTTACTGCTTTCCTTACCAGCTCTATTGGCGCATTGACCCTCATCTTCAATTCTGTCAAGTCCTGAACAGTCCTCTTCTCATACTGTCTCTCTTCCTCCTCTGCTAGCCTCTCCTCTTCATCAGATGTACCACGGTCTCTCATGGGCATCAAGAACCTGTCGAGTGTCTTTTGAAACTTGTCGTAGGAATCCACCAATTCTGGTGGCAACTGGTCTCTCACCCTAGCCAATGACAAAAAATCACCTGAAGTGAGCAATCGATGCCAATATCTGCAATGCTCTGGTGATTTGAAGTATTCAGTGACAACCTCCTCTGCCCACTCCTTGAACAGCTGCTGCACTTCACTCTCAATCTGGAAATCAAACTCGAATTCATGTCCCCGTCTCACCTTCTTGAACAAATGGCTCAATATCTTCAGTCCAAGCTTCTTCCTCCGTGTTTCCCGAGCATTCTTCAGCTCCTGTGCCTTTGCCGCCTTGCGCTTCAAATACATCTTCCTTGCCCTCTTTGCCTTCTCTGACATGGGTGGGTGTAAGACTGATGGTGGTACAGCTTGGAATTCCATACCAAGGAACTCCATCTTCTCCGACTCCGCACTATGAACCGAACTTCCCAATTTGTCCACCTTCACCTCCAAATCCCCCTCCAGGACTGCAAGGATTCTATCCCTCACCTCAATTGTGAGCATCTTCGAACCAGATGTCACAACCAGCATCTCATCGAGATACCGCACCGCGTACACTCTCACAGGCGTGTGAAGAACACTGTCATCCTTAACTCTAGGATTCTTCTTGTGAACCTCCTCGCGGATGGCGATCACCTCTCTATCGACAGGATCGAAGAATATGTTCAGCAGCGTGGCGGTGAGCTCCGACTCCTGTGGGAGCCCGCGGCCAAGCTCGCAGCCGCCGAGCTCGAACGCTACGGCATCGGAAGCGAACAGCTCGCGCAGGAATTCCACGAAGCCTGGATCATCGATCTTACCGGAGATGGCGCTGAGAAGGCGGCGGACGTGGCGAGGGCCGAAGGGCTGGCGCGGGATCGCGACGCGGAAGAACCAGGACGCGTTGGGGATGGAGCGGAGGTAGCGGACGGCGGCGTGGCGGGCGCGGTAGGCGAAGGTGGCAGCGCGCGGGCCGAAGACGGCGTCGAGGGCGGATGCGGCGGAGAGCGTAGCGAGGCGGAGCGGGAGGGTGGGGGACGGGGAGCGGGCGGCCCTTGACGCGGGAGGGGGAGGAGGCGGAGGTGGGAGGATGGGGAGGAGATCGCTTCGGCGGCGGCGGCGGGAGGGAGAGGAGGGGCTCGGGTGGTGGGGAGTGGAGCGAGGGGTGGGCGCGGCGGCGGAGGAGGAGCGCGGAGGAGAGGAGGAGGGAAGGTGTGGGAGAGGAGCGGGAGGAAGGAGTGGAACCTGCGGGTGGTAGCGAGTAGTGGTCGCGGCGGAGGAGGAGCTCGAGCTCCGCGGCGGAGAGCGGCGCCGCCGCCGCCTCGGCGGGGGACGCGGTGCAGAGCCCGCGGGTTTCCGGGGAGGAGGACGCGGAGGCGGGGGAGCATGTGGCCGGCGGCGGCGGCGGCGGGCGGGCGGGCGGGCGGCGGGAGGAAGCGAAGGGGAACGCGTTTTCCGCTGCTTCGTTCTGGAAGTTGGCGGATTTGCTTTGCTTTGGGCTGTGGCAAACAGCCCACTCGGACACGGCCCACGGCCAGTCTCGCCATCCTGTCTCTTGGCCCATTTCGGTTTCTCGCAGGCGCGGTTTTGGGTGCGGGCCCATTAAGGTCTAGAGCCTGCTTGAAACAGATTAGGAAAAAGTACACCGAAGGTCTCAACTTATCATCGAGTTACAAAATCATCACCCAACCACAAAACCAGATATATAACATCCCTCAACTTAACAAACCGTTTGTTTCAGCTCCTTCGGTGGTTTTCAATCCGGTTTTGTCCGACGTGGCGGCTGAGTCAGCGTGGGACCCACATGTTAGGATGCCACCTCATCACCCTATCTCTTACTTCCCCTCTTCTCCCTTTCTCCCTCTCTCTCTCTTTCCTCATGCCGGCGACGGGCGGCGCTGTGGGAGGAGGCCGCCGGTGGGGGGGGGGGGGGGGGGGGGGGGGGGGGTGTGGGCGACGAGGAGGTCCGGCGGACCAGAGGAGGCAACGCGCGCCATCCCCATCCTCGTTGCCGCCGCCGCCGTGGCACAGCGCCGCGCCGCCGCCCGACTTCAAAGCAGCTTCATCTCCCTGAACTTAAGAGTGAGGCCAGGCTGCCAAAAGTGACAGGAAACAGCACACAACGAGTCAATGCACTTCATAATCAAATATAGTACATGGCTGTCATTAATCTCGCTAGACAGAATCCTCGATGTTTCGGCTCGGCAATTCGATCTGAGACAACAAAATTCTACTTCAAACTAAATGCCTCATCATCTTGCTGGAGGTGGAGGACGGGGGTCCAGTGGTGTCGCTGCGCTGCACGGCGGCGGCGACGGCGTCGAACCCGGGCGACGCGGCGGCGGGATCGACGTTGTCGCGGATGTGGGCGAGGAGGTCGATGATGGCGTTGGCCGCCGCGAACTCGCCACGCAGCCAGGCGACGAGGCCGTCCCAGCCGTCCACCACCATCGCTTGCTACTGCGGCTGCTGCTGCACCACCCACCCCGGCCCCGCGCGCGGCCATCGTCGACGGCGTTGTGGAAAGGGAAGGCTGTCGCTCCGGCCGCGGAGGACACCGCCGGCGCCGTGGAGATGTTGCGGTCCAACCGGATGCTCGACATCGTCGCCATCGCTAGCCCGCACACCGCCGACTTCTACCGCCTCTACGTGCTCGCACACAGCCTCCAGGACGAGTCCGGCGGCGCTGTGCCACGGCGGCGGCAACGAGGATGCGGACGGCGGCGTTGCTCCGCCGACCGCGGACCTCCTCCTCTCCCTCCCGCCCCCGCCCCTCTCCTCCCGGCGGCCTCCTCTCACAGCGCCGCCCGTCGCCGGCCTGAGAAGAGAGAGAGAGAGAGGGAGAAGAAGGGGAAGTAAGAGAGAGGTGATGAGGTGGCATCCTAACATGTGGGTCCCACGCTGACTCATCCACACGTCGGACAAAACCGGGGTGAAACCACCGAAGGATCTAAAAATAAACGGTTTTAGTAAGTTGAGGGATGTTATATATCTGGTTTTGTGATTGGGGGATGATTTTGTAACTCGATGATAAGTTGAGGGACCTTCGGTGTACTTTTCCAACAGATTATCTATACTTTATTTAAGAATGGGTGAATAGTTAATTTAGTCCTTCAAGTTTCATCGAAGGCTAATTTGGTCCTTCACGTTTCATTTTGTCCACATAGCTCCTCTAAATATTTGTTTTGGCTTCAAATCATCCTTGGGCGCCACTTTAATATGCCATATGGCTATTTGTAGTCAATATTTCTATTAGAAAATGTCCCTTTTGCCCTTATTTGTATTTAGCTATATACTAGATAGAAGAGAAAACAAGATGAATACAACATTGCATATGTACTTCCATTATTTCAATATGTGCACATGAACTTAACCAATTGCTATCGTGTACACTTGCTAGTACATAATTTATTTTCGTTTTACATAATTACTATATTATCTATAAAAAAAATCAAGCATGCAATTTTCTCTATATATGTGAATGATGGGGGTATAAGTGTCATTTATCAAGAGAGTTATTGATTTAAGAATAAGTTTGAACTAAAATGAAAACTTGAAGGACTAATATGGATAGATTGAAAACATCAAGGACTAAACGAAGCTTTAGATGAAATTTGGAGGACCATTGGCTATTCACCTTTAAGAAAAATCTAAGAAATAGCATTAGTAAGCGTACAATTCCAAGAAATGTTATGTATGAGTGACTTTGTCTCAGAATACCATCATTGGTAGGGTTTCGTTACCAGCCATCCGTTAAATGCTATAATGATGAATAGTGCATTTAATGGCACGGAATGGATGAAACCCTAACGGCGATAGTATTTTCTAGGATAAAGTCCTTGTACGATGACATTTCATGGAAATCGTACTTGTCGATGATATTTCTTGAAATTGGATACTTTGTCAATGGTAATTTCTTGGATTTTTCTCTTTATTTATTATAGAGCTGGCTGATTTAATTTTTTTGTTAAATGAGCTTAAGAAAATGCTTAACTGAGAGTAAAAGTAGTATAAACATGCAGTATAGGTTTTTTTTTTTTTTAGAGATGTGGGAGCAAATAATTCAACGTAATACGATGAAATAGCTGAGAAGAACAACGATTATTGACTTAACAAATCGATCTCAAGAAGGTAAAAACCTGTAGCTGCTCGCCTCCGGTACTGTATGTACACAGTACACATATAAGAGGTTGGCACTTTTGACATATGCACCAAACAAAAGGCAATGTTTGATATGGTTTTAACTTCTAAATTTAACTCTAGGAGCGGAGTTTTGGAGCGTAATGTAGAGCGGCTTAAATCTCATCCCGTGACTAGTTTAATTTTTTAGCCACTCCCAGCGAGCTCCAATTTCTTTTTGGATGGAGCTGAAACGATTAGTTAAGCTCCAGCCCAGAATTCTGAGATGTGGCTGGAGTTGGAGTAGAGCATGACACAGAGAGGCAAGGAGACATGCTCAAAAGTAAAAGCTATCTGCTCCAGTAAACCTTTGCCTGAAGCTCTGGATGTCCTGTCTGCTGAAAGAACTTCTACTTGTTCTTCCTCTAGACTTCTACTCTTGGTCTATAATGTTGAGCTTTTGTTAGTTGGGGTTGCTCAATTAGGATCCTGTAAACTTTCTAAGCTTTGATCTTCTCTGAAAGACTTCTACTTGTTCCTCCTATCTTGCTGTAATGCTTGACTTTTGTTATGGGGATGCGTGTAATGCCGTTGGCTTCGTCGAAAAGGGTCAAATTTCATTTTTGTTTGTTCTAGTATTGTTCATTTTTTTTCTCCTTCGGATGGAAATGGGGTTAACCATCCTTTTTCCTCTATTTTTCCTTTTTTTTCTTTTTAGAGACCAGTCTAGAGCTTAGGCTGGTTACAGAATGCTATGGGTTGACAGCGCTAAATATTCAAATTTTAAAACATGAATTTGAAACCCAACGATCAAAATTCAAAAAAAAAAAAAGTTCCAATGCTGCCCGGGAAAAACAATCAGCAGGATAGTCATGCGAATTTCACCGGAGACTGATACTTCTGAAATACCGGTATTCAAACCTGCAAACAAGTGTGCAACTAATAGCAACGAAATAGCAACATAATTTGCATTTCACATGCATCCTGGACCAGCGAGGCAGAAGCTCGCACAAACAGTTGTATCCGCAACAGTAAGCACAAGACAACAGCTCAGGAAAAATTCTTCAACAAACTCTTTTGTACCACCATTTTCTGTTGCCGAAGTTACACCATATATGTTCTCCCTTATTGTCTCAGGGAACCCTCTAGTTCAAAAAATCAAACAAATATGAGGCTTTAAGGTGGGGGAAGAATCAAGCTCACAACCAAACCCTTGACCTAGGAATGGTGAAAAAAAAAAGGAGTAACTGGACCGCTAATGCAGCAATCCAACACAGACATGAAAAATTGTCAATGAACAACAACACATATTTGGAAGCAGGAGCAGCTAAAAATTCACTGGTCTGCGTCCCGCCCATACCTGACAAGGGGGTCCTTGACCCAAAGCCAGGATACACTTACAACCAATGTTGCATACCACTGCAACCACGGCAAGAGACGCCACAAAAGTGACTGGTAAACATGATTTCTACCTCGGAACCAGTCTCGTCATACTGTTCTTTCGCTAACTGTTGGAAACACTGGGTCTCGTTTCACAGTAAGAGATTTTAAAACAGCTGAAGGGCAATCTTTAACCTATTCTGCTTCCACTTTGGTAGCTTTCGCAAAAGCTTCCTTTGTCATCCCAAACCTTTCCCTGAACTCCGCCAGATAGATATGTCTGCAATGTGCAGTACAGTAGTGTTAGGGTGGGAGGAGGCTTAAGACGATAAGGTCACAAGGATAGCCAGTGTTTACCTCACGCTTAGTCACATCAATGTCTGTCACAGGATTGATGGAAGATGTCCTCAAGCGTTCGTATGGATACACTGGGAGCCCTTCCTCGTTTTCTGGCTGTCCCTCCTTCATGCTTCCTGTATCGTTGGAGTTACTGTTGGGCTATCCTTTGAAGGGGTACTATCCTTGCCATTTGCCTCTGGTTTAGGCTTGCTTGCTTCAACTTGGGGCTTGTTTACATCAGGACTCGCTGGACGCCAAAACAACAGAGTGGGTAAGAGAACCATTTGAACATAAAATACTATATTTGCTTCTAAAGATAGAATTGTACCTTTGATTGACTTGGGTATCAGAGTTGGCCTAGGTCGCTCGAAAGAAGCAGAAATTGCAGCAATTGAAGCAGCTCGTTGAGGTGGCTTTGTAGGATCTGAAGAGGGGGACTTCGGAGATGGTTTTCTGATAGCTGGGTGGAGGTGTTGATAGATTCCGAGCATTTGGGTCTCAAAGTTAGCAGCTAATCATTGAATGCTGGGGATCTTCCTCTGACCTCTTACAACGGTCAGGACTGAAGCGACATACTTCTTGAGCGAGATTTATCAGGTACAACTGGATCGTCCAGTGTGTGATGATGATGTCGTTGGCCTTCTTTTAGGTTTCTACAAATTTTACAACTCAGCGTTAACCTTGCTATAGGAGAAACAGCATTATAAAACTGGACCTTTGAGAAGGGATGCATGTATCACTGGCCAACGCCATATGCTACCTGGTCTGTTCATGCTTAACAGAAAGCATCCACCGTAAGCTCAGATACTTGGCCTCTCGAAAAAGGAAATGGTATATGTCCATACCTTTTTCTTAGCCTAGAGTTTTTTTGTGTTGTTCAACAAATAAGGAGCATAACTAGGAAAGTAAATAGCCATTAAAATGTACACTGATGGCATAACGAGTATAATCTTAGTTAGAAATTACTACCAGTACCACCCAGACTCTTCATCAATATGAAGAATACTACCATAACTCAAAGAAACACCAAAATAGCTATGGTGGCATCAAGGTGATCTGAAATTCTTAATCCGGTAAGGCGCCACAATTTGATCCCAATCAATCATAGAAAGTAGGCAAGAGAAAATACGAGAATTCAGTTAACCAGACAATCATCAAATATCAGTTTAGATAATCTTACATGCTAATTTTGGTTTTACCTCCATCCTTCACTATAGAAACCTCCTTTCAAATGAAGTTTCACATGCATCTGAAACAGTTTATAAGACAACATATGAGGTAATTGATCCTGAAGTTTACAGGATGGCCAAAACATTGGAATCTAGGCAATGCTTAAGCTTACGGCTGATGTTTGCAGAGTCCCAAGTGAAGAACCTGGTGAAAAATTGGGGCTCACTCCCTTCAGTGATGACATAAACTGGTGTTTCTTGTGATGAGTTCTCCATCAAAATGTCAAGTTCTAAAAATTTCTTGGCAAAGAAGGAAGTTGGGAATTAGCAGTATAGAATTAAAGCATAGAATTTGTGAATTAGCTCTAATATAGGTAAGTCAGTCAATCATGGTATTATCATATACCTCTCCAACGCTCAAAGCTTGTGCTCGCATTTTTGTGTCCACACGTTGTCCAACCCATATGAAGACACATGAATGACAGTCCAAAATAAAAACGTCCTCCGTCATCAAATCATCTTGCGTAAAGTTGAATATTTCTCTAACCTGCAATAGAAGAAGAACAGCAATCAATTTTTCATCAGTGTTTTATTTTCATATTAATAAGATTTAAGGCATGAACCTCATTATTGCTCACCTTAAGCACTCCTTCATTATCCCCAAGTGTACCACAGAGAACATTGATTCAGAAAAACAACATGTAAATAAGTAAGGTGCATATTAAATAAAAAAAGACTGACTAAAATATTAAAGGGTGCATAGAAATTGTGAATTTTTCTTACCCTTTGAAAAAGTACAAGAGAACAAATGAGGATCACTTTCTTGATCTTTTGCAATCTTCTGGCTGGGGTACTCTGACTTGACTCCAAGTAGCTTCCAAAACTGATCATATTCTGACCCTTCCTTGAGCATTCTGGACTGAAGATTTGGCTGCAGATGAATATATTGGATGAGCATAATGGAAAGGGCAATATTATGGTAGTCTCTTTGATAGAGAAGAAAAAAGGTCAGAACACAAACATGCTCAGGTCAAGCATAAACAGGTTGTATCTAAAATGCAAACATTACGCTGATATCTAACTTCGGAAGATGCAATTAGAAAGCAGATACATGAGGAATACATGGCATGCTGTAGAATTGTAGATACCGTCACATATGGCATATATTTAATGCTAATTAGGAACCTTCAACACGACAAAGATATGGAGATGTAATATTGAACCCAGAAGATTTATATTATGCTTTATGAAGATGCACAAAGGTTTGTTGAAATATAAAAAATGGCTGTCTACCAGATAAACCAGAAAATCGAACCACAGTTTGTGAACATATGCGTCATATATATTCATATTATTACAAAACTAACAAAGATGCTTGTAGCAACTAGTTATTCATGCACCATGTTCACTGATTACCATGAACAGGAAAGCAAGAAAATTAGGGGAAAAATGATATGTCGATGACCTAACATGACGAAAATAAGTCTACCAGGATGTATTTACATCAATGCTTCATATTATAATATTAGTTCCAACAGCAACCACTTCTATATGACATGATCATAACGAATAGCATTACTCATACCTTGATCACATCCAGCTGCCTCTCAGCAAGCTCTTGATCCATTGACGAGCTTAAATTCCCAATCCATGTAAAAAGTGTCTCTCCATCATGTAGTACATAACAATAAGAAGAGTTCAGCGAGGTAGCAGCCTGGTAAGAAGAATCATGTATAATTACATGACGTCATACAGTAGTAGAAGCATAATCCACTAGGATAAAAGTGTTCATAAAATGAGTGTATTGCATTCTCAAATGAAAAAGAAAGTACCGTATCAACTTGAATGGCTTGCATATTTTCTGGTCCAGAGCCTTGAACCCGGAAAAGGGCAACCCCATTTTCTGAATATGTGTCATCCTCAATACCATTTTCTGAGACAAATTTCTTATACCCAGTACTAACACCACCCTGTAAGTATTGAAAAATTAAATGACACGGATGCGGCTACTTATTGTCAACAAAAATAGGGCAGTGAAATGATTGCAGAACTTGGTAAAAGGCAAACCTTGAAGATAACCAGGTTCTGAAATATTGAGAAAAACTCAGCTGGTTCCTTTCCTTCATAAAGGCGAACCTGTGATAGACAGTATTGTGATATCGAGATAGTGAACCAAGATTTACACACATCTTTCAAACAAAACTAGAAATTTACCATGACTGCCTGAAATTTCAGAGACTCAACCATCTTGCTAGCAACTGAAATGGCTGTAGTCTTCTCGTCCTGTTTTCAAAAAATGAGCCATGAGATTAGATAATTCATAATTCTCCAACTTGAGCAATCAAGATATAGAGTGATTAATCTACCCTCAATTCACAGATAGAATTGAATATAACAAGAAATGAACAAATTTCAAGAACTAGGTACTACCTCATACTCATCAATAGTGACTGACTGGTGTAGTATGACTAATTTTGAGAATATGAGTATATTCTAAAAAATCTACTGCTCATGTTCTACATAAGGGAGAAAGATGAACAAATACATTCCCACTTGTCACTATGTCAAATGCCTTGTTGACATCTCAATAGTTTGATAGTGCACCGGTTTGCACTGCATGAGTTAAGATATCCATTTTAAAAAAGAACATAGTACAAACAGCTGCTCAAATGCTTTGCCTTTTAGATGGGAGAACAATTTGGGGTTGCAAGTCATACTTCACTAATTCACCTTAATCAGTCATCAATACATACATGCATGACTGTTATGGATTACCATCATCGTTTAAAATCACTACAACGGATGGGAAATACATCCAAAAGTTACCTGAACACTCTTTTTCCCGAACCAAGTACCAATGAGACACTCCTCGCCTTCCTCACCAGGATAGCTATATTGAAAGATATAACAATCCCCACTGTAGAATTTGCATTGCTCAGAGAATGAAAGGAATGTCTTTTCAGTGCCATTTACACGCCAAACCTACAAGATACAGCCATTAATTTTTAGCAGCATATTGTTCCGCGTATATTTGTTATTTACAGAAGAGTTCAACAAAAGAAAATGCAACAATTTATAGATAAATGTGATGTCACTAAAAATCTTAAGCAAGGAAAAAAGTTTAGCAGACCTGTAGGTTGCCTGTGCAATCAATTTGAGGTTGAGGCTCTTCCTTCACAGGAGCAGCTTTTGCAAGACCCTTAACATTAAATCCTTGCCGCTTAAGAAGAGCTACGGAGAGAGAAAAAAATATTTACCAACATATTTCAGTACTGAAAGAAAATAAACAAGGATGATCTGTGATATATGCTAACCTGCAACTTTTCCTCTGCTCTCATCAGACACAACAGCATCAGCTTTCTTAGGCCATTTACTGAATTTCGATCGGAATATGACAGTCTCAAATCCTTCCATGAGACGAACAATATGAGATTTTGGCCTGTTTCCTTCACGAAGTAATTCCTGCATAAATGACAGTGAGAATTTCTGCATCTTCAAGGAGAGAAAGAGCGAGAGAAAGATATAGAGAGAAAGAGGTCAAAAAGGATATGAGAATTTAGAATGCCAGGTTTCCATATTATTATGATGATAGATATCTAAATTGGGATTAATAATATGCAACACTGGAGATACCATCCTAATTTATGGAGAGAAACGATCTGGCTATGAACTAAACAGAGGCTAGATCACCCAATCATGGTACTGCATGTCATTAATTTGAGCGGTTAAATTATGACAAGCCATCCAATGAACTTAAAGTCAGAAATCAGAGAGAAGATAATGTTACCTCTGCAGCAGATCCTGCCCGTTTCCTCTCTTCGAGTGGTGTTTCTCTACCCATCCAGACATAAATTTCAGATCCACAGTCTAGCAGATAGCACTTTGTTGAATCTAGCAACTCTCTTGTTAGAACATCACAATCAACTGGTACTGTCTGACCCTTATTTAGACTGAAAATAAAAAGAAACTAGTGTTTCATCAGAAG
>CM020183.1:30285828-30334028 GCA_009805545.1 Oryza longistaminata
CGGATATAAAATACATTCTCATCAAATCTTAAATTCGAACTCAATTTTATTTTAAGAGAAAAAATGATAAATTTTATACGTGTTTACTATTCATCTTAAATTTATCTTTTTATTTCACTCTCATACAAAGTGAAGTTTGAACTTGATATTTGGTGAGAATATATTTCACATCCACATCTATCTATAATATTATTTTTCATAAATTTAGAAAACTTAAATATAATTTTCACAAGTTTTTAATACTTAACTCGTTATCGCTGTATATGTAACTTGTTATTAATCCATCCAGCGCATAGCATTTTTCGCATTTCTCTTTTCTTCCTTTATTTTTTCCTCCTTGTCGCTGCCGTTGCCGTCGCGAGGCGCGGGGGGGCGCCCACCTTTTCTACGGCGTCGTTGCGTGCCCGGGGTTCTCTTCTTAGCTGCGCCTGCGTTGCCAGCCAGCCTCATCTCCTTCCTCGCTTCCGTCCACTTCTCCACCACCACCTCTTCGCTCGCTGACTCGCTCTCGCGCTCGCACACATCGCTCTCTCTCTGCTGCTGCCGCGCCCCGCCGCTCGCGCTCCGAGCGGGGAGCATTGCGTGGCGTGGCTTGGATCCGGCGGTCTCGATCTGATCGAGGCGGAGGCGCGCGCTGCGCCGGCGGATGGTGTGATCGGGGGAGGCGGCGATCGATGCGGGGAGGTACGGTGCGGCGTGGAGGTGGGGTTGGGTTGCGGGCGCTGGTCGTCGTCGCCGTCGCCGCCGCTGCATTGGTGGTGCGCGCGCGGCCGCCGCCGCTGACGGTAAGTTGGTTCGTGCTTTGACTTGGTTTTTTTTTTTTGTTCGGTTGGTGTCGATACGGGGAGGCGACTCGGATTCCTCGCTGCTCGTGCTGTTCGTGTGGTGCCGTGCGTGTTCGCGTGCGTGCGTGGGGTTCGTGGGTTTCGGTTTCGTCGAGATGAGCAGGGGGAGCAGGGGGATTGGTTCGTTCTCGTTGTGCTCCGCCGCTGCAGCTGCTTGCAAGTTTGCAACTGCTTCGAGACGAGTCCATGGTTCGTGTTGTTTTCGCTGTTATTTTTTTTAGCCACTGCAATTAACTGTGGTGGTGAGATTGTGTCGGTGGCGCCGCGGGCGTCGTGGGAATGGATCATCGGTTCTGTGAATTGGCCCGGTTCGACTCCATCGTTGGGATTGATTAGTTTTTGTCTTGAGTTCAGCACAAATGCCATTTGGCAAGGCGGTTGTGGCATGTTCTAATTCGGATTAATTGATGTTCTCTTGCTTGATAAAGCAATCTGGCTGTCCCTTTCGTCTGGGATAACGAAAGGAACTTTTGAGGCCTGTGATGATGTGGTGTCGTGTGCTTCATGTCTTATCATCCTCAATAGAAATGGGAGAAAGACTGAAAGAGATGGATTGTTCGCATTCTGGATTGGTGGAAACAGGATAACATGCAGGAGAAAATATTTGTATTGGCTATACAAGTAATAGCAGAATGGACACCTTTAATTGCCATACTGATGAACAACTGAACATAATGAAGGGGGTAGGATATGATCATAGGAAGGGAATAATGTAGGTGATAGGTGCATGTTGTTCTCATTGAGTCATTGTGATGTGCACATTACTCAATTTAGTTAGGTTTATGCTCTAAAATCAGGGACTGAGCAATTTCTTTTCGTGATGTGCACATGTTATTCCTGCAATTGTTCTTCATGTGTCCTGCAATTTAGGTGATTTTGTGGTCCTCGTAGACAGGTGCACACTGTTTTCCTTTGTAATAATGACTTCTTTATGTTTCCCTTAACTTGTGTAGTCTCTGCTATAAATGGATTGTACATTTCACTGGGATCACCAAAACTTCCTGGATGGTCGGGGAATGGTGGAGACCCCTGCAGCGAGCTTTGGCAGGGTGTTGTATGCACCGGCTCAAGTATAACCTCAGTGTAGGTTCTTCATTACATTTTCTTTTATCTCATGGAAATCCTTTGTTTTGTTCTCATATTAACTTACCGTTTGTAGTACGATGAATGCTGCAAACTTGGGGGGTCAGCTTGGTGGCTTAGGGAACTTCACCTCCATCGTCACCATGTAAGGGTGTTGAAGTTGTAAAGTTTTTCCACAACCATCGTAGTGTCTGTCAGAACTAAAAGATTCTAGGATTTCTTTTTTGTCTGGTTGAATTAACTCTTTTTTTATGTCCTGGTTAAATTTCTCATTGAATTATTTATATGTTTGATGTAGAAATCTTAGTAACAACAAAATTGGTGGAACTATACCAGAAGACCTACCGGTTACGTTGCAGCATATGTACGTACGATTGATCTTATCTATAGTTTATCAGTCCTTGGTATTATTCAATTGATCTTGTGATCTTTGCACTGGTACAGTTTTCTTTCAGCTAATCAGCTCACTGGAAGCATCCCAAGTTCATTGGCAAAACTTAAAAATTTGGCAGACATGTACATTCTCGCTTCTTTCCGCAGAAAGTTTATATACAGGCTAGTTTGTGTTGTAAATCACATATATCATTTTCCTTGTTTTCCCAGGTCACTCAATGACAACCAACTAAATGGGCAACTGCCAGATGCTTTTGGTTCACTCACTGGAATTGTAAATTTGTAAGATACCATTTCTGTACGTTTTTATGCCTTGGTGTTTGGTTGTTGTCTTGTTGTCTTAGTTTGCTGATGGTCGGTTTCCTGCAGGGATATTTCTTCTAACAACTTGACTGGTGTGTTACCACCATCAATGAAAAATCTGTCATCTTTGACTACATTGTAAGTGTACACCTATGTTTCAACTTAATTCCTATTACATTTCCTATCTTTCAACTTAATTCCTCATCTGTTATATCATAGGCACATCCAAGGCAATCGATTGTCTGGGACTCTTAACGTCTTGCAGGACCTCCCTCTTAAAGACTTGTATTCCCTCTCTTCTCCTTTATCGCCATGTTCATTCAGTTTCTCTAGCATGTTATGATCTAAAAATTTGCAGGCATGCTAATTTTAGATTCTTTAATTTGGCTGATCTGTACAATTTTTTTTTTCCTAAAGCCTATGGTATCTTTAAAGAGTGCATGTGACTGTGGTATGATAATAACTTTTGGCTTCTATACAGTATAAAGTATACATTCTGTGCTTAACTTTGTTATGGAATCTTTAAAGATAACATATGGGACATACAGATCTACAGTGTTTGCAATCTATACACTGCAATTTCCATCACTGATGTCATACTTACTTATAAGTCCCTTCAGATTTGCACATAGGAATTAAGGTAGTCTATGAAATGACAATATGTTAATCATTATCATTCTATATTATTACTTTTTCTTAGATAAATTTTAGCTAACATCTAACTTCTCTGTTCTATGGTGTTTGGGGAATTTGGTGCATCCGTGCATGTAGACATGGGGTAGGAGATACATGGGAAAGGCAAACCATTTGTTGATGAAAATCCATTCATTTATGCAATGACATAGCAGTAACAAAAGAAACAAAATGCATACAAGTTCATAGGCATATATTTAGAATAAAACTGAAAAGACTAAACTGACTTGTAGCAGAAATCAGAGAGAGTAGGTGGAGACTGTGTCTTTACAAAAACCATTAACTGAATGTTTCACTTGAAAAACCAATGCTTCCCATTTTACTATTGTTCTGATAAGCACTCCCTAGCAATGCTGCTTCAATACCTTGACCATTTTTGTTCAAACAACTATGTTCTTATTGAATAGTTGATCTTATATCCTTTAACATGTTTACTCTGATCAGGAATATAGAGAATAATTTGTTTTCTGGACCGGTGCCTCCAAAGTTGCAGAGCATACCAAACTTCAAGTAAGATTTTTTTTTTCTCGTATTCAATTTCCTTTTGATGTCAGCCAGTTCAATTATAATCATTATCTTGTATGGCTTGTTAAGTGACTAACATTGTACAAATGCAGAAAGGATGGGAATCCATTTAATACCAGTATAGCTCCTTCTGCATCACCACCATCAACACCCGGAGGACCAGCACCAACTCCAACACCAACGAGACCAGCACCAAGTCCGTCACCAACAGGACCTCCAACACCATCACCAACCAATCCAAATCTAGCACCGTCACCACCACCTCCATCCCCTTCAGCCCCTCCACAATCTAGAACACCCTCAAACTCTTCTGACAGGCCAACTACTCGAGACAACATTTCATCATCTAAGAAACAGAATTCATCAACTCTCAAAATTGTCGGATTTGTTTTTCTTGGAGTAGTGCTGTTCATAGTTACAGTCCTGCTGGTGATATTTTGTTTGTCCAAGTACCAAGAGAGAAGGTCAAGGTATGATTATAACAGAAGCCAATTGGCAAGGGTGCATCATACAGTTGAACACAGAATCAACCCGTCTATAGTGCAACCAAGGGATGATGCTAAAAAAGGTAACTTATGTTGAATTCCCAGTAGCATAATATAGATTTCGGTTACTTTTGGCATTCATATGAAGTGTTATTTGACATGTTCAGATCAGCAAAGTTTGGCAGCTGTCCCTAAGAAGCCTCTTGAAAGCCAAAGAGAACACATAATTGATTTGGAGCACCCAAATAATTTGGCGCGCACAAATTCAGAACTTTTTGCAGTTGATCCACCACCCCCACCACCCCCTCCTTTCCTGCCACCATTCCCTGTTGAAAAAGTTACTGTAAATCCTGTTGTTCCTCCAGAAAAGAGATACATATCTCCACCAAGGATAAATAAACCAACTTCTGCCACTTCATTCTCTGTGGCATCTCTTCAGCAATATACAAGCAGTTTCAGAGAGGAGAATTTGATAAGAAAGAGTAGACTAGGAAAGGTATACCTAGCAGAGTTTCCTGAAGGAAAGGTATGTGCTAACCACTAAGTATTACCTATCCTAATGAGAAGTGTGATGCATTATATTCAGTGTGTAGTTAAAATATTAACCATGATTCCTGCTATTCTGTGTAGTTTTTGGAAGTAATGAAGATTGACAATACTAATGGAAGAATATCAGTAGATGAATTTCTAGACCTGGTTCAGCTTGTCTCGGATATCAGGCATCCTAACATCCATGAGTTAGTTGGATATTGTGCTGAATATGGGCAGCGGTTACTTGTGTACAATCACTTTAGTACAAAAACACTAGATGATGCGCTTCATGATAGAGAGGGAGTTGATAGTACACTCTCATGGAATGCTCGCCTCCAGGTTGCTCTTGGTTCAGGAAAAGCCTTAGAGTGAGTAAAATTATGGTTCTATGTTTAATGTAATCCATGTATGCTTTCATTTTTTAAATGTGCAACCTTTGTACTTCCTTTCCTGCAGGTATCTCCATGAAAGCTTCCAGCCTCCAATTGTGCATCAGAACTTTGAACCGGCTAATGTACTCCTTGATAATAAATTTTCAGTGCGTGTTGCTGAATGTGGACTAGAAAAATTGATGGCATCAAGTTCTGTCACTCAGGTAAGATACAATATGTGTGATAAGTTGTTCCATGTATTTATTGAAGTGCTGAAGTTGCCATAGCTGAAGCATTTAAATTTAGAACATGTAAAGAGTGATTTACATTTTATAGTCCTTGAGGAGGTATCAACAGGTCCTTAGGTGTGACTAAGCTTATTGGAAATTTCCTTAAATAAACCTTACTAGAGAATTCTTCTCTACCCGCTGGTTGGAAATAATTAAATTTTGATTCACTGGCAATTACTTTTACTATGCTGCTAGACTAGTTGATGCCATGCTTTGTTGTTTGATCACAAATGAGTAGATTTAGCTAATTTAATTTTGCTAGGCAGTGAAGAAATAATTTTGTTATGTTGATGGAAATGACAGCTGGTGCACTTACAGCTTGTATGTTATTGTTCCAGTTGGCAGATCGAATGCATTCACTGTTGAACTATGAACCACCCGAATCCCGGGAATCTGGGATAGTTACAGAACAAGGTGATGTTTACAGTTTTGGAGTAGTGATGCTAGAAATTCTTACTGGGCGTAAACCATACGACAGGTAAGAAAAATTTAAAGTCTCATTCTCTCATGAAAATTTTAGATCAAAATTTTAGTGAGAAACGAGGAAAGAACTATTTGATTAACATGCCTGTTTTATCCTCAAAAAAAATTTCAGTTCACTCCCACGTGCTGAGCAACATCTTGTTAGATGGGCCAATTCTCAGCTTCATGACATAGAATCACTGTCCAAGATGGTGGACCCTTCTATACAAGGGCAGTGTTCTGAGAAAGCACTGTCACGATTTGCTGACATAATCAGCCGCTGTATCCAGGTAATTCATGTGTATTTTCTTCATTTGTACTGGAACTGCATTTGCAAGTATACCAGTATTACGCATGCACATGTCCCGATGCTTTATATTCTTTGCACATAGCGTTTTGAGTACTAGGGATCATTTAGATAATCTGAAACTTTCCTAATGGAGCAGGAACCACAATTCAGGCCACCAATGTCTGAAGTTGTCCAAGACCTAGCTAGAATTGTAAATGAAACTAGTGAGGAATCGGAGTAACACAAAACAAAAATCAAGGACATACAGATCTCGAGCGCCTGCTGAGTTGCCTGTAGATACTGGGAGGAAATTCTTTCGGCACATTCTGGGGAGAATTCTGGCAAAGAATATTATTTTCCCTAGAGCAGTATACACTAACACCATAACGTGTGTCAACTTGGAGCCACATTTACACAGGAAAGGATACTGGAGGTACAGCCAACATGTACTTAGTTGTTGCAAAGTTGAAATTGATGTATTCTTTTGCAGACATGATGTCATATCATTACCCCCTTCTTGTAACCAACATTCATGATTTGGTTCAATTTTGTGCCATAGGGCTACTTTCTTGCTTGTGTTTCATGTTATGTATATCGTCTGTAGACCTGGGGAAAAAGTGGCCCGGCCTTCATATTCTGTAATGATCAGTTTTATTTGCTGCAAGATCAGAAGTTTATGTTGGATTCAGGAATCTGGACACTGGGAAAATCTCTGGCTAAGAGTAGGCTAGTGTCGTGGACCTGAGCTATGGGCCGAGCTGGGCTGGCACAAGGTATGTTATGGGCTTGTGGAAGTTAATTACGGTCCATTTCTGACCTTGCAAAGGTATTACTGGGTTGGCCACTTGGCCTGGATTGGGCTTAGCCGCTTAGGTTCAGACTTAAATTTGAAAATATACCGTTCATATTTTTTTTCCTCAGAAATAGTCTTGATATAAACTTTTTGGCACAAATATACCACCGGTATCGCTAAACTGTTGCGCGAAACTGACGTGGGCTGACGACGCGGGCGGTCTCGCACGAAGAGGATGCGAGACCGCGCAGTGTCACGCGGCAAAGGTGCAAGACCGAGCAGTCTCGCACGTGGAAGGCGCGAGACCGCTCTGAGTGTGCGAGAGCGTTTTGAAAATTGAATGATTAATTAATAATAATTAGTGATTAATATTAATCAGTGATTAGTGTCAAGGATCGGTATCGCTAATTGAGTCTGCGAGACCGCTCGCTCTCGCTGGTTGAGTCTGCGAGACCGCTCACTCTCGGCTCTCGCGAACTTGCTGCGCGACACCGAGCGGACTCGCGTTTTTATTGTGCGAGATCGTAATATCAACAGTATATTTATGCAAATAAAATTACAACCCAAATATTTTTGAGAGAAAAAAATTAAACGGTATATTTCAAAATTTTTTCCTTAGGTTCAGGCCAGGCCATTTGCATAATTGTATTTTGAAAAATATGTGCCAGCCGATTCTTCTATTTCACCCAAAAACAACATATTATCTCAATTATTTGTAGGTATTTTTCTCTCTATAAACGCATACACACTCATCCTTATTAACGCACACTCTATCCTTAATGTGCATCTCTAAAGAACCGGCCGGCATATATCTTGAGATTAACGAATAACGCACGCAACGCATACACACTCACCCTTATTAACGCACACTCTATCCTTAATGTGCATCTCTAAAGAACCGGTCCGGCATATATCTTGAGATTAACGAATAACGCACGCACGCTCTACCCCTAATGTACATCTCCAAAGGAACGGGCCGGCATATATAGCTGTAAATACGAATACCTGCGTCAAATCTAGATATGAACTTAGGTGAGTTGGTTCCATCATAAGGAACTTAACCAGTTAAGCTATGCTCACCTTGCGTATTCTTTTCTATTAATAGGGTTTATCTTATATTGTTTTGCGTATTCTTTTCTATTAATAGGGTTTATCTTATATTGTTTTGCGGGGATAGGGTTTGTATTCCTAAGGCCTAATACAGATGTCGGCATGTTTAGTATGTTTAAACGAACTTGATCTGCTCCTACAGGAACTGAACTCGTCATAATGTTTTCTCCCCCGAGATTCATGTGTTCCAAATAAGGTCTAACTATGAAGGTTTGTACTACTACTTTGGATCGTGGGGCAGAAGCATGGCCAACAATCCTCTACCCGTGTCCTTCCCCCACACCATACCCTGCTTGTTAATGGTGATGTTTATGGCTATCATACGATTTATAACTTATTTTTGTTAGATTCGATCTAAATGTCATTACTTGGTGTACAAATATTTCGGGACGTGCTTGTCAAGATGCACCCTTTCTTCTTAGGTTAATTTTGCATTCCTTTTTTTAAATTATTATTTTGGACTTCCACTATCCTTTTTTCTTTTCGGATTACATGAAAGATGCACATGCACCACAATGTGCAGGCACCACACTTTAGTACTTTACACAGACGCGATATACGTTTCTCTTGTGCAGACGCCAAATACTTTTCCTCGTGATATGAATTTGGATGGTAGAAATTGTTTTAAATGTGTTCAGTCTTGGCCACCTGAGTTTAGAGCTTCAAATCGTTTCCTCTTGAACATCAAGCAATACCTAAGGCAGTCCATACAACAATCCAAAACTTAAATGATGCAAAATTTGAAAGGCAGTAAATGATTTTCTATGCAAAACTCTCTTGGAACTACTCCAATTTCGTGCGAGACTGATCGACATGCTCAACCTGAAAACTGAACCACCCTGTAACTTCACAACCACGAGAGCTAGCAGCAAACTGCTTCAGGACAGTGACAAGCTTTCCTCTCTCGAGCCACAAAAAAATCGCCAAATGCATGGTGATCACACGAGTCTGTGAAGAGAATTGTTGTGACGTCGGTTTTAGATCTAGAAGAACAGTTGATCCGATCATGCCATGTGGTTGGCCACAGCTTGTTGCATATAGTATCTTCCGTTTTAATGATGTTGGATGGATGCTTAGGCATGGGACCGATCGATACATGATATATGGACCCTTCTATTGATTTTCCCCTTGTTTTTTTTTTAATTTATCTTTGCAATAATCTCTAGAATTAGTGAGAATTGTTTAGGCCGGTTTCTGTGGCTCTCCTTGTTTGGTAGAAAAGCATTGTTTGGGGTTGATTGTATTAAGATGTGTTGTGCCATGGAACCATTCGATGGTATATTGGTATTATTACCACGTGTGTGTGTTCATGTTGTTTTGGTTTTGTGGTTGCTGGTGATTTGCGTCGAGATTATTTGAGTAGTATGTAGCTAGGTTTGCTTCGTGCAGCTGTGTGATCCACCACCTGTCCATGTTAAGATTGATAAATACTAACTGGGCAGAAGCTTCATAACCATGAAGATAGAACTGCCTTGATCTGTACCTCTGCCTCTGCATTCTTTAGTTTTTGGACCAGGTCATTGCAGCTAGCCTGACACGATAACAACACGATCATGTAGAATCTTTTGGGGGTCCTGCCTGCGAGGATCTGGAATATAACCTTATTGGTTTTGTGTTTGCTTGTTAATTAGCCCTGTATCTGACTAGGTGTGTGTCTTTCTCCGATCAATAAAATGGGGATATATTAATGCAACACAAATCTCCGAGCTTCTATTTTCATAAAAAAATTATTGTGAATTTGTTTTAAAATAATATTTTAAAACTATTTTTATTTTATAATAGCTAATCCATTCATTTGTACCCTCGAAAAGTTACCACGAGATTATCCATCTATTCAACATTCAGCAAATAATAATTCCTCAGTGTGCTGTAAAGGAGGCCATCGGATGGTTTTTTTTTTAATAAGTCAAACGGTATATTTACGAACGAAAAATAATTCGTGAATAAACTTTTATATGCGTGTTGTTAGTGAACAGACTGAAAAATAAACTTCAATAAAAAAACTTAAACTTTAAGATTGAAAATTTAAATTTTAACTAATAAGCACAAATATAAGAAAAAGACGAGGCCGAAAGCTACTGAATTCTTGTGTACCCAGACTAGTTAGCAGCAGTCAAATCCACATCTTTGATCTACGTACAGTAATGCAGTTTACGAGCCCGGGCGACTCGCGCGCGTACGTGTGACCGCTCGTGCCGTGGACGGCAGCGCGCCGCTCGCTCTACGTATACCCTGCGCGCCACACACCACCGTCGCGCGTGTGGTGGTCACTCCTTTTTCTCGGGCCCCGGGGCGCGATCGAGCGGGCGCGCGGTAGCTTCGAGAAGCAAAGCAAAGCACCTGAATCACCTCATGTCCAGAGAACCCACGACGCGCGCGCGCGCGCGATGCGGTGTCGATCTCCCACGGTGGCCTAGCTACCGATCGATCAACACAACACACATCGCCCACCCACACGCACACAACCACACACGCACACGGTGTCGCGCGAGGGCCACACGCACGCGGACGCGGACGCGGTGATGCGCGAGACGGCGAGCGCTAGGCGCTAGCTCACACGGCACGGCACGGCACGGCAACGGCAGCGAATCTCTTCGCGGCTCGCGGGACGGGACGCGTCGCCCCCCGGCGCCCTTCTTATCCTAACTTCATTTTTAGTCTTTTGAACAATACTCCGATGCTCTCTATTAATAGTATTATATTACCAGTAGAAATTTTCTAAACCGTTCGTTATTAAGGGTAGATTAGTAATTTACTAATACAATGATTAGGGATAATTTTGCCATTTACATTTTTTTTTCTCATCTAGATCGATATGTGGTCATTCATTTTGCTGGCATTACTCATATTCCATCGGAAAAGCAAAAAAAAAAAAAGGGAGAAAAAAGTTTTAGACATTGCTAAATGTTTATTCTACCCCTTCACAACTACTTTTTTCACAATAAGATATCTCCATATTTATACTCCCGCTAACAGGGGCGGTAGCACAAATAAATCTAACCTTTCGATTAAATGAGATCAACTATTCAGATTACTTTCTACTATCAGTAGATAGCATTGTAGTGGGGGAGCTTAAGGCCCTGTTTGATTCAGCTTAGGATTATTATAATCTGGATTATTAGGAGTAAGCTGAAACAAACAAGTAGATTATTATGCTAGATTATTATAATCTATAAGCCAGATTACTATAATCCAATAATCTCCTCTAGAGAAGCTTTTTCCAGATTATTGAGTGGCTAAAGACCTACTACCTTAGATGCCTCTAATAATCCAGAGAAACAAACAACTCGTAGCTTATTTTATGTTAGCTTATTATAATCCAGCTTAGAGTAATCTGATTTAATAATCTAGATTACAATAATCTTAAGCTGAAACAAACAGGGCCTAAGATGGATTCTGGGAAGCAGCTGGTTGGCAGCCAGCTTTTGAGAATCTGGAAAAGCTGAATTTCCTAGCTTATGGCTTTTAATTAGTTTATTTTCTAGATTCTACAACTACACCTTTTCAGAATTTAAATCAAAAGCTAGATTATTTGAGGGAGTTTCTGATTTTGCAAAAGCCGCAGCGGCTGGAACCTCCCCAAACAGGCCATCAGATGTTTTGGGTAAGCGCCGTGTGTAAACCAAACGGTGGCTACGACGATTCTACGGCCACTTCTTTAAAGTAATCAACAGTTGGTCTCTCGAAGCGTGGCGCGGTGTCGCCTATCTCCACCCCTCAACGAAAGTGGTGTGGTGGACTAGGATATTTTCCCCTCCTTTGATGGTGGGTTGCTTTACCGCGACGTAACCACGAGATAGTCACAGCGATTTATACCCACAATGTGGTCATCAACCAATCCGGATCGATCTCCTTCTCATACCACGAGTATATAATATTCTACGATTGTGACCATATTAAAATTGCAAGGCCAGGAGAGGATGACGAGTAGTACCAATGGTGGCAACGTACGACGTTCGTCTTGGCATAAACAAACGAGGGGACTAGATTCGATCGCCCAAATCTTTTAACAGCTCGTCAGCAACAAGCTGAACCCCAAGCATATCGTTCTCTCTAGCCACAGCAATATTATACTCCCTCCCTCCCACGATATAAGGGATTTTTAGTTTTTGCTTGCAACGTTTGACTACTCGTCTTATTCAATTTTTTTTTACAAATATAGAAAACGAAAAGTTGTGTTTAAAGTACTGTAGATAATAAACTAAGTTACAAATAAAATAAATAATAATTTCAAAAAATTTTAAATAAGACGAGTGGTCAAACGTTACAAGCAAAAATTCAAAATCCCTTATATTATGGGATGGAGGAAGTAGTATACTAGACCGCAATTCGCAGTGCGACGAGAAGTGGATGGAAAGGATTTTTTTTAATTTGATCCTAATATAACACCGTGCGTCTAGAATCGTCAAACGCTAAACAAACACACAAGTGGCAGATCGAAATTTCAAACAAATAATTCCATGCCCCCAACTAGGAATTAAACAAATCCAACCCCAACCGAAAGGAAACAGCAATTCATCGATCAGCTCCCATCCAGGACAGGCGAAAGAAGAAGACGAATTAAACACCAGAAACAATAACCAATCGTGACAACAAAAAAAAAAAACAAAACCACGACCAGGGAGGAAGTGACCGGCCGGTGGGCGCTGAATTCGACCCGGGACGATACGAGGTTTGTGTGGCCACCAACGCCTCTACGATCTCCCAACGAGCGGCTCCAATTAACCAATTTTAGGCCATTAGCCCCCCCATAACCACTTGTGTCAATGTGTGTGCCTGATTTGATCCTGCTAATAAAGTATCCCAACTCCTCCATGGAAATCCCTCCAAGTGTCGACCACCCATCGATCCACCGATCCAACGGTGTACGTTTATGTGTGTGTGTGACAGCCACAGCGACGTTGCGAATTCTGTTTCCTTACAGCAGAACATTATCATACTATAAGTCAGCTATAAATATATTTTAAAAAAATAAAATAGAAAAGAGAAAAATAAAACAGTGAGCTACAGATTTTTAGCTAGCTACAGTACGGACTTTAATATGTATATGTATATGATATATGTGACTAGCTATGACTTGTGTAGTAGTATACGTTATAGGTCAATATTATATGAATTGACTATTAAATTAGATTTGGATACAGGAGTTGCTATAATGTTAAACTTGCTCTTACTAGTACGAAAGATTTTCGTCGTCACATTCCGTTTCCCATCATTCCATGTACGCCGCTGCTGCAAACACCGGCCACGCCGTCATCGCGGTGATCAAGCAGCACACATGTTTGATTCTTTCTTATTAGGATACGTATTTTATCTTGGTTCTCGTTTTCCAAACCGTTAAACACTCAAACAGTGTATTTCATGAGAAAACTTTTTATATAAAAATTGCTTTAAGAATATCATATTAACCTATTTTTTAAATATGTAATAAATAAAGTGTTTTCTTATCCTAACTTCATTTTTAGTCTTTTGAACAATACTCCGATGCTCTCTATTAATAGTATTATATTACCAGTATAAATTTTCTAAACCGTTCGTTATTAAGGGTAGATTAGTAATTTACTAATACAATGATTAGGGATAATTTTGCCATTTACATTTTTTTTTCTCATCTAGATCGATATGTGGTCATTCATTTTGCTGGCATTACTCATATTCTATCGGAAAAGAAAAAAAAAAGGAGAAAAAAGTTTTATACACTGCTAAATGTTTATTATACCCCTTCACAACTACTTTTTTCACAATAAGATATCTCCATATTTATACTCCCGCTAACAGGGGCGGTAGCACAAATAAATCTAACCTTTCGATTAAATGAGATCAACTATTCAGATTACTTTCTACTATCAGTAGATAGCATTGTAGTGGGGGAGCTTAAGATGGATTCTGAGAAGCAGCTGGTTGGTAGCCAGCTTTTGCGTATGTGGAAAAGCTGAATTTCCCAGCTTATGGCTTTTAATTAGTTTATTTTCTAAATTCTACAGCTACACCTTTTCAGAATTTAAATCAAAAGCTAGATTATTTGAGGGAGTTTCTGATTTTGCAAAAGCCGCAGCGGCTAGAACCTACCCCCAAACAGGCCATCAGATGTTTTGGGTAAGCGCCGTGTGTAAACCAAACGGTGGCTACGACGATTCTACGGCCACTTCTTTAAAGTAATCAACAGTTGGTCTCTCGAAGCGTGGCGCGGTGTCGCCTATCTCCACCCCTCAACGAAAGTGGTGTGGTGGACTAGGATATTTTCCCCTCCTTTGATGGTGGGTTGCTTTACCGCGACGTAACCACGAGATAGTCACAGCGATTTATACCCACAATGTGGTCATCAACCAATACGGATCGATCTCCTTCTCATACCACGAGTATATAATATTCTACGATTGTGACCATATTAAAATTGCAAGGCCAGGAGAGGATGACGAGTAGTACCAATGGTGGCAACGTACGACGTTCGTCTTGGCATAAACAAACGAGGGGACTAGATTCGATCGCCCAAATCTTTTAACAGCTCGTCAGCAACAAGCTGAACCCCAAGCATATCGTTCTCTCTAGCCACAGCAATATTTTTAGTATACTAAACCGCAATTTGCAGTGCGACGAGAAGGGGATGGAATGATTTTTTAATTTGAGCCTAATATATAACACCGTGCGTCTAGAATCGTCAAACGCTAAACAAACTCACAAGTGGCAGATCGAAATTTCAAACAAATAATTCCATGCCCCCAACTAGGAATTAAACAAATCCAACCCCAACCGAAAGGAAACAGCAATTCCATCGATCAGCTCCCATCCAGGACAGGCGAAAGAAGAAGACGAATTAAACACCAGAAACAATAACCAATCGTGACAACAAAAAAAAAAAACAAAACCACGACCAGGGAGGAAGTGACCGGCCGGTGGGCGCTGAATTCGACCCGGGACGATACGAGGTTTGTGTGGCCACCAACGCCTCTACGATCTCCCAACGAGCGGCTCCAATTAACCAATTTTAGGCCATTAGCCCCCCATAACCACTTGTGTCAATGTGTGAGCCTGATTTGATCCTGCTAATAAAGTATCCCAACTCCTCCATGGAAATCCCTCCAAGTGTCACCCACCCATCGATCCACCGATCCACCGGTGCACGTTTATGTGTGTGTGACAGCCACAGCGACGTTGCGAATTCTGTTTCCTTACAGCAGAACATTATCATACTATAAGTCAGCTATAAATATATTTTAAAAAAATAAAATAGAAAAGAGAAAAATAAAACAGTGAGCTACAGATTTTTAGCTAGCTACAGTACGGACTTTAATATGTATATGTATATGATATATGTGACTAGCTATGACTTGTGTAGTAGTATACGTTATAGGTCAATATTATATGAATTGACTATTAAATTAGATTTGGATACAGGAGTTGCTATAATGTTAAACTTGCTCTTACTAGTACGAAAGATTTTCGTCGTCACATTCCGTTTCCCATCATTCCATGTACGCCGCTGCTGCACGTGTGATCGAGAGAAAAATCGCTGTTTTTTTGTGTGTTTGTGTGTGAGGCGGTGAGCTGAGCTCCAGCTCGCCGCGCGCTTTAAATACGCGCGCCGCGCCACGCGGGGTGGTTGGGCATCCGTCAAGGCGCGCGACGCGATCGGAGAGGAGAGAGAGAGAGAGAGCGTTTCGTGTCGTGTGGTGAGGTGAGGGGATGGGTGGCGAGGCGGAGCGGTGCGCGCTCTGTGGCGCGGGCGGCGGCGGTGCACTGCGAGGCGGACGCGGCGTTCCTGTGCGCGGCGTGCGACGCCAAGGTGCACGGGGCGAACTTCTCGCGTCGCGGCACCACCGGAGGCGGGTGGCGGCCGGGCGGTGGTGGTGGTGGAGGAGGAGGAGGAGGGGTATGAGTCCGGGGCGTCGGCGGCGTCGAGCACGTCGTGCGTGTCGACGGCCGACTCCGACGTGGCGGCGTCGGCGGGCGGCGAGGCGGGGAGGAGGAGGAGGGGCGAGGGCGGCGGCGCGGCCCGCGGCGGAGGTGGTTCTCGAGGGGTGGGCAAGCGGATGGGCCTCGCGGCGGGGGCGGCGCGGCGGCGCGCCGCGGCTGCCGGGCGCGGGCTCCGCGCGTGCGGCGGGGACGTCGCCGCCGCGCGCGTCCCGCTCCGCGTCGCCATGGCGGCCGCGCTGTGGTGGGAGGTGGCGGCCCACCGCGTCTCCGGCGTCTCCGGCGCCGGCCAGGCCGACGCGCTGCGGCGGCTGGAGGCGTGCGCGCACGTGCCGGCGAGGCTGCTCACGGCGGTGGCGTCGTCGATGGCCCGCGCGCGCGCCAGGCGGCGCGCCGCCGCGGACAACGAGGGGGGCTGGGACGAGTGCTCGTGTTCTGAAGCGCCCAACCCTTGGGTGACCCACATGTCAGTGACACAGCTCGTCAGAAATGATACTTATGCAGAGGCTTTGTTTGATATTTTTTTCTTTTCCCATTACAAAGAGTGTTAAGTAGAGCTAAATCTTGTGATTAGCCTCTCAAGAATATTGGTGTAGTATACTTTCTTTCCTTTTCTGTTTGAAAAAAAGAGGTGGCTACCAATGCTGTAACTCCAAATATGTGATTAGATGATAGTGCTATAGGGAACCATACATTGGTCTAATTAATTATTGGTGATTTGATTAGACTTGTGACAAATTTGTGGCTCACATCATTCACTGCTGTTTGGTCGTGTGGGGAAAATATCTGGAGTTGTGGATCATAGCACATGCACACAGAATAACAGAAAGTCATAAACCGTTTGCAAAGTTTAATGTTGTGGAGTCAGAGATCAGCATGCAGCCTTAGTGGCTTATGTCATCATGCAGAAGTTAGCAATGGATGACTTTAATTTGAGATTAATTCAGAAGCTTACAGTTTGCACCACCTTGTGTAATTTGAGATTTGACATTTTTATATTTGCCTCCTGTATTGGATATCAGAGCATGATGGATTGATAGGGTTGATGACTTGAAGTTAAAAGAGGAGTTTGTTGTACATATTTTCTCACACTTCAGCTCCTAGAAATCTTTTTCAAATATAGGAATACACAATACACAATTATTATTATTATTATTATTAAATTATTATTATTATTATTATTATTATATACTAGTGAAAGCAACAAGCTTTCTTGTACGAGGATGTGCCACATCATCAAAAATGTATTAGCCATCATATAAAGAGTTCGAATAAATAATGATCATTGGATCGAAAGAGTGCATGTATTAAAAAATCACAAAAATCACAAATGGGCTAAACATATAAAAATTTTCGAAGGTTTTTGTATCTCCTCCTAAACATATGATACATACATAGAAAAAGGGAACAAAGAGAAGAAAGAGAAGACTTATAGTGATTCCTCTAAACGTATAATACAACTTAGCTATATTTATAGTTGGCTAGGACAATACTCCCTCAGTCCCCTAATATAAGAGATTTTGACATTTTGCTTGCACTGTTTGACTACTCGTCTTATTAAAAATTGTGCAAATATAAAAAACGAAAAGTTGTACTTAAAGTACTTTGGATAATAAAGTAAGTCACAAATAAAATAAATAATAATTCCAAAATGTTTGAATAAGGTAAATGGTCAAACAGTGCAAGCAAAATGTCAAAATCCCTTATATTAGGGCACAGAGGGAGTACATACTTAGTAAACAAATTAACTTATATCAAAACCTTATTAAGAGCTAAGGTAAACTAATAGAGCATATACAACAGTTCTTAAACAGGATTAAAAGTCGTGCAAAGCGTGACTGTCTGGCTAGTATGTACTAATTAAGCAATGTCTAAACATGAATTGGATCTCCAGCAGTATTTTCTTGTTAGTAGTTGAAATGTGCTAGGAGTATGTGTTTTCTGGGTGGGATGTGCTGATCTTGAAGACTTGATCAAGTTCAGACTATCACTTTCAGAGTTTCAGTACCACCGATGCACCGGTTTTCTCTTCTTTTTACAATTACATGGTACACACAGACGCACACATTACTACACATGCAGCACCACACTTGGCACAACTGAAGCACCGGTTTTCTCGTTCGTTGTGTTAGTAAAATGGAAGAAGAGGCTGCTCATCGTCCTCTCCGAGTACAAAGATACAATCACAAACCAATTTCCAACCGTAAACTAAACTAGCACATATCTTGAATTCTGGATCATTCACACGCATACATCTGATTCAAGTATCCTCCAAGATAAGTGGATTGTCCTACTGCTCAATGCTTCTCATAGAAACAAGATTGCTGCAGAGATATTAGGGGCTGTTCACTTTGCTGCCAAAAAAAAACTTACCAAATTTTGACAATAACTATGCCAAAATTTTGGTAACTTGCTAAAATTTTGGCAGGATTTCTTATATAGTTACCAAAATTTGGCAGCAAACTAAATGTAGCCACTTTTTTTTTTAGCTACTTTACCAAATTTTGGTAAGGTTAAAAATGGCACCAAAGTGAACAGACCCTTAGTTGTTACCTGCACAAATGTATAAATCATTCTTGAGTTGAGTCTTGACATGCACTACAATACTCCCATCCATTTTATATTATCGGTCGCTTGGACTTCTTCAAAGTCAGGCTTTTTAAAAGTTTGATGAGTTTATAGAAAAATATAGCAACAGTTGCCAAAATTTTGGTAACTTGCCAAAATTTTGGCAGGATTTCTTATATAGTTACCAAAATTTGGCAGCAAACTAAATGTAGCCACTTTTTTTTTTAGCTACTTTACCAAATTTTGGTAAGGTTGAAAATGGCACCAAAGTGAACAGGCCCTTAGTTGTTACCTGCACAAATGTATAAATCATTCTTGAGTTGAGTCTTGACATACACTACAATACTCCCATCCATTTTATATTATCGGTCGCTTGGACTTCTTCAAAGTCAAGGCTTTTTAAAAGTTTGATAAGTTTATAGAAAAATATAGCAACACTAATATCATCAAATTAGTTTTATTAAATCTAGCATATAATGTATTTGATAGTTTATTTGTTTTATATTGAAAATATTTCTATATCTTTTTATAAACTTAGTTATAACTAGTTTGACTTAGAAAACATCAACACGACTTATAATATAAAACTGATGTAGTAGTTAATTACCCCGTAATTCCGTTCCGACCCAACTTTATGGGCCACACGTACACCAAAATCACGTTCCGGCCGAAATAGTACTAGTATTGAGCTGCGCGGACATCACAATCCAGTTTCGGCCCACTCCAATACACACGGGCCGGCAACCGCAACGGGACGAACAGCCTCATTGTCGATGATTGGCTGGGCCGAATAACAAACAGTCCTGATGTACCTGGAATTTATGCAAATGAGTACCTGCTTCGTGGGACTATTTGCAAATGAGCCCCTACATGGATTATTTGCAAAAAAGAAACCCTACTCTAGGTTGTCACGGGTTTATTCACGTTGTTGCCAAAACCATCATTACCAAATTTTGACAATATAATTTTGATCAACTTTAACCTTATTGAATAATTTTGTTGGTTTTGGATGAGTTCAGTTAGGCGGTTACATTCAAACTTTCAAAAATTCGGGATGTTTGAACACATGCTTGAAGCATTAAATGTGAAAAAAAAAACCAATTTTATAGTTTGCAGGTAAATTGCGAGATGAATCTTTTGAGCCTAATTACGTCATAATTTAACAATGTGATGCTACAATAAACATTTGTTAATGACGGATTAATTAGGCTTAATAAATTCGTCTCACAGGTTACAGGCGGAATCTATAATTTGTTTTGTTATTAGACCGTATTTAGTTCCAAAATAATTCTTCAAACTTTCAACTTTTTCATCACATCAAAACTTTCCCACACACACAAACTTCCAACTTTTCCGTCACATCATTCCAATTTCAACCAAACTTTCAATTTTGGTGTGAACTAAACACAGCCTTGGTCTACGTTTAATACTTCAAATGTGTATTCATATACTTAAAAGAAAAATTGGCATACGAACTAAACACGGCCTTAGTTTGATGTCTTTACAAAATTCCATAGTGTTTTTGAGAGAAAAATTTCATAACTACCGAATTTTGATAAGAGGATAATGATGATAACACCAAAATTTAATAAAATTAAAAGCAGTAATAAATTGAACACTATCGAACTCTGGAATTCTGGTCTGACAATGTTCGATTTATCACTCGAACTGGAAGCTCTCCGCGTCGTCCGGTTCACTCGCCGGACGCCGGCGGCGCATCATCCCGGCACAAGCAACGGCGATCGCCGCCGCCGCCGGAGGACATGATCAGTGCGCGTGCTCGCTTGTGCTGAATCGAATGCTTCGATCATCTGAGCAGGCACCCATGGCGCGGTGCGCCGATGGATCCCTCTCATTTTTAGCAACCGCCGAAGTAGCCGGGCCAGCTTCCACCACCACCACCACCACCATCGCGCGCGCGCCTCGCCTCCCCTCGTCTCGCTCTTCCTCTTCGTCTCCCAGCTAAAATTGGCACACCGTTCGATCCACACCCCCTGCGCGAGGCTGCGGGCGCGGCGGCGGCGGCGGCCGGAGACGGCGAGGGCAGCATATGGGGCCCGGAACCTGGCGCAAGGCCTACGGCGCGCTCAAGGACTCCACCAAGGTCGGCCTCGCCAACTTCAACAGCGAGTACAAGGTCAGCCCCCTTTCCCTCCCCAATCTCAATCCCCTCCTCCATCGATCCGCCACAACATTGCGGCGTAATGCGCATTTCAGATTTGTTTGGTTGGTTGTTACCCTGATCGATTTGATACCTAGATTGTTTTCTTGATGAAAATTTTGGCAGGATTTGGATATCGCCATTGTGAAGGCAACCAACCACGTAGAGTGCCCGCCCAAGGAGCGATACCTCAGGAGTGAGTGGTTTCTGTTCTTGGGAGTGGGATGCAAGCAAATTCCCCATATCCAATTCTGGTTCACCAAATGTTGCTAGGTTTTATTTATTTATTTATTGCTGGATGCAGAGATACTCTTTGCGACCTCGGCGAATCGCCCGCGATCCGATGTTGGTTACTCGATATGTACATTGGCTAGGAGATTATCCAAGACCAAGAACTGGATTGTGGGTTTATGCTGATGGTCCCTGATTTTTAAGCATATTCCATTTGGTTCTGTTCATTCTTTTGTTTTCCAATGAATAGCTACTGAGAATTGCTCATGTTTGGACTTTTCAAAATAAGGGTGAGAAAAAAAAAATTCAGATGTTAACAGCTATTTATCTTGTTTTTGTAGGTCGCATTAAAAACATTGATAGTGATACATAGATTGCTCAGAGAAGGTGATGGGACATTTAAAGAAGACTTCTTGAACTATTCTTATAGAGGAACTATTTTGCAGATTCCACAATTCAAGGATGATTCGAGCCCTTTAGGTTTGTGATTTTTTTTTCTCTGAACTATAAGAGATCTCTCTATCCTAGTTTCACATCTGAACTGATGCTCTCCGCCCTACTTAAGTCAGCTTGGGATTGCTCTGTTTGGGTGCGCACATATGCGTCCTATCTAGATGAACGGGTCGAATGCTTTAGAATTCTAAAATACGATGTTGAAGCAGATCGCCTGGTGAAATTACCCCAAGCTTCTGGCAAGGTGACATCAGATTTCTAAGTTGGATACAGATAGTCGAACAGCGTTAACAGAATTCTGACTGGCTGATTTCATGGTTGTAATGTTGAAATCTTGATAAATTAATTTCAGGCACACAGCAGAACAAGAACTCTACCATGTGGAGATCTTTTAGATCACTTGCCTGCATTGCAGAGACTACTACTCAGGCTCATTTCTTGTCAGGTTTAATTTTATTAAGCTCACATGCACTTACCCTGTTCTCCAATATTATTATCTCGTCAAGTCCATCATTTTTGTTGTTGCAGCCTGAAGGTGCAGCCTGCACAAATTATCTTGTACAATATGCATTGGCCCTTGTAAGTTTCAAACTTTGTCATAAAGATATCCCCTTTTCATTACAATTTTAATTCACAGCAAGTGCGTGATTCCTACTACTATTGTGGAGGTTTTTTTTATTGGCCTTAGGTTTTGAAGGAGAGCTTCAAAATATACTGTTCGATCAATGATGGCATCATCAATCTTGTTGATATGGTACACTGACAGTTCTTCTTGATATCATCCCAAGTGTTTTGCATATGTGGAGCAACAATTTGTGAACATAAGCTTGGTTTCTGATCTCATGTAGTATTTCGATATGCAAAAATATGATGCTATCAAGGCACTTGAAATTTATAAACGAGCTGGCTATCAGGTACATAAAGCTCTCATTTGTGATATTCTGTAGCGAGGAGTAGCATATAGCTACGTCAACTTACTATTTTTTTTAACTCTATGGTATGATTTTTCCTGTTCAACAGGCAGAAAAGCTTTCTGCTTTTTATGAGCACTGCAAACGTCTTGAATTGGCAAGGACTTTCCAGTTTCCTACTTTGAGGCAGGTACATTCATTCAGTGATTCATCCCTGTTTTAAATTGAAGAATCCTTCCCAATCTTGACTTGAGTAGGTTCCTTACTTCTACATGAAACGAAATAGTTTTATCGGACGCGGAAAGAAGCACGAATATCCTGATATACCAAACATTCCTAATTAGTACCCGTTGTCAAAATCACATTTACGTGATAATGGCCTACGGTTTTCTTTACTTTTTTCTTGGCTATTTGCCTATTCCTATGTATAAATATTACACTTCAGTTTCTTCCTATCTGCTAAATCTCCAGTTACAATGATTTCATGGTGTTTTGATGGATTACCCATATGCAGCCTCCCCCTTCATTCCTTATAACAATGGAAGAGTACATCAGAGAAGCACCCCGTGTCAGCATAGCAAGTAAAAGTTTGGTGAGTGCGTTAACAGTTGGTATAACTACAAAGAGAAGGTCATAGCAGAAAGAAGATTCCACAGCAGTTCTGTTGATTTGTTTCTGCTGCTGAAACAGGAAAGCGAGGAGCAGAATTCACCTAGTGATAACGAAGATGAAGCTCCACAGGAAACAGAGAAACCAGTGGATGAGGAGGAACAAGAACCTTCAGAGCCTGAAGAAGAGCCACAGCCTACAGCTGAGCCCGTGGAAGAAACAGAGCCGGTACCACTAGCAACTACTGGGGATCTGTTAGTAAGTTCCATCTCCTCCAACTCAGTGCCTATTTCATCGCATCCTCCACGCTGATTTCTATGTTGCGTGCAGAATTTCGACGAAGAAGTAAACCCCCTGATTGCAAATATTGAAGAAAGTAATGCACTGGCTCTTGCAATTGTGGCACCAGGTATATACTAGATGCAATCTCTGGTTCAGATATTTGAATGCATTTTATCATCGTCGATCCTATTTTCATGTGCGGATACTGTTATTTAGTTTCTAAAGATTGTATCTGCTACTAAATATTGTACTATGGATGGTTCAGGGAATGAAAACAAGGCCTCAGCTTCACAAGATTTGTTTGCGCTGGACAAGTCTGGGTGGGAATTGGCACTGGTTACCGCACCAAGTACCCACACAAGTCGACCAGTTGACAATCAGTTGGTAATTATCTTCTTTCTAGTTGCTGTATTTTTTACCACTCTGTACAGGATTTCAGAAAGCTCAATACTAGTAAGAAGGATAATCATAATTTGCAGCTGATACCAAGTTACTACTAAAATCAGTCAAGAGCTAATAACTTATCTGCATTTGCCCAACAGGCTGGAGGATTTGACAAGCTACTGCTAGACAGCCTGTATGAAGATGAAGCAAGGAGGCAGCAAATAGCCAGTGCAACCTACACCGGCAGCGTTGCAGGAAACCCATTTGATCCCAACGATCCATTTGCAATGTCTAATAACTTCGCGCCACCGTCGAATGTTCAGTTAGCCATGATGCAACAGCAGCATCAGTATTATCAGGAGCAGCAGCAGCAGTATTATCAGATTCAGCAACAGCAGCAAATGGTGACGTTGCCGCCGCAAACATACCATCAGCAGCAGCAGACACAGTATTCTGCTGTTCCTTCTCATGATGGATTATCCAATCCATTTGGTGATCCATTCGGTGGCCTTGTTGCGATGGCTAATCCTCCAAAGCAAAACAATTCAAATTTAGTCTGAATTTGCACATTCTTTTCTGTATCGCCCTCCGATTTTGATCGTATATCCTTTTCCAATTTTGAGGAGCAACTTGTATAGTCCGACGATTTTCAATACTGCATCCTGACGATGCAATGTAATACTCACATTTGGAAGCTGATATGATCATTCAAATGTCGATGTACCAAAATCACATGTTATGCTCCACTCTTCATTTCACCAACCAACTCAGAAAATACCAAGAAAAGGGTGGTAATTATTGATCTCTTTATAGTTTGTTTGATGAGTCTTACATATTATAACCAGATGAGCTACATGGATTCCTGCGTTTTTATTCCCTCACAGTAGCTCATGAATTTCTGGATTCTACATTTGTACAACAGAAGAAAACAAATACTAGCATATGAAACAGGCAAAGCTTGAATTCGTCTTCGGCTGATTTCGCTTCCACTAATGCATCTTCAGCTGGAATTTCGCTCATTCATCTTCAGCTGGAATCACATCCGAGCGCTCCACTTCATCCGGAAAGTGTCCTGCATGATCATTAAATAAGCCAAAAATGAGTAAGGGTGCAAAATAAGTGCAAGAACAGTAGGGTAGATACTAAATAGGTAAGCCAAATTTAGTCTGGAATTGCAGAAGAGATAAGGAAAACAATGAAATACACAAATTTGTTCTGCTCAGTTCTTGTGCGTGTTTGTTGAAGCATTTCATGATTAGGAATTGCAGAATGGATAAGGAAAACAATGAGTAGTCACAAATTTGTTCCGAATTCGAGCAGTTCTTGTGCGAGTTTGTTCAAGCATTTCATGATTAGGAATTGCCGAAGGGATAAGGAAACAATGAATAGACAATAGTCACAAATTTGTTCTGAATTCGAGTAGTTCTTGTGCGAGTTTGTTGAAAAATTTCATGATTAGGCAGCATGAGCAATATGGGAGAAATCGAGATCCCTGAATGGTTAGATTCTGAAGAACTCTTACCATCGATGAAGTAGGTCGTGCAGGGGAATCCGCGGGAGGCGGCGTCGACGGCGCGCGCCTCGTCGGCGGAGAGCGCGCGGGGCACCGGCCCCATCCTCGCTGCGGCGTGGCTGACGAGCGCCAGCAACCGCGGGCGGCGCCGGCGGGCCGCGGCGCGGCGTAGTAGGACGTCCCGGGCCGGAACGGCGCCCACTCCGGCTCGGACATCCGCGCCATGGCGCCGTCGATGGCCTCCTCCATCCGCGCCGTCATCGCGCTCGAATACCCCGCTTCCTCCGACGTCGACGCGCCCCCGCCGCGGAGGCGGCGCCGCGCCTCGACCACCTCCGCCGCCGTGAGCGGCAGCCGCGCCGGGTGTGGTAGCCGCACCGGGCGGCGGCGAGGATCCCGATCCCGCCGCGCGCCAAAGGGAACCCCGCCCGGGAGAGCGCGCGCGACGACGCCGACATGGACACGCGACGCGGCGGTGGCCGGAGAGCTCGCAAACCGGTGGCGCTCGCCGCGGACGCGTGGTGGTGTCGCGAAGGTTTGAGAGGAGGAGAGTGGGAGGGAGCCGATGGTAAATATAGCAGTAATCCGAGGGCTTTTCCGAAAATTACACGGTATCCGGTTCGGATTTCGGAAAACTGCAGGCTGCCTCCGCCGGTTTTGCCCCCAAGTCGGCTTAGGGACCTATCCGTAAATAAAATTATTTGAAAGGGGTTATGTGAAAATTACCCACCGCCTTTACCCTTGTCGTGTACGCGACTCCTACTACTTGCGGTGGCGGCGCGAAAATCCGAAGCTTTCGCGGGCGAGAGGAGCTAGGGTTTGTGTGGTTGGATTTGGGGAGGAGATGTCGGCGTACGACGAGGTGGAGATCGAGGACATGGAGTGGAACGCGGAGCTCGGGGCGTACACGTACCCGTGCCCCTGCGGCGACCTGTTCCAGATCACGCTCGCCGACCTCCGCCTCGGGGAGGAGATCGCGCGGTGCCCCTCCTGCTCCCTCTTCCTCACCGTCGTCTACAACGAGGAGGACTTCGCCGACGCCAAGGAGCCCCCGCACAAGCCGGCCCCGCGCCCCGTCGCCGTCGCCTGAGGCGGTGAGTTTTTTTTTCTTTTTTGGCGCAATTGGAATCCGTTGCCGGTGAAGCGTGCTCGTTTGAATTGTTGCTGTGTAATTTGGAGTATTAATTAATCGATCTGCTGTATACCTGATTATGGATACACTAAATTGTTCTGAAATTTTAGCTTTTGGATGCCTTCTGAACTCTGATGTATGTTCAATTTTTTACGAAGTGGGAAAAAATATGCAGCCTTCGTACAAGCATGCGATTCGTATTCCTGATTATGGATTCAATAAATAGTTCTGAATTTTTAGCTTTTGGATGCCTTTTGAACTCTGTTGTATGTTTTATTTTGGACAAAGTGGGAAAAAATATGCAGCCTTGGTACAAGCATGTGATTCGGTGGTTTGCAAAGTTAGGAATTGATGTATAGTATAGTAGACCTATGTAATTTTGAGAGTGTGGTTGGCTGATAATATTGATAGGTAAAATGGAGGAGTAGGATATTGATGCTCAGGATTGAGTACAACCTGAAACCACAGATGTTTGTATTTTGAATTCCTCGTATATGATGGCGCCTGGGCTTGATTGCTTTTATTGTAACAGGTGTGAGATTGTCCTAACTTCATTGTTTGTACTAAGACACATATTTAGGTGGTCAATTAGGTGCAATTTGATTACCTGCTATGTTTTGGCATGAGCCTACCTCAAAGAAATTTGGCAACCTCTTCTTACGGCATTGGTCCAGAAAGTAAATAGAGTAAGGGTTGTGCAACTTGAATAAGTGGATGATGGTGATTGCTGAGCTTCAGGAATTTTTGTCGGTCGATTGGTTAATGTGAGCTTTGGGGGTGTTTACTTGGTTCGGTTGTTTACTAATTGGAGAAATTTGTTAATTGATGTGGGAATGTGGCATGATAGGTTCTCGCTTTATTTTCGCCAGTGATAGGTCTCCTGTTGGATTATTTGTTGATGGAAAAATTAGGTTTTGTTTGTGCCAGTGGGCATGCTTTCTAAAAGAGTCTTTTAGAATTAGAGTAACTGATGATGTAGATTGGCAACTATGTTTTTCTATGGTGAGGAAGCTTGTTGAAGTTTAGGTTATAGTGACTTCATAGCTGTTTATTCATCATCATTTTAACTGGGAGGATGAGCTTGTCTTAGGTGTGCAAGTTTTTTCTTGTCTTGTCAAGAGTATTGGCAAGGCTACAAGAGGAGCCTATGGTTCTTTGTACTTTGATCTGTATTGTGAACTTCTTAGAAAATCTTTACTCAATTTGGTTAACGCCAAATTTCAGTATTCATACTGTATGATATTCGAGTACATTTTTTTGTAACCTTTGCTGCATTAGTAGTATTTTCGTGTCAATTTGCTAGCACTACTTAAGTTTCAGAATGCTTGTTTCTTCTTGCTGTCATTTGGGTATTGTTGACTGACATCATTCATTGCTTGCAGCAGGATGGAATCAGGCTTAAAGCTGGAAACCAAACGGGAGCATTTGTACTTCTAAGATGAGAAAGTAGTTATATCGACCTTTGGCTTTTGAATTCACTATGTACGGAGTTACAAAAAAAAAAAAAACCACAACGTGTTGACAGGGCATTATGAATAACTATTGCTTGGAGATTTTGCTGTTGCATATTTTTTACACGATCTTGCGCTTACAGATTTACAATCTCGGTCACGGTTCCATGATCTGTCTATGGCTCTGTGCCATTTAAAAAATCTTGATGAAGGTTTCTTCAGGGGAAAAAAATGGGGTTGATGAAGCTTATGCAGTGCAAGTATGCTGACACGGTATAACTCTTCTATTGATGTTGAATGCATAGATCTTTACATTGCTGCTCGATCAAGATCAAAATTCTAACCGAATAAAAGGAGCATAATATTGTAAACAAAGTTCAGCACATGAGAGGACACCAATCATGTGTGTTTCCTCATTATCAAAACATACAGATGAATGGCCCCATCTCTTTCGTTTATGCGTATGCTTATCAGCTAACATTTAAATTTTCAACCTTAAATTTAAAGCTAATTTTGAGTTTTTTTCATCGAATTTTATTTTTCAGCCTTTGCTTTTAGGTCGCTAAGAACACGTATATAAAAGTTTTATTTACAAATTACTTCTCGTTTGCGAATATGCTGCCAAACAATGGGGCCGGAAAAAGGATATGAACAAACATTGCTTATCCATCATTGGGTCTGCCAATGCTAAAAGCAAAGCTATATAAAATCGGAAGGTCAGCAGCACTTCAAAATCAGCCAAGAGTTGTTCAAATATACAGTGATGATTTCATCAGCTTACATGGAACATGTACAAAATATCTACAAAGCAATTGGACCATTTATCCATTGTTCGTTTCTGTCGTCAAGTTAAAACTTGTGTGAAAAAAAAGAAAAGAAAATATATCATGGAAGTATGGAAAAGGTAGTTAGAGCTACTCTTGTGACTTTCCACAAATATACACGTTAGATTCGTCGTAGAAGTTCACTAATCTTCTTGAGACCTTCTAGAGCTGCTTTTGCTTTAGCTTGCTCTATACTACCAAGAACAATTTCCTCTGATTTATCCAGTGAGGTAGAGTGCAAATTTGGTTGAAACAACAAGTCAATAACCTGATAAAAGCCAGAAAATCAGCCAAATAAAAAAAGTATATAGCATAACATTCTCATGGTCTGAGCATAGTTTTATAGTCTGAAGTTACACCACCATGTTTTTTTTTAATCTTTTGTTTTTTCTTAGAAAAAAACAGGAGGACAGTACTGAAATGAAGGAATCTATATATGGGATTATGAACTATACTGCCAACTCAATTGTTAAGTAGAAGAATATAGGGATTATTATACAGGCAACCAACATAAAGTAGGATCTTAAGATGAAAATGCATCAACCATGTTAAGTTATATTACATATATGCTCACGGTGTTTTGTTCAGAAAGTGGTAGGGTATATAGCAATAAATTACTCTCAAGTGGAAATAACATTTTTGTACTTTAAATCTTAAAATCAAGAACTTCCTGTCAAGCATGGTTACCTCAATGTTTTCAACCATAGATTCCCCAAGTAACCTTAATGTTCCAAGTAGCTCTTTATCAGCCACATCTGAGCTTGAACCTAGTTCAAATGTTTCTTTGCGGCCAACTTCATGCACAGCAAAATTTTGTTGATATTTTACCTCTGATTTCCCATTAACAGAACACGGTTTATTCTGTTGTGATTGCTGATAATCGACCAATGCACATGTTTGAATGGCTGCGATTGTCACTTCATCAATCTTATCATTATGCACAGGGAGTGGATCAGGCTCACTAACCACCTTATCATCATGGGAAGCACATGGCTCATCTGCATGATGAGTCTCATGGTCATACTCCGTACCACATGATAACGAGGTACTGCTGTCTCTTGATAAATTTCCACATGCAACTCCAAGAGCATCTCTAACATCAACAGAACTGGAGCGATGAACTTCAGGCTGTCCTGCCTCCAATACATTGTTTGAGGTGGTGATCATATTCTCTGCAGTACATTGTTCAACATGACTTGTTCGTTCTCTTATAGGCGTGTGAAGTGTACCATTTACCAAATTTACTGGAACTATACCAGATCTGTGATGTTCATCAGCAGTAGATTGCGTACCTGAAGTCGAATTGCTATCTTCAAAATTAGCATCCTTGGTTCTCGAAACATTTGATTCAGTGTTGGGGGAACTTCTTCTGAACAAACCTCTTACCTTCATCCTATTAATTGAACCACCACTTCTTTTCTCTTCTGACATCTGGAGTATCTTCCATGTCTCTTCCCAGTAGTTGGGTGGATTCAAGGGAGATTTTCCTCTGAGAGGAGATGAAGGAAGATTTGCTTCAAGAGCAAAAGGTTGCAATAATTTGGCTTTATCAATCAAGCTCTTTAAGTCTGTGTCTCCAGGAAAATTTAACAATCTTACTAGGCATGAAGTTGCATGTTCACTTCCTAGCAAGGAAGATCTGAGATGGAGCATCATTGAAACTGCCATTGACAAAATCAGGGCACCACGATGAGAACATAAAATCTTAAACTGATAGTCTGATTGATTCTTTATGTCTGCACAATATGAATGGTTAGGAGATGAGAAGATCTCATCCCAAATAAACAGAAGATTGTCAAGTGAAAATTCACGACCGAATAGAACTCTCAGCCATCGTAGCGCAAAGTACTGAGGCTCTACTCCCAACTCCACCAAATGACTGTGAAGAGGGGAATCCACACTAGCAAGCAAGTGATATATTGCAGATGATGCCTCCCTTACAGGTGTTAAACCTGTGCTTGATTCTGGTGCAGGACTGAGAGAATAGAAGTCAGTAATAGCAACCACACCTTGTGCACCATTCATCGAACCATGCATCAAACTCTCAAACATACAATAAGCGTCATGCTCCATGAACTTTTCAGACAAAATAATACCCAGCTCCCCTTCTGCTCCATAAGCATCATTAATCAAGAAAAGGTCCCTCGTATCAGAATCAAGATCATCCAAACTTCTTATTTTAGCTGCACTACCCTCAATTGTGTTTGTCCTGTCACTCCTGTTAAGTTTTATCCTATCTGGAAATGTTTGGCCATCAAAATCATCACTAAAAAGCTCATCATGAAGCTCCCTGACTTGTTTGAAGTAATGCACATCAGCATGGAGGACATAGAGAAGAGGAGCTAAGAGCTCATGCATTCCTGCAGAAAGAAGGAATGTGATTGATGTCGACAAATTTACAAGGACAGATGGATCTTTAGTGCAATTAGAACATTAGTACCTAGTTTCAAGTGTTGATTATTGATGAAGACTTATATTCGCCTATATGGAAGAAATTATTATTATTACTTCTATAGTCCAAACAAACTTATGTTCAACGTGCTATGCCCATGGACTTCAACAATATTACATTACCAATTGCCAAACCTAGTAACCAATTCACTTGGCCTATTTCAAAGCTGCTGCCTCGGTTTATGAACATCATATTGCAAGATTGTGTCTTTAGATGGAATCTGTGATTGTTAGGTCACACGAGAAGTGTACACATCAATGGCTTACCTTGTTTGTAACCGAGCTCTGGGTACCTAAGGCTCCAAACTAACAGTATACGTCCAAGCATGGACTGACATATGGTTGTTTGGAAGAAATTTCCCAATTCAGGGTAGAGCCGAGACAAATCTTGGTTCAACATTTTCTCTAGTTCTGCATTTCTGAAATATTGGCCCCAAGTGCTTTCTGCATTCACGATACATACATAATGATTAGAACCAAATAACACAATATAATGAAACTAAATAGTTATCAGTTTGTGAAGAAAGATGCCACCAAACATGCGACTGACGCCACTTTATTATATCACCTAGGATAGTGCTGAATCAAGAAAATGTCCCACTGATGAGTTCTGCTAATTGTGAGCAATCAGTTATCACTTATCACCTGAAGTCGTGATGATGTAGCAACAAAACAAAGTTTCTGGCAGCTCAACGGACTTAAAACAATCACCTATGCTTAGAGTATCTGAATTAACATATTACCACCTCCTCCCCTCATCCACCCTGACCTTCCTATGTTATTCTAGCACCAACTGTATAAACACACAGTTCATAACAGAATGTTTGGCAGTATTGTTTCAGCAATCACTGTGGGACTAACAAAACACCACTGACCATCTTATGTAACAGACTAAATCAACAAGTATTTATGCCTGGTGATGCAAGTAATGGCAACTCAGAGAAGTAACATTTACTGAAGGGCAAAAGCAAACCCACCTGGGTTCTGTGATAGTGGATTCTCCACAACAAGGTCAGGAGCGTTTTCTTCATCCTTAGAGAGATGGGGATCTATTAACAGCCGCCGCCGCAAATTAGCATACCTACAACAAAAACAAAATACAAGACCAGGAGTAAAAACCTTCGAACCTAACAAACTTGAATTCTTTTGCCCCCATATTAACAAGTAAAGTAATACATAACAGTATAATACCATACAACATTCACCGTCATCGAATGCCCAGAGAAATGAAACATCAAATTGGCATATGTAAAGCATAAGTTTGTATCTTCAGTACAATTATATACACTCCAAATAGCTAAGCAGCTCATTACCATTAAGCGTAATCAACACACTAACGGGGATAGATGATCTAAGAAACGATTCATCGCAAAAGGAATTAAAGAATCGCTGCATAGCTAAGCATTCCAAGCAAAGAAAGCATCGCCGGGGTCACCAAAGCATTCCAAGAACGGAGAGGAATTCTCCGAGGGCCCTGACCTCCGGCGGGAGTCGGCGGCGGCACGGCGGAACTCCTCGGTGGACACGGAGGCGCAGTCGGGGAGGACGCCGAGATCGGCGCGCCACCGGGCGCCGCGGAGCGCGGAGAACCGCTCCCTCGCTGGACACTCCGGCATTGCCGCTGCCTTTTGGCTTCCAGCCTCCCTAACAAATCAGGCAAAAGGAAGCATGAGAAGGCGGCCGGAGCAAATCATCAGCTGGGTTGGGTGGGTCGATCCGCGAAGCACGAGGAGGGCCAAGCGAGGAGAGGATTGGGATCGAGGAGGACACGGAGGAGAGCGTTCTTGGGAGGGATTGGGATTGGGAGGGAAGAAGGGAAAGCGTTGGGAGAAGAAAGGCGGAAGGCGTCTCGTCTGGGTGACTTGTGTTTGCAGGTGTCGTTGGGTTGGGACGCGACGACCTGTTTCCTCGGGCAAATGGCTGTGTCAGCTGTGATGATGCCTTCAATTCCTCTCAATCTCAGGTATGTGTTCTGTTCACCGACATGTGTCACTACAGCGGAACCGGATCCTCCGACGTATCGAGGGACGTTGGGTATACCAGTGATGTCCGTTTCGTATCGGATAACGAGTGAGATAGCCGAACGAGCTCGTATTTGACTCGTACCAATAAAACCGAGACATCACATTTGATAACAGAGCTTACTGTAAAAGCTACGATCGCCTATAGCTCGTTGTTGCTCACTGTCTCGGGGGAACTTATGCAATCCAGTATATGTGCAAGTCTTAACCTCTTGATAAAACTCCACCATAAAGAATAAACAAATGATTGAATAATGGAAATATATATCAAGTCTTTGCTTCTTTCTCGTTAGTTAATGGTAGAGCTTTAATGTGGGTGTTGGCGAAAGCATGGGGAGGAGGACGCCGGCAAGGGACATGGGTGCAAGGGATGGAAGGAGGGCACCATGGAGGGGAGGGGCTTCCTCGGGGATCCACTCCAACCACGCCTACGCTGGAGGAGATGGCAAGCGGCAACGAACTGTCAGTAGCCATGGCTTCTGCAAGCTTCACCTGAGACGGTGAGTGACAACGAGCTATTGGTGGCTATGGCTTTTACAATAAACTCTTTATTCAAATGGGTCATCTTGATTTTGCTGGTATGGGCCAAACACGAGCATGTTCGTTCGTCTTGCTTGTTATATCGACCGATGTGGAACGGATGTCGCTGGTGCACCCGATGTCCCTGTGACTTAGCGAGCAGCTATATCAGAGGATCCAGTTCCCACTACGGTCAATTGATGGTTCCACCGAGAATTTAAAAGTGTAGATATTTTTTCCGTTTGTCGATAAAATGAACCAAATTGTATAAAGTTTATAAGTTTTCAAATGGAGGTGGAAACTATGTAAAATAAAGTATAGTTGAACTACGCTTGTTATCGGTTGTTTGATCCTGGTTCCTACATATATTGTCAGACTCACACGCTCGTTGCTTCTAGAAATGGAGTTGATTCCTATCTCACTCTCAGTGCGTTATTGCCAACATTCTCTTCTGCTTGCTCGGCACCTGTGGTGATATATTTTTAGAACAAGCTATTTGATGTATGAGGGTGAAGACCTGTATTAGTTTTTGTTGGGTATTTTTATTCCAATATTCCAAATTCGACGATTCACGTGTAGGCAAACTTTTTTTAAAAAAAATTAGCACTCAAATAACCTAATCTGAAATTTGCTCCTAAGAAGATTTGAACTCAGGATCTTGATGTGTTGTTCAGGTCACTGCAACCATTAAGATACATACCCTTTCACAAGTTTTACTCCCTCCTTCAAAAAATCTGAGACCTATTTCATTTTCATCAATACCAAGAAGCAATTAACTCACTCACCATGTGGCAAAACCAATGAACATGCAACCAATAAGTACTAGAGTGGTTTCTTAGTTTTCGATCAACAATTCAATTTAGCACATAGTGACTATAAATAGGACTTAGATTTTTGGAGAAACTAAAGTATAAAATAATTCTCAGATTTTTGGAAGGAGGGAGTACTACATTGATAGATAACCACCAGCACCGGCAGGATGAGTGGTATGGACGTATGGTGTAGTACCGTGTACGAGGGTATCCTCCTTCGTACGTGTGTGGTCCGGTCCCCGCCAGAGGGAGAGAGGAAAGGAAACGTGCGTGCAAAATTGCAAAAAAAAAAAAGCCCACGACTCCACGCCCCCGGCCCACCCCACCCCACGCCGCACCCCGTACCGCATCCTGCACATCTTGTTCACGGTTCACCCTAGGGATGGCAACGGGTGCATACCCATCGGGTTCCCTTGCCCCATACCCACACCCGCGACGTCTAAATATTCCCACTTAAATACCCATACCCATCACGGGTAGAAAATCTTCCCCATACCCACACCCGTGCGGGTAACGGGTATCCAATGGGTACCCATACCCATATATTTCACTTGTAGCATTTATAGTTTTGTACTATAATTAGCCATATTAGAGTTGTAAACCATAAACATTTTCTCTAGCAACAATCTATTAACATTAGCGTTCAAAGGTAAGTAAAAAAATTATACAACCACATTACATAATCAAGAAATCAAGTAATAATTTCATATAACTAGAATGGAACAATGCTTAAGATGTGAAAAGAGGAGGACACGGAGGAGAGCGTTCTTGGGAGGGATTGGGATTGGGAGGGAAGAAGGGAAAGCGTTGGGGGAAGAAAAGGCAGAAGGCGTCTCGTCTCTCGGTGACTTGTGTTTGCAGGTGTCGTTGGGTTGGGACGCGACGACCTGTTTCCTCGGGCAAATGGCTGTGTCAGCTGTGATGATGCCTTCAATTCCTCTCAATCTCAGGTATGTGCTATGTTCACCGACACGTGTCACTATAGCGGAATCGGATCCTCTGACCTAATATACCAGCGATGTCCGTTTCGTATTGGATAACGAGTTAGATAGCCGAACGAGCTCGTGTTTGACTCGTACCAATAAAACTGAGACGTCACATTTGATGAAAGAGCTTATTGTAAAAGTCATGATCGCCGATAGCTCGTTGTGGCTCGCTGTCATGGGCGGAACTTCTGCAATCCAATATATGTGCAAGTATTAACCTATTGATCAAACTCCACCATAAAGAATAAACAACTAATTGAATAACGGAAATGTATATCAAGTCTTTGCCTCTTTCTCGTTAGTAAATGGTAGAGCTTTAATGTGGGTGGTGGCGAAAGCATGGGGAGGAGGGCCCCTGCAAGGGACATGGGTGCAAGGGATGGGAAGGAGGGCACCATGGAGGGGAGGGGAGCTTCCTCGGGGATCCGCTCCAACCACGCCTACGCCAGAGGAGACAGCGAGCGGCAACGAATTGTCAGCAACCATGGCTTCTGCAGGCTTCACCTGAGACGGTGAGCGACAACGAGCTATTTGTGGCTATGGCTTCTACAATAAATTCTTTATTCAAATGGGTCGTCTTGATTTTGCTAGTATGGGCCAGACACGAGCATGGTCGTCCGTCTTGCTTGTTATATCGACAGATGTGGAACGGATGTCGCTGGTGCATCCGATGTCCCTCTAACTTAGCGAGCAGCTATATAAGAGGATCCAGTTCCCACTACGGTCGATTGATGGTTCCACTGAGAATTTGAAGTGTAGATGATTTTTCCGTTTGTCGATAAAATGAACCAATTTGTATAAAGTTTATAAGTTTTCAAATGGAGGTGGACACTATGTAAAATAAAGTGTAGTTGAACTATAACGCTTGTTATCGGTTGTTTGATCCTGGTTCCTACATATATTGTCAGACTCGCACGCTCGTTGCTTCTAGAAATGGAGTTGATTCCTATCTCACTCTCAGCGCATTATTGCCAACATTCTCTTCTGCTTGCCCGTCACCTGTGATGATATATTTTTAGAACAAGCTATTTGATGTATGAGGGTGAAGGCCTATATTAGTTTTTGTTGGGTATTTTTTATTCCAATATTCCAAATCGATGATTCATGTGTAGGCAACCTTTTTTTTTTTTAAATTAGCACTCAAATAACCCAATCTGAAATTTGCTTCTAAGAAGATTTGAACTCAGGATCTTAGAGTGCTGCTCAGGTCACTGCAACCATTAAGATACATACCCTTTCACAAAGTTTTACTAACAGGAAGTTTAAAGAAAGTTGGTAGTATAAAAAAAGAGTTGAAAGTTCATTTATGTAGGAAAGTTTTTGATGTGATGGAAAGTTGAAAGTTTAAAGTTGGTGGAGAGGAACTAAACACGGCCTATATTGATAGAGAACTACCAGCACTGGCAGGATGAGTGGTATGGATGTATGGTGTACTACCGTGTACGAGGGTATCCTCCTCCGTACGTGTGTGGTCCGGTCCCCGCCGGAGGGAGAGAGGAAAGGAAACGTGCGTGCAAAACTGCAAAAAAAAGCCCACGACCCCACGCCACGCCGCACCCCGCACCGCATCCTGCACATGTCGTTCACCCCTTCCCTCCCGTCCTCCTCCTCCTCCGCGCAGCGCATCTCGACGTCGCCGTGCACCACCGGTTCGCGTCCCGTAAACAATCTTACTATCAACCGCAAAAAACCCCGTCGTCTCGCGCCGCGCGGCTGATGCCGACCGCCAAGAGCCAGAGCCCACCCCGCGTCGCGCGCGCAAACCAAACCAAACCAAACCGCACATGACACACATTCACACAACCGCACGCACGCACACGCACGCGAGGCCTCATACCTGCCGTTCTTTTCCCCCCTCTCTTCCTCTTTCTCTCTCGCGGGGCGCTGCGTGTTTGCGCTTATCCTCGCCGCCGCCTCGCCTCGGCCTCCTTCTCTCTCTCGTCCGCCGCATAAATATAGCCCTTGCCTCTCCTCCCCTCTCTCGCCTCGCGGGCGAGCGGACGAACGAACGGACGAGCGAGCGGGGAGCGCGGCGAGCCGGAGGCGGGGGGGCTGTGCGCCTCGGTGTCTCTTCTCCCCTCCTCCCCACCCTCCCCTTTCTCCGCCCTCCTCCTCTCGATTCCCGCGGTTCAGGTCAGTTCTCTTGCGCTCCTATGATGATTTTTGACTACTTCTTTGTAGGAGATGAGATGAGATTGGTAACCAATCTAGTGCTTTGCGCGGGGAGGCGTTGCGCGTTCGGTGGATTTCTGTAGATTAATCGCTGTGTCGCCGTAGGATTGAGGTATTTTGGGTTGACGGGGTTCAAATCTGTAGGGATATGTTGGGGGAGAAAGGCGCGAGGTTCAGTTTCTGCGGTGCAAATCAAAATCGCCAGATTAAAGAATCTTGCACCGACGATTTTGTGTATAAAAGTATGGTTTTTCTTTTAGGGCCTTTCGCTGTGTGTGTATCTGGATGGATCTATCCAATGATGATTCGTGCGCTGGTGACCTTAGACGAAATCCGCCTTTGCTCCAGTGGCCAGCAAGATTAAGGTTAGATGGGTGGTGGGAGCCCTCGCTTAGAGGGAACACGGGGCGGTGCAGGCTTGCTCCAGCAGCGTCGATGCCGAACCACCGTTCTGGTGGAGAAATGGGGATGGGAGCATTGTCCGAGTGCCTCGCTGGTGTCTCTGTGAGGCGGAGAGATGGCGGCGCATGGAGCGGGGCAGGGAGGTGGGACGGCGGCGGCGGGTTCGCTGGTGAGGTTGTTGTGAGGGGAGATCAGTAGGGTTGTCTGATGTGCAACGGTTGATCTTAATTGAATGGTCCAAAATTAGCAAGATTTGGGTGAAAAAAAATCTTACATATATGGTATAGGCAATCAATTCCCAATTCACCTAGGAGTATGTGTTTATTAGAATTTGCTTCCGTAGAGAGTGCGAATTTTTTTATATATTGGGCAATGGGCGCAACTGCGCTGCATTAAAGATTTTTGCATTTCTCATGACAACTCCTGATAAAGTAAGATAAAATTTCTTGTATTGTCATACGGAATACATGTGACTCTTGGGATTGAACTGTTCCTATCAGAGATATTGTAACTTTTATTGGCATGTAAAAATACAGTGGAAAAATATTTTCTTAAGTCCTATTGATTATTTGATGTTAATGCTGCAATTAGACTCAAAAGTATTTCTTTACTCTTGATTTATTCTACATTTTGAGGAATTATTGATTGTGCAGGGACTTTGCTGATCTTAAATCTTATTCCTGACTGACTGTCATGGGCATGGAACATCTGCTGAACACCGCGAGTCCTTCATCAGGTTCTAGCCATGCTTTAACTTGGTATGCTTGTTTCAATGTACAAGGAACCACTACTGACTGCTCATACTTTGGTTACATCTTACCCAAAAGGCTTTATTGAGGAAATGAGGGAGCTAGAAAAGCTGAGAACAGAAACAATGATGAAATCCTGCCAAAGCACAACAAGCAGGGCTGGAGCGATCAGATGTCCAGTACCACGCAAGAGTGGCAGGTATACTTACAATCTGGTTAACTGGTTTTAATATGATTCTAAATCTAAATTTCTTTGTCCACAAGACAATTGTGGTATAAACAAACATTGTCAAATACCCTCAATATCCTAATAGATCACATGTTATCAAATTCATCTCATCATAGTGTCTAACTGTCTATTGCTGCGTTGGATTGCTTGAATCATCTTGCTTTGGCTGAGTACATTGCTGTTTGTGTTCTGCATGTTCAATTTGACTCTACTGACACACTCACTTCTCATCTGGAATTTTTCATATTCAGATAAGTTCGGGTATTTTGATTTTAACTGCATAGCATCTGTGATTTTTTTTGCTGTTCAGATCATATAAGGAGTATGATTTAACACAGGATCTTTCTGATTTCATTATGAGCAAGGTTAGCTTATCTCTTTTCTCTTTACCCCATATTTTTTGGCTGTTGCTCAAATATGCTTCCAAATTAAGCTAGAAATGCAATCTACAGGCTTCTCCTCCATACTTTACGGGATCTCCACCAGTTCGAGCAAGCAATCCACTTGTACATGATACACAGTTCTGTGCATGGAAGCTGCAAAACGTTGATCAGTCGCTTAGCATTCCTATACCAACAAAGGGTTGCAATGTTCGTTACTGTGTGAGGGAAGGATCTATTACAAAGGCTTGAAGCTACATTTATGAGCTTCATGACCGCTGGCAACCAGACCTCAGAGGACATGCTTGGTGAACATTCCGGCTTTTGACATTAGTTGTAGTTGTAACTTTGCTTGCCTCTTCAAGGCCAATTTGTACATATGAGTTATCACCCTCTAGAAGCTGCTGTTTTCAAGTTTTGTGCCGTTGTCATCGGCAGTGGTGTACATATCTTTTGTGTTCAGTTTTGTCGGCTGTGAAGCAAGTTTTGGCAAATAAAGTCTGTCAAACCTATGTTGCTGAGAAATGAGATAACCTGAATGAAAGAGAATTTGTTTTCCTTTAGTTTCTGATTACCATGTTGAACTGTGTTGGATTTGTTGGTGGATGATTGAATGTTTTGGCCTTCTATTTCTGAGTGCTGCATTTGTTTTGAAAGGCCCCTATACTGTTGTTGAGGAGAGCTACATCAGTCTATGTTCTCTCCAATGTTTCAGGTTCAACAATTTGATTTATCTCCATTTTAAAAGGTTAAAGGGTGCGCTCTAATTCTTATCATAAATTTTGCCAGTATTTCTAACTTCTGAGCTCGCAAATTAAACATTTCGCAACATCATGCTCAACCTCTTACACCCCTGAAACTGAAATTTTGCACAAGAACATACAAAGGCTCGCCGATGTTTGCTCTCTATCTTTCTGCTGTAAATCTGCTTCACTTCGTATTGATATATGGTGTAAATTATAAATACATATATGCATCTTATTATTTTTGTCTTCTATACATGTGGCCTGGCCTTCTCTGCCTGTTGAACTGCTGATCTCTCTTCTGATGTCCACCATCAAATTTCAGTGGGACAACCTGCTTGATGTATGAGGCTCCTGGGAAATTCCTTCTTTCCTTTGCAATAGATCGGAGCTCTGGCAACCAGTAGGCAACATACTCTCCATCAGGATCATATGTCTTAGCCTGCAGAAGAATGTTCAGTTTCACTCATGGTCAGAAAATGTTGAGGTGAGAGTGGTGCTTAAAAACTTATTATTTCTTCTTGTCGTGTCACTTGCTAGTAGATTAGAACTCTAGCTATGATTCTTTCTAGTAGTATAGAACGATTCCTTTTTAAGTGTTAAGTTTGGTAAGAAAGAGTCCAATATTTAGTTTTGGGGCTTACTTGCTTAGGTATACTGAAGTATCGGTCTTCTCTTGGATCATTGCCAACTCCTGTCAAGATTACAGTAGTAGCAGTTCAGTCAGTCAGACTCTGGCATGATATGTAAATGAGCTCCCACTTTTGTGTCATTTGTTTGCTTTGACTAGTGATTATACAATGCTTTCAAGAATAAGTAACTGTATATGAGGAAATAAACACTAACCTGCTCCATATGTCCAATTACCATAATTTGAAGCTGGGTCATAATCCAATAGGCATGTTTCAAACCATTCAGCTCCCATTCGCCAATCAAAACCCATATCTCGGACCAGAAATGAGCAGACAATCTGTAGGGAAGCAATGAGAGATGGATACTTGGATCAGATGGCCTTGGGTGTACCCTTGGGCAGTCATTCTGCATTTCTGCTTATGTGATAAGATGCCAATAGTTACCTGACGGCCACGGTTGGACATGAAACCTGTCGCTAAAAGCTCCTTCATGTTGGCGTCAATAAGAGGGTACCTGAAAGTCACCATCAACAGATTCAGAAGGTTTACATGATGAATTATGAGTTAATCTGAGAAAATTTTAGAACAATTTGGAGTACACCATACCCAGTTCGACCATCTCTCCAAGATTCAAACAATGCCTGATCCTGGCTCCACTTGGACTCTACGTTCCTTGGACCCCCTACAGTATTTTAAAGAGGATTATACCTTTTTCCAGGCAAATCTAACTATTCTACATATGTTTAGCTGAAATAACCGTGTTTTTTCAGGATAAACAATAAAACTGAATTTCGGAGTGATACTTCTTTTTCATGTATTATCTAGGGACATGAGAGAGAGTTATATCTTTACCTAGGTGAAAAATGGAGTTCCCATATTTTGCTGATATGAACCGGAAGTAATCTCTCCATATCAACTCAAACAAAACCCTGAAAACATTGTCATATCAAGAAAGTATTTCAGTTTCACCATTGACTTCTAAGGAAGTTGGAAACCCTTAATTGTAATAATTTATAAATATTTCACACTCCTTACAAACTATATAGCATACTCCCTCCGTCCCATAATATAAGGGATTTTGGGTGGATGAGAGACGGAGGGAGTATGTAATAACTCTCATTTCTAAAATAGTATAATAAACAAGAGCTGAAAAACCAGAGTTTAGAAGTGATAAAACTCTGGAGAAGGCATACCAGTATGTAGAATCATTTGCTATTCTCTGCTTCTCATATCTCTTTACCTGCACCATGGCCAAAAATACAGCATGAGACAAAGCTACTGATCTCCAGAGATTACCATGAATTCATTACCTCTTCACAAATGTAACGAGGCGAAAGACTGCCAGAAGCAAGCCAAGGGGAAAACTTGGTGGAGTAGTCTGGACCTAGCATGCCATTCCTGGTCTCTTTGTAGACTTTCAGCTGGTCTTTCTTCCAGAAGTACTCATGAACTCTTCCCAGAGCTGCACTCTCCCCTCCCACGAAATGCATTCCCTTCTCTGACTATAGAGTGAAGCAAACAGTGACAGTTACAACTTATAAGTGAAGTTTTCAAAGCTTATCTGCCAAAGTACAGTTGATCACTGAAAATGAGCTCAACACAGTTAACTGAAATCACTGAACCTGCCTTTGTCATGCTTAGTCCTAGTGACTCTAGTGTTGGTACTGTTCCCCAACCTCCAATCTCATCCAGGCCAGAACCGGGAGGCGGCCCGAGTGACGGCGGCAACTTGCTACAATTCCGAACCGAGGACTTAGATTCAACAGCCTGGTAAAAACATTTTATTGACAGTAACTATCATGCCAATAAAACAAGGGACAAGACAACCTAGATAAAGAAAGTTTATACACCTTTCTGAACTGTGTATATACGTCAGGCAAATTGTTCACGGAGAATGGAAGATCATCGACATGGTACAATGTCGCCCCCCAGATGAGCTGCAACTTGGGATTTCGAGGCTTCTTCTGGTTAGATGCTACTCCCTGAGGAATCACAACTTGCTCCAAGCCTTTGAGCACAAGGTGTTCAACCAGGAGTTCCTCGCTGCAGGTTTCCTTATGAGCATAGACCTGGAGATACACCACAAATTACTGCCTTAAAACTCCTCCTGAATTCAGAATTCCAAGTCTCCAAGGCCCGAAATCCCACATCGAAATCTACTAAGAATTCGTCGCGGGCACGATTAGGCGGATGAACTCACCGTGTGTGCAGTGACAGCCTTTGCAATTGAAGGGAGGATGTCTTCAGGTTTCCCATGGCGGATGAGCAAGTCGAGACCCTTTTTCATCAGGTTGCGCTTCAAATCCTCCAAGCACTCTATCAGGAATTGCGCCCTCAATACTGAAAGACACGAATCAAATCAACGCATTTCCCTCATGAACACAACGAAGATGCAACCAAAATCACACCAAAACACAAAATAATCTGCACGAAGCAAACTGAATTTCAGTCAGAGATTGATGCCCAATTCTTTCACCTCCAGTCTTGGGGAAACCGAAGTAATGGGTGCTCCCCGCGAAGATCCGGGGATCGACGCAGTAGACGGGGAGGACGGCCTCGGAGGCGGCCCACGCGCGCACCACCGCCTCGTTGTCGAGCACCCGGAGGTCGTTCCTGAACCACACGATGGCAACCCCGCCGCCGCCGCTCCGCCGCATGCTCGGCGAGGTGTACCTCAAGAACGCCTCGTCCGCCGCCGCGCCGGTCTCGTCGGCGGAGAGGGAAGGCACCGCCGCCGCCGCCAGCGCACCCCGCGACGACGACGACGAGGAGGAGCTCATGGCGGAGACCGGGATGGATAGGAGGACGCGCAGCCTCGCGGATTGCCTCGGGAGGAGGAGGAATTGGGGATTGAGAGGGGAGGAAGAGGAGGAGAGGAAGTGGAGCATTTTTGAGATGGGAGGTTGGTTTGCGAGACGTGGCGGGAGGGAGGGAAAGATGGAGGGAAGAGTGGGGAGGGGTGCCACGTGGAGGGATGTGAGTGGTGCTACGTGGCTCGCTCGTGGGCCTGAGGAAACGGGTTTAAATGGATTTTGTGGGCCCGTGAGGGGTGGACCCAATTACCCAAAGGTCGATGTACAGTATTTTGGAATGGATAAAGGATGGTAGAGATATATTTATTTACGCAGGAAATTGGAAGAAATTTCACTAGGACATTTAACACATTTGAAAAAGACGATAAAATAAATAAAGTTGAGAAAATAGGATTAAATTGGTAGTTAAAATTTTAAACAGAGCAAGACAAAACTGTCTCTAACATGATATAGTACTCCTTTTTAATGAGAGGATATGATATACTACATCTCAAAAAAGGTTCATTTGTTCAAAATTTATCTTACAGAGACTATATATTTTTAGCTAGCATGATGAGGCTTATCTCATTAATTCCATACCTGTCCCAAGCCACTATCCTTTTCTCATTGACTTGTTGAGGCTGTTTGGTAGCCAGTCTTTGCGGCTGCAGCAGCTGCCGTGCATGTGGCACTGTTTCTAAGGCTGTTATACCTAACCTATTTTAATTAGAGATCCTGACATTTCTTAATATTACTAATCTTAATAAGAATTGCTAGAAGTGTACTCATTTTCGGACGAAGGGAGTATAAATATAGAGCTTAAACAATTTCATTTGAGTGTGTATTACAGAGCCGAGAATGCATTCACGGGGTGTGTGTAGTGGTGTGCGTCATCCGCGTAATCTTGAAAAAATGGTTTCATTTGAGCATATTAACATATTGTTAACTTCGGAAAGAGGGCAAACAAAATCAACAAAAGATGCACATCATGGCAAAAATAGGATGAGGTACTTCTCTTGTTATCTCTGACTATAGAAAAAATGGATCATATAATAATGGTATGACAAAATGGAAAATTATCTGTTCTTCAACAGGAATGGAGTCAATGGACTAAGAACCATTAATGGAAGAATTACAGAGACTGTGTATATACGTCAGGCAAATTGTTCACGGAGAATGGAAGATCATCGACATGGTACAATGTCGCCCCCCAGATGAGCTGCAACTTGGGATTTCGAGGCTTCTTCTGGTTAGATGCTCCTCCCTGAGGAATCACAACTTGCTCCAAGCCTTTGCGCACAAGGTGTTCAACCAGGAGTTCCTCGCTGCAGGTTTCCTTATGAGCATAGACCTGGAGATACACCACAAATTACTGCCTTAAAACTCCTCCTGAATTCAGAATTCCAAGTCTCCAAGGCCCGAAATCCCACATCGAAATCTACTAAGAATTCGTCGCGGGCACGATTAGGCGGATGAACTCACCGTGTGTGCAGTGACAGCCTTTGCAATTGAAGGGAGGATGTCTTCAGGTTTCCCATGGCGGATGAGCAAGTCGAGACCCTTTTTCATCAGGTTGCGCTTCAAATCCTCCAAGCACTCTATCAGGAATTGCGCCCTCAATGCTGAAAGAAACCAATCAATGCTGAAAGATGCAGCCAAAATCACACCAAAACACAAAGTAATATGCACGAAGCAAACTGGATTTCCATCAGAGATTGATGCCCAATTCTTTCACCTCCAGTCTTGGGGAAACCGAAGTAATGGGTGCTCCCCGCGAAGATCCGGGGATCGACGCAGTAGACGGGGAGGACGGCCTCGGAGGCGGCCCACGCGCGCACCACCGCCTCGTTGTCGAGCACCCGGAGGTCGTTCCTGAACCACACGATGGCAACCCCGCCGCCGCCGCTCCGCCGCATGCTCGGCGAGGTGTACCTCAAGAACGCCTCGTCCGCCGCCGCGCCGGTCTCGTCGGCGGAGAGGGAAGGCACCGCCGCCGCCGCCAGCGCACCCCGCGACGACGACGACGAGGAGGAGCTCATGGCGGAGACCGGGATGGATAGGAGGACGCGCAGCCTCGCGGATTGCCTCGGGAGGAGGAGGAATTGGGGATTGAGAGGGGAGGAAGAGGAGGAGAGGAAGTGGAGCATTTTTGAGATGGGAGGTTGGTTTGCGAGACGTGGCGGGAGGGAGGGAAAGATGGAGGGAAGAGTGGGGAGGGGTGCCACGTGGAGGGATGTGAGTGGTGCTACGTGGCTCGCTCGTGGGCCTGAGGAAACGGGTTTAAATGGATTTTGTGGGCCCGTGAGGGGTGGACCCAATTACCCAAAGGTCGATGTACAGTATTTTGGAATGGATAAAGGATGGTAGAGATATATTTATTTACGCAGGAAATTGGAAGAAATTTCACTAGGACATTTAACACATTTGAAAAAGACGATAAAATAAATAAAGTTGAGAAAATAGGATCAAATTGGTAGTTAAAATTTCAAATAGGGTCTAAGACAACAACTGTCTCTAACATGATATAGTACTCTTTTTTTAATGAGATGATAGGATATACTCCATCTCAAGAAGGGTGTATTTCTTGAAAACTTATCTTACAAAGACTATATTTTTAGCTAGCATGATGAGGCTTATCTCATTAATTCCATACCTGTCCCAAGCCAGTACCCTTTTCTCATTGACTTGTTGAGGCTGTTTGGTAGCCAGTCTTTGCGGCTGCAGCAGCTGCCGTGCATGTGGCACTGTTTCTAAGGCTGTTATACCTAACCTATTTTAATTAGAGATCCTGACATTTCTTAATATTACTAATCTTAATAAGAATTGCTAGAAGTGTACTCATTTTCGGACGAAGGGAGTATAAATATAGAGCTTAAACAATTTCATTTGAGTGTGTATTACAGAGCCGAGAATGCATTCACGGGGTGTGTGTAGTGGTGTGCGTCATCCGCGTAATCTTGAAAAAATGGTTTCATTTGAGCATATTAACATATTGTTAACTTCGGAAAGAGGGCAAACAAAATCAACAAAAGATGCACATCATGGCAAAAATAGGATGAGGTACTTCTCTTGTTATCTCTGACTATAGAAAAAATGGATCATATAATAATGGTATGACAAAATGGAAAATTATCTGTTCTTCAACAGGAATGGAGTCAATGGACTAAGAACCATTAATGGAAGAATTACAGAGAGCACAATAAATTACAGTGAGGGCAGTGTCATTGCTACAAATTTCGCCACAGCCCTTCCCAGTGACTAAGAACTCCAAGCCGTCACAGTTGCTGCGATGACGATCTGCGTGTGTAGTCTTGTAGTCTCTAGGTCCAGATCCATGTGTAAGAGTCTAGGTATTGATTTTGCAATTTACAGAAACAGCAAAAAAAAGCCCATGGGATTTTGAGACCATATGCCAAGGACAAAGAATTTGATGGAGCTCAAACAGATGTATAGCTGGTGAATAGCTTCAGTAGGTTGTCAAGAGTTTCAGGGTAGAACTTCCTAGCAAAAAGATAGCATGGTCTCTTCGATCCATTCCATAAGCATGGCTTCTGTGTCATAAGTTTCTACAAAAGGAAGGCAAAAAGGAAGCAAGTCAGTCTTCTAGCTGTTCCAGTTTCACATTTCATGCATTATATGAGCAATGAAATCAATGAGTCCATGGTAAAATTGGCAACCAAGGGCACTTATATATGTAACATGATAATCCAAGATGAAGTAAATGAACAGCATTTAACATGCGTAATTAATGTGATGTTGTTCAGTTGCTATTACTGACAAAGAATTGTTGTACTTACTTTGTCATCACTTGTTACATGGAAATTTTCATCAACAGCCTGCACAACAGTAATGTAAATTAGCATGAGAACGTACTGTTATGAGTTTATGGGGAAAAAAAAGACATACAACAAAGCAAAAACATACTGTAATATTCTTTAAGAGATCGTAGGTGACATCTGCAGCTCTATATGACCTCGGATGCCATTTTCCCTCAGACCAATCAACATGTGTAACTGACCAATTAGCAATTCCACCAGGATCTACCATCTGAAGATATGCAAAATGATATGTATTTAGCAAGTAAGCCCCCAAAAGAACCAAATGTCACTTCAATATATTGTAAATAAATACTGACGTTGAATAAGGTTGGTAAGTAATGCTCATCTGCAATACAGTTGCGTCCGTCTGCTGGCTGTAATCATTGAAGGCAAATCATACAAAAATCAGTCTTGCAGAAACATGTACAAAAAAACTAGAAAAAAATTATAAGCACTTGTTTTCATAAATGATGACTACAGGACAAGCCCAAACACTTTCAGAATCTTAGGTGTTCTGTAACCAACACAAGAAATGAATCCAATTTGATCCCATGAGAATTGACCTTATTTAGTATATTTAAATACTTGGAAAAGGTAACTTTGCAAGAAGTTTACCACTTCCAAATGTTTCAGAAAGTAATTATCAGACCGATATTCAGTTCCTTAATCATATTTTAGGGACATTAGTTGAATCCTATTCTTTTTTCTATTATATCACACGAGAGTGATAATTCGAATAGGCAGCAAACCTTGCAGTACAACTTGAACTTTTTGTAGTAAAGGCTGTCTGCCAGAATCAGTAGAGCATGTCTTCGTGTAATTGCAAACCACTATTAAAACAACAAACATTAACACAATATAAAACATGTCAGTTTAGAATCGACATGCAAA
>CM020183.1:30336467-30400632 GCA_009805545.1 Oryza longistaminata
GGAATTGGGGATTGAGAGGGGAGGAAGAGGAGGAGAGGAAGTGGAGCATTTTTGAGATGGGAGGTTGGTTTGCGAGACGTGGCGGGAAGGAGGGAAAGGTGGAGGGAAGAGTGGGGAGGGGTGCCACGTGGAGGGATGTGAGTGGTGCTACGTGGCTCGCTCGTGGGCCTGAGGAAACGGGTTTAAATGGATTTTGTGGGCCCATGTGGGGGTGGGACCCAAAGGTCGATGTGCAGTAGTATTTTGGAATGGATAAAGGATGGTACAGATATATTTATTTACGCAGGAAATTGGAAGAAATTTCACTAGGATATTTGATACATTTGATAAAGACGATAAAATAAATAAAGTTGAGAAAATAGGATCAAATTGGTAGTTAAAATTTCAAATAGGGTCTAAGACAACAACTGTCTCTAACATGATATAGTACTCTTTTTTTAATGAGATGATAGGATATACTCCATCTCAAGAAGGGTGTATTTCTTGAAAACTTATCTTACAAAGACTATATTTTTAGCTAGCATGATGAGGCTTATCTCATTAATTCCATACCTGTCCCAAGCCAGTACCCTTTTCTCATTGACTTGTTGAGGCTGTTTGGTAGCCAGTCTTTGCGGCTGCAGCAGCTGCCGTGCATGTGGCACTGTTTCTAAAGCTGTTATACCTAACCTATTTTTATTAGAGATCCTGACATTTCTTAATATTACTAATCTTAATAAGAATTGCTGACATTTCTTAATATTACTAATCTTAATAAGAATTGCTAGAAATGTACTCATTTTCAGACGAAGGGGGTATAAATATAGAGCTTAGACAATTCATTTGAGTGTGTATTACAGAGCGGAGAGCACATTCACGGGGTGTGTGCAGTGGTGTGCGCCATCCGTGTAATCTTGAAAAAATGGTTTCATTTGAGCATATTAACATATTGTTAACTTCGGAAAGAGGGCAAACAAAATCAACAAAAGATGCACATCATGGCAAAAATATGATGAGGTACTTCTCTTGTTATCTCTGACTATAGAAAAAATGGATCATATAATAATGGTATGACAAAATGGAAAATTATCTGTTCTTCAACAGGAATGGAGTCAATGGACTAAGAACCATCAATGGAAGAATTACAGAGAGCACAATAAATTACAGTGAGGGCAGTGTCATTGCTACAAATTTCGCCACAGCCCTTCCCAGTGACTAAGAACTCCAAGCCGTCACAGTTGCTGCGATGACGATCTGCGTGTGTAGTCTTGTAGTCTCTAGGTCCAGATCCATGTGTAAGAGTCTAGGTATTGATTTTGCAATTTACAGAAACAGCAAAAAAAAGCCCATGGGATTTTGAGACCATATGCCAAGGACAAAGAATTTGATGGAGCTCAAACAGATGTATAGCTGGTGAATAGCTTCAGTAGGTTGTCAAGAGTTTCAGGGTAGAACTTCCTAGCAAAAAGATAGCATGGTCTCTTCGATCCATTCCATAAGCATGGCTTCTGTGTCATAAGTTTCTACAAAAGGAAGGCGAAAAGGAAGCAAGTCAGTCTTCTAGCTGTTCCAGTTTCACATTTCATGCATTATATGAGCAATGAAATCAATGAGTCCATGGTAAAATTGGCAACAAAGGGCACTTATATATGTAACATGATAATCCAAGATGAAGTAAATGAACAGCATTTAACATGCGTAATTAATGTGATGTTGTTCAGTTGCTATTACTGACAAAGAATTGTTGTACTTACTTTGTCATCACTTGTTACATGGAAATTTTCATCAACAGCCTGCACAACAGTAATGTAAATTAGCATGAGAACGTACTGTTATGAGTTTATGGGGAAAAAAAAGACATACAACAAAGCAAAAACATACTGTTATATTCTTTAAGAGATCGTAGGTGACATCTGCAGCTCTATATGACCTCGGATGCCATTTTCCCTCAGACCAATCAACATGTGTAACTGACCAATTAGCAATTCCACCAGGATCTACCATCTGAAGATATGCAAAATGATATGTATTTAGCAAGTAAGCCCCCAAAAGAACCAAATGTCACTTCAATATATTGTAAATAAATACTGACGTTGAATAAGGTTGGTAAGTAATGCTCATCTGCAATACAGTTGCGTCCGTCTGCTGGCTGTAATCATTGAAGGCAAATCATACAAAAATCAGTCTTGCAGAAACATGTACAAAAAAACTAGAAAAAAATTATAAGCACTTGTTTTCATAAATGATGACTACAGGACAAGCCCAAACACTTTCAGAATCTTAGGTGTTCTGTAACCAACACAAGAAATGAATCCAATTTGATCCCATGAGAATTGACCTTATTTAGTATATTTAAATACTTGGAAAAGGTAACTTTGCAAGAAGTTTACCACTTCCAAATGTTTCAGAAAGTAATTATCAGACCGATATTCAGTTCCTTAATCATATTTTAGGGACATTAGTTGAATCCTATTCTTTTTTCTATTATATCACACGAGAGTGATAATTCGAATAGGCAGCAAACCTTGCAGTACAACTTGAACTTTTTGTAGTAAAGGCTGTCTGCCAGAATCAGTAGAGCATGTCTTCGTGTAATTGCAAACCACTATTAAAACAACAAACATTAACACAATATAAAACATGTCAGTTTAGAATCGACATGCAAATATAAAAACAAAAAACAAACCATATACTGCTAAAAGAATGAACTGTAATGTCAGGTAATCAGGTATGTAACACAACAAACTACCTGGGCACCCTTCCTGAAGTCTTTCTCCTCAATTTCAGGGAGCATCTCAGGAGAATACCTCCCGTTTCCATGAGGGCCAGGATCACGGAAACTGAGAAAATAACAATGAAGAAAAATATGATCAAAATATACATGCAACACCATTTCCAAGTGATACTAGAAAGAATGAATCAACATCAACTTATTGATCACATGTCAACAGAACTTGTTTCACCTATTACTCTTACTTTTACATTTATGAAATTTGAATATGAATTTGGTGTTCTTAGCTTCTTACCAATCAATGAAGCTGATATTTGTTCCCATCAGATAATTATAGACATAATCAAATGTATGCAGTGGAACACAGCTGTAAGAAACAGGAAGATAACTTCAATATAGTGAAAGAAAGGCCCAAAATCGTTATCCATAATCAGAGTCAGAACCTGTCAGAAAGCAACACAAAGAACTGGTTATCAACATCTGCCAGTGCATTGGCCAATAGTCTCTTCTCTGCATCAACCATTGAAATCTTTCCCCATACTACCTGCAGAGCAACCACGCACTCTGTTCAGACACAAGCCAATATAATAATCCATTTGAGAAGTCTACTGAAAAATACACAAAATATACAAAGTTATTCAATTTGCCAGGATTAAGAGGTGAAGAAATTAACAGTTTCTTTTTGTTATTTCCACAGCAGATTAAATTGCTCGAAGTGTTCTTACAATAGCTAGATCTCACATTATAGTAGTAGCCCTTAAGCTAAAAAGAGTGAAATAATTCTTATTGGCGTAGATAAAGAACCTTATTGGCATAGAACCTACTACAGCATGATCTACTACTGATATAGAACATCCTGAAAAATGAATGCTAAATTTATGAAAATTATCTTTATCAAATATATGCTCGTTATGTGCTTGTCGCTATAGTGCTATGTCCTCTGGTGTGTAAAACAACTATTTGTCCATCACTACTACCTTGCTAGATAGCCAAACAAAGAAGTTTCTGATGGAACCAAGATCTACCACTTGGTCATTAACACATCCATCAGTCATTTGGAATGCAGAGAGATAGACATAAGCTTTGAAAATAGACATATTTTGCAGGTCAAATCCTTAATAAAGAACATAATCAAAGAAAAGGCATTAAATACAGAATTTCTGAAGATGAAAGTAATTACCGCGTCACTGTGAATATCACGACCAACAAACAAAGAACTAGTATGTACAGGCTTTTCACGTGATGCATGAACATAGATGGAGTATCTTCCCTCCTGACCCTGTTTGGAGAAGTCAAAATTATTAAGATTTTTTAGGTTTAAATGAATTATACAAGCAACAGGCATTATCACAATATATATATATATATACTTCCAGAGGTTCAGGAGAGAAGAGGGGGGAGGATTTTTTTTTTTTTTTGAAACTGAGGGGGTAGATTGTAGTAACTTGTAAAGTACACTTGTTAGTTATTGCGGACTTGTGGTATAATATACTAGTTGGTTTGTTAACTAGTATAAGGAAATATCCACTAGTTTGACTTCTTGTGCAGTAATGGAAATCATCCTCAGCATTTCTCTCAATGATATATAATGACCCTTGTAAGATGCTAGCTAAGACATTACCTACGGATTTTATTATGTTAGTTCAGTATCTATCAAATTTAAAATGCTGTTCATAATACAATAGTGAAGCACTGCTACAAGTCTACAACTTTCATAAAGAACACCAACATATTGATTAAGTGCCATTTTTCAGTAATATGTATCTAAAAACAATACTAGAGCATTAACCACTGAAACAACTTGTTGTCTGTATTTATGCTGAAAAGAAACTGATGTTGCTTTGCAGTTAAAGGAAACGACATGACCATTGAATGATTTATACTCTTAAATAGCACAAATGCAACAAATATATCTTTACCAACCTGTAAAAACTTTTCCCATAATTTCTCAAAGGGCAGTGTACCAGGTGTCAGGAACATAAGAGCGATCTTTGGATTTTTCGACACTGGCATGGGCATTGCAAGGATATCCCTAAGAACTACAGATGAAATGATCTCCTCATCAGTCCGCTCCCTGCGGGTTACAGATGGGAGCCAATCCTTGAAAGTTGCGCATGCACCAGAACCGAAGAGGTAGCATTGCGAATACCGCCGTGGTGGGAAAACATATGCCCCAATCAATACAAAACAAACCAGTGACACAAGAATGATTATCCATTTGGGCTTCTTGGCGACAGCCCGGTGGCGCAGAGATGGCATGACAGTCATGTCCTTGCTGTCCTACTGCAACACTCAAGACACTTCTATCTCCTCTCCATATGTTCAGATCATCTAGAAGTTACCACCATCAAAGTAATCAAACTCTGGTAATTATGATGTGAAGTTACTACACCAGGGCCCAATGAAATTTGAGGGAACTAACAAGGTGACACCTTCCTGCAATTGCAAGTAAACACAACATTAATCAAGGAATCAAGAAAGCTCCTAGATAAGGGACAGAATTCGGCCGCACAATCACAAACAACATTCCATTCGGCCAATGATTGTTCTTGCACAAATCTTGATGCGTCTAGTACGCGATTCAGCTATGACCAGCCCTGATGCAAAGCTACCAGCTCCCATACTTTGGAGATTTCTAAACTGCTCGATGAATCTAGCAAAAGCTTGGCAGTTGCAATTGGTTGGAAACAGGTGATCTACGCGTTGAAATCAGGTGATTTCCACAGGGGCAGGCAGCGTTGCTCAAGTCCATGGTGGCGGCTCGCGGAAAAAGTCAAACTACGACCAAATCATCCCGATCCAATTCGCAAACCCAGAACGCCATTCCCAACTCGATCCAATCCACAGCTTCGCCACCACAAGCACCAACCACGCCCACGCTAAATCACACAGCCTAAGCCACAATCCTTACCAAAAAGAGGCTCACGTAAAAAATCGGAACCACCAAAAAAAAATCAAGCTAAATCACGCACGGAGAAGAATTACCCAAGCTATCCGAGCAACCAGAAGCCCAATGCGAGAGGACTCACCACAGCGCCGCACCTCACCGCAGCGCAGGAGGCGCAGCTCTTGGAGCTTAGCTTAGCTAGCTAGCACGCACGAATGGCGCGAAAACGGGCACCGGGGTGGAGCTCGCGAGCGCCCGGTTCCGGCGAGGAGGTGGCCGCGGCGAGCTCGGCGGCGACCCGGGAGGTGGATCTGGAGCTCGCGGGAGATCGGATTGGGATGGCGGAGGTGGAGGTGGGAGTCGTAGAGAGAGAGAGAGAGAGAGAGAAAGGAGGAGGAGGGAGATATAAACAAATGGATTAATTAAGCTGGAAGTAGCACTAATTGGTTGGGTTAAGTGCTGGGAGGGAGCCGTCACCTCTTGCTGCCGTGATGGGCTTCAAAACTGGAGGAGGGGTTTGGATTTAAGTAACCAATTTTTGGCGTGTGCTTTTTTTTTTTGCACCTGGGTCCCTTGAAAGTTTCTACCTTTCGAGGTAGTCATGGGCTCTTCTTAGGTTTCTAGATTTGGGATTATTTAAGTCTTGATCCGTTTGAATTGGATGCTGTTTATGCTCTGGCCTGTTTGAGATAAATTATTGAACAAATTATTATGATGGATTATCGGTTTGATTATATGGATACATTAAATATTTTGAAAAATAAACTTAGCAAATACTACATCTGTCCCAAAATATTGCAAACAACGAATCTGTGTGTGTGTGTATATCCAGATTTGTTGTCTCATCCTATGTTGCAATATTTTTGGACGGAGGTAGTAGAATAGAAGTAAGTTTCTTTTTAGAAAAACGTGTTTTCCGAAGTGTAGAGCAAATTACTCATTTTAATAATCCGGTGAATAATTTAGAAAGAACAGGGCCTAAGCCTATTTGTTTAGATTTTTTTTGAAATAATGTGGTAAAGTTGCAATAATCTAGAAAATAATCCAAAAGAGGGATACCTTTGATTGAATATACATCTACCTTTGGTATCAGAGTGCATATGCATGTGTGGCACAAAAGTACTGCAGCCACCCACAAAAAAGCACATTAGCACCACCACTACATCTTTGCTGGTGCCTTTGGGATCAGATCAGACCCCTGTTTGGATGTTGGAGCACAACAACAGGTCAACAGCAATTTTCTCGCAGAACATTTCAGCAAAGATTCAGAGGAATTTTACAGAGTTTGAAACTTGGAAACGGTACCAAATTGTTTGTTGACTGGTTAATGCTGTGGGTTGGTGACCGGGTGTACAAATGTACAATACTACTAGTACTACGGTTGGAGTACTCGTAACGCAAGTACCGTACCTAGAAATGACAGGTAGAGAGAATCTGGATTCTGGATCTACCTAGCAAAAATAATCTCACCTGAAAGCAAACAAGAAGAGCCATGGCTGATGGCTCTTTCAAGCATGAAGGTTGTCCAGAACATCCAGCAGGAAACGAATGTGGTGTTGGCCTGTTTGGGTTGGGTGTTACATGAGCCAAGACAGAGAGATCCAGGTCGAGACAAAAGCTAGGTAAGCTGGCCTGGTCCGCAACGATGAATGGATGGATGGACTTTGTAATTAAAAAAAAAAGAACAAATGGATCTCATCTCATCTCATCTCATGCACCGGCAGGATTCCAAATGCTGGCCTGGATGTAAGCCAAGAAATCACATTCACAGGTGCAAGATTGGGCATGTTGCGTGTTTTGTGCTTTGCACATGGGGGGAACCCATCTCACATTCCGCTGGAAACATACAGGAAGTAGATGGGAGAAAAATATATGATGTTCAAGTAGATGGTCATCGTGCTTATTCAACTATCAACATGTGCACAGGTATCTTACAATATAAATAATTGTACACCAAAAAGAATGCCTTCATCGAGCACCGGAGGCCAAACAGGGAAGCTACAAAAAGCAGCAGCAGTGTCGATGCAGAAGGAAAATATGATGATTCTGAAACGTAATTCACATCTACAACCTCACGCGAAGCAAAATAAATTGCCCCAACTCGCTTCGAATATCTGGTGATATTTTATTGTTTACACGAATGTGATCCTCAATTTACAGCGCTTCACCTAGCTTCATCTTCTAGGTTGCGGAACCCGGTTGTGAGGTCATCGTACAATTTCTGGAATTTTGCGACTAGGACATCTTCGCCTTCTGCAGGGTCCTCAAACTTTTGAGATCTGTTGCAGAGTGAAGTATTCAGCAAAATGGTCGTGTAGATTACCAATGAAAATAAAACCATAAAATGGTCACCATTTGAGGTATGGAACTGAAATACTTACACTAGGCGATAAAATAGATCACCCATACGATGCTTTATGACACTGTATGTTATTTTTTGTCCATCAGCATTAGCTGCGCGCTCCACAGCCTACAAGACAAGACAGAAACATACAATTTGTTAAGGTATGATGGATTCAAACAAGCTACATTCGCTTATGAATACTATAAGTTTCTTTCCAGAAAAAGAAAATAGTGCAGATATCAGATGAGTCTTACAAGAAAGTTCATACATCACAATTAACTAAAGGATATTGCTACTTGCCATACCTTCTCTAAAACTAGGTGAATAAATATCAAGTATTTGCTTGGTAACTTTTCTTATTGACATAATCATTATATAAACTTCAGCCCGTTGCAAGTCTAGCCAAAGCTTTTCGAGTTTACACTTAGCCCTAGCACCTAGTAGTTTGTGCACCAATTGCCAAAAAAAAAAAAAAAGAAGAAGAAGTCACACAATTTCATTCAACCAGAGGAATTTGAGCAAAAATGGTTCCCTTAAACCCAAGTCCTTTTAACTTGCCCTTGCTGACTCAGTTGAGGTGGACGTGAACACAATGTCATGGTGAACCCTTAGGCATTAGCACACTAGCATCGAAGCCAACCAAGGGAGCCAGTGAGAGTGGATGCAAGAATGCAACAGAACTGGGGTTAAGTAAGCCATTATTTTTAATCAACTTTTAATGTGAGAATTCTGTTTGGCTGAGGATCTGTGCGATTGGTGTCAACACCCAGGGTTAGTGCTTTAATGTTTTTTGTTTAGGGCTAGCCTCCTAAAGATAATGAGCATGGCTCATTGATATTTAAGACATATATCACAATACAGTTCATGATAGGAGTAAAGCACAGTATATTTATCAGTTCCATGCAAGAAATATCAAATAATTAATCCAATAAGCTCCTAGATCATGTAGCAAAAAAACAACAATATTTCAATCCACATTGGTAAAAAGAAAATTGTCGTAAGCAATAAAAAACTTCAAAACAAGATCAATCTTACTAATGCTATAGAAAACATTCTTCGCAGGTTCATACTTCAAATTTCAAATCAAAGTTGCTTGAGTAATTTAAGGTTCAAGGATGAAAGGAGTGGTAAAAACACGTTAGATTTACCTGATTTGCTAATGTATTGAAATGAATAATGTTGCGCATCATCCAAACAGACTTGTAGAATGGACAGAACTTGTCATATCTGTTTCATTATATAGTGATGATCAGAATAAAGAAAATGGTTAATCATTAAAATGGAGACAACCGATAAATCCGTATTAAATCAGAAAAAACTAGGGTATGACTCACGGGGTAAATGCATTCTGTGCCAAGTAATCTTCCCTTAGTAGCTTGGCTGTTTCCAATGTAATCTTATCAGATTCTGCCAGTGCATCTTTACCAACAAGCTGAAATTTGGTGAAGATATTAGGCCAAATGGTGCCACAATAATATTACACAAAGCAAGAAGGGTCAACAAATATCAATAAAATACAAATTGAATAGTTTGAGCAATTCCAAATCTAATGAAGAAAACAAATATCGGGAAAGACCAAAAAGGAGGACTTTGGAAAACAAAAACACCATGTTTAAGTGTTCCAAGTTCAAACTATTGTTTCTACGACTAAATCTAGGGAACATTATCATCCTTGCACAAGGTGAAAAAAAAAAATACCTGGACAATTTCATTTAGATCGTCCTCTCTCTGTAACACTTCACGAGCTTTTGTTCTAATATCAATGAAATCTTGATCAAACTTCTCATAGAAGGATTCCAGAGCCTACAGTACAGGATATAGTATGTTAGTGTAAAATGGCGGTTTTAATTGTATTGACATCATAGGGAAGTTAGGAATAACCTTTGAGTATTTTGAGTAAGAGATGAGCCAATTGACAGATGGGAAATGCTTTCTTTGAGCCAGCTTCTTATCCAATCCCCAAAAGACCTGCAATTGAGAGGAGTTAAGATTATCAAACAATGAACATGCAGTTAGAAAGGTTTGAAAATTTAATTCAAAGGTTGGATTAATCTAGCAGTTTCCTTACCTGCACAATACTAAGAGTTGCAGAGGTAACAGGATCTGAAAAATCACCTCCAGGTGGAGAGACAGCACCAACAATTGTGACACTGCCCGTCCGATCTGGACTGCCGAGACATTTCACCTTACCAGCACGTTCGTAAAAGGATGCCAAACGTGCAGCCAAATATGCAGGGTAACCACTATCCGCAGGCATTTCAGCCTGGAAATTGATCAAATCATCAGTTTCAAATTCATATTAGTGCAGAGTAAAGCAGTAACTAGCTAGCGAGAGCACTTTCGACTCCAAATAATTTCCTAGTAAGATAACTGCATAGTAAATATTTCAAGCACGATGCATCAGACGTATATGATAACTTCCATGTAAATGTTTCATGCATGATGTACTAGTAACAGATTTTACTTCTGTTCAACACATTAATATCCCCATTGCACTAGTATTCTTGATGTTGGAGGGTACAGTCAGCTATTAATGAATTTAGTAATAAAATAAGCTACTGAACCGAAAGAAAATAAATAATAATCCTGAAAAAATTAAACCCCAAATACAAATAGTGGATAATGATACATTAAAAAGAATTCTCATTCATGTCACAGCACAGCATTGAGAAGTCAATATAAGTTACAAAAATACAGGCCAAAAAGGTAAAATTGTAACTCAAAAGGAAGCATCATACCAGACGTCCTGAAATCTCACGCAAAGCTTCAGCCCACCGAGAAGTAGAATCAGCCATCATACTGACATTATAGCCCATGTCACGGAAGTATTCAGCAATTGTAATTCCTGGTGGGCAGAAAAAAATATGATTGTTTTGTTGATAAATAAAACATCAGGCATAAAGCATAACTAAGCAAGGACTCCTTTTAGTGTTCTACAAGAAACTACGCATATTGTACCACTTTGATGATGTTCATTCACTAAAAGATCTAGTGCTAGCAAGTTAGTTACCATCCATCATAACTCATAAACTGAACTGCAACAGAACAGTTAGTAAGTAATACAGGTCATGGCTAACAGGAATATGTGTATATCCTCAATAAATAATACAGGCCATGGATAACATAAAGATGTGATCCTCAATGTTCTACTGAACAATTATGGAACATGCATAGATGTATTTGTCAATGCAACCTTAGTTATTCCAAAATTAGCTCATAGATCACAAATGGCTAAGGACAAGCCTGCAGAAATCCATGGTCTGATGTATTGAGATAGCTATAGTCTCTAACAAAGCAACACTTTCTGCTAGAGAAAATGAACTTCAGAAGATCGAAACACATTCATGTACTACTATACTAGTGGAATGCAAAATTAAAAACATCAGTAATCAGTATATATGTATTACCTGTATAAATGGAGGCTTCACGAGCAGCAACAGGCATGTTCGATGTGTTAGCAACAAGTGTAGTTCTTTTCATGACAGACTCTTCACGTCCATCAGGCAATGTCATTGTCAATTGTGGGAAGTCCATAAGGACCTCAGCCATCTCGTTTCCTCTTTCCCCGCAGCCCACATAAACCACAGCTTCAGAATTGGAGTACTGCATAAGATATTTTGAGTCAGGAAAGGCACATAATTCAGTCATTTTAAAAGGCTAATGCCCATGGGCAATGCTAGCAGTTATCAAATAGAGAGGAACAGTGAAAATACCTTTGAAAGTGCCTGACTAATGACAGTTTTTCCACAACCAAATGCTCCAGGAATAGCACAAGTTCCTCCAAGAACTGAGGGAAATAGTGCATCAAGTACACGCTGAGAACAGTTCACAGGATATGAGACACGGCAAAATATGATAGAACAGGACAGGAGAGCATCACTTCATTAATTTTTGACACTAATAAAATGACACATTATGAAGGAGCTGGGAGTAGCAAGCTTCGTGTACCTGTCCTGTTAGAAGAGGCGTGTCAGCAGCAAGCTTTGATGAAACAGGCCTTGGTGACCGGACAGGCCATGTCTGCAGAGAATAAATATGATGACATTCAGATATACATAAACTCAGTAAATACAGATTTAATGAAAGGGAAAGCACTTTGCCTGGAGCATAGTAAATTGCTTTTTGATGCCCTGGAATTCCAGTTCCAGAACTGTATCCTGTGTACAGAGCATTATGATTAGGACATCACATAAAGTTAAGCAGAAAAAAAAAATGAGGCACAGAAGAAGCAGCTTTAAGTAACACGTACTAACCTGCAAGCTATACTGGCCAGCTGGTGCAATGTAACTTATTTTCCCCATAGAACCAGGAGGAAGGGCAACATGATGTTTCATCAGCGTATTCTCAAACACGGTCTGTGAGGCAGTTAGGCAACACAAAGACACATAAAAAGTTTAACATCATCAGGGATCTGCAGATTGCAGAAGATCGCTAGCAATAACACAAGATAATAACTTGTAAAAAAGGGAACTGTCTTGTTAACTTACAGCATATAGATCTCCACCAGTGATGGCATCTCCAACACCTATTCAAATGACCAATGTAATTTATCTCTGTACAGGATAAAACTTGAAAAGAGACATGCTCAGATTTTATAACAGGTTAGCAGGCACAATACCTAGCTTCTTTGGCTCAAAATCCCACAACTGATCTTTGTCAAGAGCAGGGACTGAAACACCACGTGGTATGTACACATCTCCAGACTTAATAGCAATAGTTTTTAGAGGGCGCTGCAAAGTGTAGAAAGGAAAAAAGGTCATGTAGTCAGCATAAAGTCCTCATATCAGCATAATAAATGTCCGATTATTACATTTGTCTCACCTGGATTCCATCAAAGATATTTCCAAGGATACCAGGTCCCAATTCAACTGAAAGAGGCTGATGAAAATAGCAACAATGTGTTATAAAAGAAATGAAAAGGGTAAGAAAACCATATGTGAAATGCACATAGAATTTAACAATGCATCACACCTTTCTTGTTCTCAACACTGGATCATTGACCATCAACCCAGCTGTTTCCTCATAAACTGCAAGCGGTAATCACAAGAAAAAAATGGTGAAATTTATATTGCACGTGTCATGTGGGGTAAAGGCACCACAAATATGTGAAGTAGAATTTCACCGTCCTGTACCTTGAATGGTGGCTGAATCACCCTCAAGACGAATAATTTCCCCAATGAGGTTATCATTACCAACTCGGACAAGTTCATACATGGCAGCACCACCCATTCCATCAGCCACGACCACAGGTCCAGAAACCTAGAAGAATGCAATATAAAGGCGAAACAATTCGTTCAATACAAAAAAAAATGGGGATGAAATGACAGATCATGTGCCAATAGTAGACAATCAACATATTATCCAAACGGGCTAAACTCCCAAGGATAATAGCGCATCTCCACATCGGGATGGTTCACTAACCAACCCTATCACAATAGTGTCCCAAATATGAGTTTGGAAGTTAACGCATCAACCATCGATCCACAGAGTCTTAGCCAGCGCCTATCGTGATCCGAACACCAGTAGAAACCTAAATTCAACCGCCCTATCAACCTAATCTCACATCAATTCAACTCGATCCAAACACCACCCGAGTCCGAGGCTCTCGGCAGAGTCGCATCGCGTGACGATTCCCCAGTCAGCAGCAGTGCCACCCACACTCTCGCGATCGGGATTCGAGACCAGCACTAAAATCCACAGAGACTCACAGGCTAAAACTCCACCGATCCAGAACAACAAGCCGAATCCGTTGAAGAGGCCGCCGCATCTACACATGAGAGTGACCGATCCAACATGGGGAAGAGGAGGATGAGGGGGGAAGGGGAACCTTGCGGACGTAGCCGTACTCGCTCTCCTTCTCCGAGTCCTCGAAGGTCGTGACGCGATCGTACGACATGGTGGTCGTCGCCGGCGGGGGCGGGGGCGCGGCGGCGGCGGCGGCGGCGGGAGGTAAAGGGGGTCGTCGCCGGCGGTCAGATCACGGGGGGGAGAGGAGAAGCGAAGAGGGAGACGGCTCTCTCGCTCGATCTGGGCTGATCTGGGCTGGGAATGGAAGACGCGATGGGGAAGGGGGCCACGACTGCATAAGCGGATTTTGTTTTTCTTTTTTTGTTTTTTTTTCTCCAGCGAATTTTAAATTTGAATCTATGGGTTTTTCTTGTTTTGTCTTTCTGTTTTGCAGCTGATTGGGGTTTGATTTTGTGTTGCTTTAGCTGTTGGTTTTTTCATTGTGGCATGTCATGAGTGGTGGTGATGATGCTGTCAACGAATTGGTTGGGACATGTTAACATCAAAATGATTAAAGAAATCTACACAATAAATGGTATTATAGTGACACTAGTAAACACTTTTTATTGATTAAAGTATTTCATTTGTTAAAGATCAAATTTCTATTGTAACCAAATAACATTTTATTGATTAGTGACCATTGACCAAAGAAAGCCCCATAAAAACCTTGTATAATTTAAAACAATAAAATTTGTGCTTTTGTACAGGTGAAGAGGAAGAACAAATTGTTCAAGCAACTTAATGGGAATTTTGCAATCTCTAAAAAGTCCTGAATTTATGGACGATTTCTTCTTGTTGAACAATATTTTAGTTATTTTATTACCTTATTAAATGCTAATTTTGTTCCAAATTCGTACGAAGTTCCACTCCAAGTTTTTTCAGGAATTTTTTCTCCTTTTCTTGTTTTATGAAACGAAGGAGTATTTTGTTTATAAGAATTATAGTAAATTTTATAGAACAATAGATACTTAGGCTAAATTATCATAAAACTACTTATTTAAGTTGATGTACCATAAAACTACATATTTAACAATAATTTTATCTTAAAACTATACGTTTAAGGCTAAGTATCATAAAATTACACACTTAATAATAATAAAAATCAAAAAGTACATATTTTTAGGTTTTAATTCCTAGCTCTAATATTATGTTTGAGTTATAAATGTCCAAAATTTATGATTAAATTGATATAAAACCTGTAGTTTTGTGATAACTTTTCTACTAAATGTGTAGTTTTGCTATATTTCACCTTAAATCTTTTAGTTCTATGATAAATTTTGTTTTGTGATAATTTGGCTAAAGCTCGTGTAGTTTAGTGAAATTTACTCAGAATTGAAGATGGAATAGTCTACCCTCACATGCCAGCCCACTAGCTCGACCAGCCCATCTCTCAACCAGGCCTAGTGAGAGACTGAGAATCCAAAGCAAAATAGGCTCGAAGCCCACGAAGAGGCAAGCGGTCGGCGTCGCCTTCTTCCCCTTCTCCTCCGACGAGCCGCGCCGCCGCGGCGTCGTATCCGAGGCAACCTCAGGCCAGATGGCGGGCGCTGGTCGTCGTGGGCGGCGCGCTCCGCCGCCGCGTACGACGTACGGGGCCACGCGCGAAGACGCGACGCGACCACGAAGCGCTCGAGAGGTAACCAACTCGTACCACTACATCTTTGATGAAGCTCCGCTGCGGAATTGTATCGCCGATGAAACCGTGGGATCCTTCGATTTGATTGATATTGATACACCCTAGTGCCTGCGAATCTGACTACGGTGGGAGCTCGTCGTAGTTGCTCTATTGCTAGGGCAGGTCTAGTTAGTAGTAGTAGTGAGTAGTGACACTTAGATTGACTGATTGGTTTCGTGGGGCTAGTGGCCAAATGGGGGATTTCAATCATCACTGCTTCTTTCATTTCATGTAGATTTTTAATGGAAATTTGTTTCCCTCTATATCAAATACTAGACCATATATCCCCTAAAATAAAGTAGACCATATATATCCTGACTTTGATATTGCTACTAGACCATATATATCCTGACTTTGGTATTGGATAGTAGCATTGAATCTAGTGTCGACCAATAGAACCAGTGATTTTTTTTCCCTCTTAGCTACTGATGATTGTCCAGCTAACTTCTCATCAACAGGAGTTAACCGAGTTTGGACAACCCTCACAACACATCATTTTTCCTCGGGAATACGCATAAGAACTGCGTATTTTTGTATTAAGATGGAGTGTTTGTACAGCAGATCAAGTTACAGATCCCTAAAATGAGAAAACAAAAGAAAAAAAATAACTGATTATGCGGTTAAAGGTCTAATTCTCGCGGCATCTATTTTGTGACCACAGTTTCCGTGCCAGCGAGAGCCAGATTGGCACCCCGGTTGAATGCCAGAGTGCAGCTTCCTCTGCAATTGCAGCAGCCACCTCCATCCATGTTCTTGTTGATTGTTGAAGATGTGGTTATTCCGTTCTTTCCAAATCGGACGAGCTGCGAGAATGATGATTGTGTCATAACCACGTCCCTTAGCTCTAGGCACCATCTTCCTGCTGTCACTCCACCAATGAAGAAAGACTTGCTGATTACTGCTGTCACTCCACCTCACAACGCATCATGGTACTACCAATTTCCATTAAACTCAGACCCCAAACATAGGATCCTGCATCTTATCGGCTATTACCAACTTCCATTAACCTCAAACAACAAAACATATATTCCCATCTTATCAGCTGTCGCTATATCTTGGGCATGCATCACTTCAAAATTTGAGTAATCAAGAAACTTGACTGTCTATGCTTCTTTTAACAGATCATTTGAAACATTTGAAGCGGTGGGTTTTAGTTAAAAGGGGAAAACTTTGAATATAATGCTAGCTAGTTAGTTATGACAAGGTATAGCCTCTGCAAATTATTTTATCCTTGGATTGCCAATGTTGTTGAGCATGGGCCGCTACACCTATAATCGACATGTTTGCTTAAATTACAAAATAAAAAGAAAGTGTCCAAACATCTATCCAGCGGCATGTGTGTTTGCATGAGGTAACATAACTGAACATGAGGTGCAACACCTTACATCAATGGCATATCCAACTCTGAACAAGCCGCCATCATACCGAAAAGATCAATCAGGTTGAATCAGATGTTGCCTGGATATCTATATGTGAGCAATCAGAAGTGCATCACCTTCACAACTAAACTAATCCTTAATCCCATCAATATATTGCTGGTTTACAGTGATATACATCACTGTACATGCATGACCTGGAAGCTAAATGCAAACCATGCAATGGCCTCACGTGAGAGAAAAAGAACAAGACGTAGCCAAGGACAACTTGCCGGAAAATGTCAGCATGGATCTAAAACAGTTGGGGGCACATATAGTACCTTGAAACATGCATACACGTACCGGCAAGTCATCCTTGGCTGCATTCCGTTCTCTATCTCATTTCACGACTGGCCACTGATAGCCATAACTCATACCTAGCATTGGGTGATAACAAGCACCAAATAGTCTCTCTATACTTCTCTAGGATATGCACCACTAGATGATGCATGCCATCGACTGCCGCTTCTATGTAGGATTTCAGTCATCCATATGACTTTGCCTTCTGTGTTCTGCAATACTCTATGATCCTTCTGGCTTGCTATTTATAGGCTTCCAAAAGTGTACAAGTGAAATCTGATCTGCCTCTTTTATCAAAGACAATGCCTGATTCTTTTGTATATATGGAGGAGTTAGGTTTGATATGGATAGATATTCTGCCCCCTCACACAAAGAGCAATGCGCCTTACTGATATATTGTGCATTGCTCTCTTTGGCTTACACAATTATTTTATCTACTGGAGCTATTGGGACCGAGGAAAATTTTAGCTAAAAGTTGTTTGAATCAGACTTTGCATTAGCTATACAGTGCAGCTCAATGATATTGTGGGTGCAGGATAAAAGAAATGGATCTGAAAAATCATGGAGTTCTTCATGGCTTACTAGACTTAATAATATTGTTCTAAAAGTAAAAGGCAATTCCATGATAATGTCAAAAACATAATTAGTTAAATAATTTTAGGATGCTAAAATTTCAGAACAATCGAATGTGTTCTGAATTTTGTTGACTTAAAAGTTTTTTGTGGAAGAACTATTGAGGAGGGAAGATCTGCAATCTGTGTGTAGACATTCTGTTGTTTCTTGAAAATACACACGAAACACTAAAGGTTACCATGGCTACAATCTGGAGCAAAGTTAAATATGCTCATATCAAGGGAAAGCAAATCGAATTCAGTTTAGTAGGAAACCTGAAGGAATCAACAGTACTCCAAGATATGTGTCCTCCCTCCCATGTGAGCTGTATCCAGATCGGTCAATATAAGGTACTGATGCCTATTTTCTTATTATCAATTAATATTCACAAGTTGGGTATTTCTGTCGCTAAGTGGTTGGCTGAGAGGCAGTGAGAATTCATGCCCATTCCATCTTTAACTTTGGATTAATCTCTTTCTGAGAGAACATTCCTTCTCCCCTGGACTCATCATTCCAGATTGCCCTACCACTTACTCGTCAATATTCGATGCTCATTGGTTTAAATTCGATTTAGTCAAGTTGCATATGGGTGATTTTGGAGGAGTCAATGTGCAATTTTTTTCTGACCTCTCTTTGGGCAAGAAACTGCGTAGTGTTCATATACAGCATTAGCTAGGCTTGCCAAATAACGGAAGGTATGTTACTTACAAGATGGACCATTAGATTGTAGTGGACCAGAACAAATTCTGTGGCAAGGTGACATGTGTGAGCAATGCCATACCATTTTTTTCTAAAGAAGAGAATAATGTCACTGTGCCCTTTAGGTGGGGGGAAAGCTGAAAAGGCGCCGCAGTTTGCGGCTCTTGATCTTTCCAGAGACAACTTTACTTTTCTCTGAGAAATTCTGTTTGGTCAACCCTTTATCTGATTCTCTTCACTGTCATTTTCCCATTATCTTCATGCATCTAGAGGTTCTCAGTTTTTTTTTTTTGGTTACAATTTTAGTGCTTGTCATGTGGGGGCGTAAGTATCACCGTAGGCATAAGTCTCAAGTTAAACAAGGATAATGTTTTAGTTTAATTTCGTTTTATCTCTAGAGTTTGTTAGTAAGTTAGTTAGGATTGTTAATCAATTACTTTCAGATTAGGATACGATTGAGTTTTGTTATCTGTAAGATTTTCCTATTTAAAGGGATTGGGAGGAAGTAATCGAATAAGAAGAAATTTATTCAATCTATCTTTCTCTCTTCGCCGTTACGGCGTCGGGATGACGAGGAGAACTTTGCCCTTGCCCTTCCGCCAGCCACGGCTACGCTTTACATTCGACTCCGCAAAATAGTCTCACCGAAGCTCGTGACAGTGCTGAAGTGTTTTTTGGGCCCCTTTTCCTTTCCAGATGTCTTAAACTCCTGCAATTAACATTAGTGCTGAAGTGTTCGCTGTCTTCCATGGCACACCGTCTCCCGTACCATTGTACGTGGTACTGGTGCCAAGGCGGGGTTTGACAAATTGGAGTAGCACCAATTTCATCTTTTACTTTGGGAATATTTACTGTTGCATATACAGCATTTCATAGCACATGTACAGCAATAGATTAACTTTTTTATATGATTTAATGATGAAGAAAAAAGAAAACTAAAATCTATATTTTAGTAAGGATTTTAACTGATCTATGCTAACAGAAAGTGGACATGTGGAAAATGCATTGATCGCAACAGATTTATTGTAGCTAATCATGGTATTGGACGAGTTAGTGCCATAGGCACTTAGAGAAATGTCCAGAAAAGCGGCGAGTGCATCAATTGGTTGAAAGTATGCACTGTAACCTAACTCTTGATACATCTGTCTTGACAAACTGGAATTTTGATCTTGATGTATCACGTGATCACGTCTATAACTGACCTTCAGTTTTGTTGAACATACTGTATTTAGAAGATTTTGTGCAAGCTTAAATACATATTTTATGATAGTTTCCAGAACTACTACAAAGGATGATTGCTTTTGATAGTCTACGGAGACCAGGTTGGCTGGGTCTGCATGAGGTATTGAGGAACACAAATTCCCAGGTTTCACTGATGGCTGACATGTGTTCATCTAATCAAAGGATTACATGTGCACAAACATGGTTCATGTATTTGTGATATTCCTCTTATTCGCATGTCAAACTCGAAGATTCAGAAATTAGTAGCTGTGCAATGCTTTTTTATTTTATGTGGCATTGTTTTTCACAAATTTGAATTCTCATTACTAATCCTTGTTACTTCTACTTTGTTAGGTCTGTAATGCACAATGAAGTGTAAGTGAAAGAGAGTTTAACGACAAGTTTTGAGAATATATTAGTCAGCTTTATACTGATTCATGTCTCAAAATTGCTAGAATTAAATATGTTGAAGATCGTATGGTGCTACTGTGATAGTTTTGTCAACTTGCAGACTCTGAACATTCCAAACTAGGAATGCAGGATTAGAGCAGAGGCCTTGTTTTGTTTTCGATTGATAAATCTGTTCTCCAGAATGCAGGCTAGGAGATGCAGGATGAGACTCCTGAGAGTTATTTATTTGTTTCTTTAATTTTTTTTTGGAACTAATGGTACATTTATTGAGATCCTTTGTAATACACTGGTATTGTGGTAGTATTAGATAAATTTTGTTGTTGGACGTAGGTTGGAGCCTTGGTCAATTATAAGATGGGGAGCTTAATTTATCTCCTCTCGCAGCTAGCTTCATTTCCATTTTATCCATTGCCATTCATTCTGCTTTGCGGATGGGGCAAATGTGATTTGTGGACACTATGCAGTTTGTTCAGGCTTCTGAATAAGCTAAAAGATGTACTAATGATTGATGTTATAGTTTCAGGTCTTAATATGGTCTGTTGAGCAATTTGTATCCACAAGAAGAACCCCAAGTATAAGTGCAATTTTCACATCATTTCCGACATGCTAAAAAAAGATGAACGAATTTCATTGGTTCGGGGCATACTAAAACTTTGGAAAATCAGTTGTACACAATCATCTTGAAGATTGACGAACCATACTTTTCCCCATAAATCTTAAATCTTATGTAATTAATCTATATTCCTTAAAGAAAAAAACAATGGTGATGGTGAGTGGTTAATCTGTCACCATCCCATCACCAACTTTCAGGGAAAGGACATGTGAGGCTAGAGGATCCATATGCCAACCATCCCCACCACCAACCGTACTTTTCTTGAAAAAGAATAAGGATAGCGTGAGATTAGAGGGTTCACATGTTAGTAACAAATTTTGTAAAAATTAAGAGATTTGTGTACGAAAAATAATGGTAATAACATCTTTGATAATTTTCATCGTAATTGTCACATATTTGTTTAGGAATTATAGTACACCGTAATTTTGCAGTCATTTACTATTACAACTGCCATGAAAAGTGGCACATTTCACACCGATGTTATGCACCAGAAGCACCAGAGCTACGCCAAGAACTGAACCAATGCAGGACTGTTGAAGTATACTGAACAGATCAATTCGTAACAGATGTTACAGAGCGTATGGACCAAAGGCACTGACAACTAGAGGTGATCAAAATCAAACTATTTTACTTATACCAATCAAATTTCGATCAGATGGCCTTGATTGCCGCAGATCAAACGCACTAAAACATAGTTCTTCAGCACCAGAAACACCAGAAATACTTGCCTCAGACTGTAGTACCTAGTACTTAGCAGCTTGTCAGCTAGTAACAGAGGATACCGTATTACTTTACATATAGGTTCTGATGGAGATTTGTTTGGGAAGGTTTCTGTCAGCTACACCTTCTCGCATAATTTTTTATGGGGAAATTGTATTTTTACCCCTACTTTTAATTGCAATTGTGATTTTACCCCTCTTTTTTAGACTTTGTGATTTTGCCCTTGCTTTTTGAAATTAAAGCTCAGGTTTGCCCCTGTTCTGTCAAGTGAACTTAACGGAGTTAATTTGGTGATAAAAAGTCAAGTTTGCCCTGGTAGATTTGCCTACTTCTACGAGGCAATCGAGAATTTGCAGGACATGATCCTGTTAGGATTTAATCAAAAAAAGACAACACAGTGAATGAATCATATCACTGTTTGATGTGAAAACAATTTGCTCGCCATTTTAGAGCAGATTTGTAAACTTAATAATGCCTCATTAAATCCTCCCATCTCTGAAGAACCAGATAATTGTTAATGCGTAAGGAGCACTGGAGGGAGAACCTGCGTAGGAGCAGTCCCTAATTAACGAGCTTAACCAGAAAAGAAAACCAACAAAATCAAACAATGAAGTAGCCGTAGCCTTCGGCCTCCTACTCGAAGACTAGGACGCCGACGGTGCCGATGGCACAATGGTTTTGGTAGGAACAGCAGGAGTTGCAGCCGGGGCAGCAGCAGCTCTTGCAGGTTCGACGGGTTTTCTTCTCCTCCGGCCCAACGCTGACGATGTCCGCAACACCAACGCGCCGCTGCCGTCGCTTGCCCGCGCGCTCCTCGTGCTGCCTGGCTCCTCTCCTGCGCCGCTCAGCTACGCCACTACCACTCCGTCGCCCAACCACAGCCGGCCGCTGGCTCGCCTGCACACCGCCGCCGTCTTGCTTGGGTTAAGGGTTGGGTTGGCCGATTGGGGAATAGGCAGACAGATCTGGATTGACTGGCTATTATTTGCTTTGGAGGGTATAATGGTCCTTTCCACATTTTCTCAGAAATTTCTACTTTTTTTAACTCAATTAATCTGGCCCACCTACATGGTCATCCAAAGCAAACGGTAGCTTCATTCATAAAAAGCGAGGGTAAAATCACAAACCCTAAAAAATGAGGGCAAAATCACAATTACATTCTAAAACAAGGGTAAGAACATAATTATCCCATTTTTTATCGGTCCCAAACGATTTAGATTCTTCCCAAGATTTTAAGCATTAGTAGCCAGAGAATCCAAACATAAACTAAAAATCGGAAACTGAACACCTAGCCTTTTTCAGATTCTCACCGGCTGCTTCTTAGAATCTCAAACTCTCTCGAACATGGATGAAGTGTATTAAGGCCACACATCAGCCGAGCAGCTGGTCACCTCGCTGGATATCCGGTTGTCCAGGCTCTCTAGGCTTGCAGCGCTTTGCACCGGTGAGTTCTGAACCTGTCGACCCAGGTTCAAGCCTTTGAAACCACAGCCATCGTTCCGTGGTAAACTGAGCATATCCAAAGCTTGGCACATCTTCCTGGAGCTGAGCAATGGCGCCAGCCCGAGCTGGCCCAGGCCGCACGACATCGCGGCCCTCGCGACCATGTCTTCAGCCATCTTGACCTGGGATCGAAGCCAAGAATTGGTAAGTTTGGAGAGATGCCGGAAGCCGATCATCAGAAATAATCAACTATTTACCACTCTTACAAGTGACAATTAAGGATTTGCAATTGGACTCACATGTTATAGACACATAAAGTGATAAAGATTCATATGTTGTCATAGACTAGTGGGTGGCAAACTTTTTTTTTTAGAGAAGGGTATTTTTTTACCCGGCCTCTATATCCAACTGGATATATACGGCCATTGAAATAGGGAACTTAGCCCCGCAAACAACCCAATCTAAAATTCGCTCCATAAGAGATTTGAACTCAGAACCTTTGAGTACTACTCAGGTCACTGTAACCACTAGGCTACATGCCCTTTCGTTGAAACCACTAGGCTACATGCCCATTGAAATGGGTGGCAAACTTTTAATTACCGTATCTTAAAAGTGGCAAAAAAGTTAAATGCCCCGACAATTGGTGGCTGAAGGAGAGTTTGGTTTTTAATTACCTTGACTCTTAGGGTCTCTACATCCGATTTGAGGATCCTGTTGTCCGTGACCGCTGTATTGAACTGCTGGCTGGACTCTGTGAGCTGCTTGAAGAGGGATGAGTTTTCGCCTTTGAGTTGCTCGACCTGATCATAGATGGATTGCTGTAAGATCACACTGATATTTGCATCAACGCATCTGGAAATTTGAACTTTGAAGTTTGTAATACCTGTGATTCGAGTTCAGATAACTGTGCCTGCTTTCTCCTCCTGGATCGTCGAGCCGACTCCCTATTGGACACCATCCTGAAATTCAACCAAGCAGTTCATAACTCATAAGTGCATGGTAATTAAACTCTGCTCAAATTTTTGCTAGAAATCAAGATAATTTGTATGCAAGACTAATCACTGATACCTTCTTATTCGCTTTTTTTTTAAAAAAAACAAAACACACTTTATTAAACGACAGCATTTAGGGGAATTGAATTCCCCAATACATCATCCATGATAAACATAAGAATTGGACCATCTTTAATAAGAGAGGTCAACTGAAAATAGGAAGCAAACTTCCTAATGAAACTAAGCAGCAAAGAAGGATCAAATCGACAGGGTACTGCGGCAATGCCGCGACGATTGCATCCCAGGGTACTGCGGCAATACCTTCTTATTCGCTTTGTTTCTGTGGATTTCGTGCCACGCAGGCGTGGACTCCTCTCTGCTTCTAACAGCGAATCGCAATCGGAGTCTGAGTCGCTTTCAGGGGCGTGGTTCGCTGAGGTGGTTGGTTTGGGGCCATCTGCAACCAAAATGAACCCAACATGTGATGAATTTGACTAAATTTGGGTGTGTTTCATAACTCCAAATAAACGCATAGAAAATGGGCTGTTTGAACAATTGCTCTGTAACTCAAAAAAAAACTCAAATTCTGTCATGTGTACCTACCGGAGATGGACGCCGGCGTCCGCGCGTCGGCCGTGGCCGAGAAGGCGGCGGCGGCGCGCGTGGAGTCGCGTTGGCATGGACAGCGGCTGGCTTCTCGAAGCGGCTTCTCTTCTCTGTACGATCGTGGCCGTATTCCATCCACGTACGCCAGTTCTTTGTTAGAGAAAAAGAGCTGTTACTTTCGTTTCGTCATATCCTAAATCACTTTAATTTTAATTTTATTGCTAGTCATTTTTTTTTTTAAAAAAACTTGGTTGAGTTTATATAAAAATATAGTAACATTGTCAATATAAAATGAACATACTAAAAAAATATTAAATGTTAGTTTAATTGGAACTAATTTAATGTTATAGATGTTGATCAGTTTTCCTATAAATTTGATCACATTTATAGAAGTTTGACTACTAAAAAGTTTAGAGCAACTTATAATATGAAACTAAGGGAGTATAAGAGAAGAGGAGAGGAGAAGGTTGTGAAAATACTTAAAACGAATTAGGCCATTAGCGCATGATGAATAGAGTAGGTTTAAGGGAATTTACCCATCGCTTAGCTAGAGTGTTGTGGCCACTACCCACGGTGGAGTGTTGTACATGGCCAAGATATCCTATGGTGTTTCTTAAATGGTACTCCCTCCGTATTTTATTGTATGACGCCGTTGACTTTTTAACAAACGTTTGACCTTTCGTCTTATTCAAAAAAATTTATGTAATTATCATTTATTTTATTGTGACTTGATTTATCATCAAATGTTCTTTAAGCATAACATAAGTATTACTTGTACTGTATTTACATAAAAAATTTGAATAAGACGAATGGTCAAACGTTGGTTAAAAAGTTAACGGCGTCATACATTAAAATACGGAGGGAGTACGATTTATACGTAAGTCTTCTTCATCAATATTTAGAGAGCCTTTTAAATCAATCTTTCAAATCTAGTGTTAACTAGGTAAATATACTCGTGTGTTGCTACAAACAATTTGAACATGTTTAAGTTTGAGAAGGAACGACTGTCTGCATTACTCACTATTCAATGGACCCCACATATCAGGTGGTGGTGGGAGTAGGTGGTGATAGGTTCATCACTCACTACAACAAATAATATAACACATACACACATCACTATCTTTCTCAAACCTAATCACGGTTGTGTCATGCGGGAGTAATTTTAGAAACGTAATTAACGCATCATATCGTATGTGTGTATGTGAAGCTTCGCTTTGTTGGGGTTGCAACTGAGCTACGTTTTTAAGCTCGATTGGATACAGAAACCCATAAATAAGCTTATTTTGAGATGAAGGGTATACAAGCCTTAGGTCTGTTGCGATGGGTCAGCCTCGTCGGTGGCATCGATCCCACATGGGCAGGGGGCTGCGGGCAGCACGATGGGTACGCTAGTTGCGAGGTTCGTTTGCTTGCAACTGAGCCATGTTTTTCTTGAGCTCCTTTATTTTGTTCCTTCTGAAATTTTCAATACATGAAAACTCAAGGAGCTTGATGGCAATTCTCTAAATTTTTGTGGTTCAAGAAAGCAGATGGATTGTTTTTTTTTTTCTGAACTGCTCACTACATATGGTCCTGTTGAACATGCTAGTTTTTATCTAAATGTTTTGACAGAATAAACTTTTTTAGGCTAGATATTCTTAATTTTACTTGTGGCCACTAGCGTCAGCAGCTTATTGATTGTATTCCCGTTGGATATCGGAAATCCGCATCCCGTCGTTGCACTTCATGAGCTGATTCTTGATTTGCTGAGCTACATATTTAGGATGTATTACATTATTTTTACAGGATTTTTTTACATGTAAAAATGATAGATGAACATCATTGATCTAGATATACATATGTATTAAAACATTGGAAAAATCAAATGTAAACAGCCGTCTCGGTGAAGGCTGACCAAATAATATACCTTTTTTTTACCATAAGTCCTACATAAACAACATATTCAAAATCATGTGCACATATATAGCTTCGCTGCAATATGTGATGAAAAATCTAATGTACACAACCATCTCGATGAATGATGGCCACAAATAATATACCTTTCCCCATAAATCCTACATAAACAACATATTCAAAATCGTGTGCACATATAGCTCCGTACCAATATGTGGGAAGGGCACATGGTATGCTTTATTTTGTCGATGGCTGTTGTCACAAAATAACAATAGAAATTTAACTATTGACGTGTTCACATGCAGACTCGATCTCTCTTTTGAATAGATAATTATTTAGAGGTTAACAATTTCCATGTGACCTAATGCAAGGACATGCATGTCCATTACTGGACCTGGATGCCACTCTTGTAGACGGAGCCGGCCTTAAAGGTTTCGGGGATTACATCGTCGACGACGCGATAGCCACCGTTCTTGACAAGGAAGCGGACGGATAAGGGGCCCTTGAGCGGTGCATCACTTTTGATTTTCCAGGTGTTAGCCGATGACTCCTTGAGCCCCCTCCAGTCGCTGCCACCCTTCTCCTTGATCTCCACCTCAGAGATGGCGACATTGGTGATGAGTTCCAGTGTAGAGGTGGTAGAGGACTCACCGACCTTGAAGGTGACCTCAGTGGCAGATGAGCCAATGACCAACAATGCGGCCACTGCCACGACGAGCATTAAGGAGGACAAGGAAGCCATTTGCAAGCTAGCTAGTTGGCTAGAATACGGTGGAAAAACATTCAGCGCCACCTTTTTGTCATGTAGATTTTAATAGGTGCCATTTTAATAATTGTATTACTAATATGGATAGAAGGAGGTATAAGAATAATTAATACTTTTAGTGAACGAATTACTGCAAATATTATATCAATAGTAAAGTATTTACTGTACAGATAGAAGGTACAAGAGGGGCCCGATTGATAAAATGTTAGTAAAAGAATTACTAATGATATTAATCTCGATAGTAAAATATTTACTAACGATGCATAATGAGAATATATTTTGCCGAGTGATGAGAAATGATGGGATGCCAATGCAGATAGTTTGCCAAGTGATGATAAGAAAGGTTGGGATGCCAATGCAGATTTTGTGGTAAGATCAATATGTTTGTAAGTTATTTATGTGCTGACTAAAGACTAGTTAGGAGTAATTTATTTACTAAATGAAGGTTGAAAGGGACGCAAATGTGGATTTTATGGCACGATCAATTGCTTATAAGTAATTTATTTACTTAACAAAGACTAGTTTAGAGTAATTTATTTAATAACAAAAACTGGAAGATATATGGTAGGAAGGTGCGGGAAGAAGATGTGAGAACAGAAAAGGTGCGGGAGGGGAGATGGGGTGGGGTGTGCATCCAAGGTGTAGTTTAGTGCACAACCATATATATTAGAACTATGGAAAATCAAATGTACACAACCATCTCGATGAATGATGGCCAAATATACCTTTTCCCATAAATCCTACATAAACATCATATTCAAAATCGTGTGCACATATAGCTCCATACCAATATGTGGGAAGGGCACATGGTATGCTTTATTTTGTCAATAGTCTGTTGTCACAAAATAACAATAGAAATTTAACTATTGACGTGTTCACATGCAGACTCGATCTCTCTTTTGAATACATAATTATTTAGAGGTTAATAATTTCAATGTGACCTAATGCAAGGACATGCATGTCCATTACTGGACCTGGATGCCACTCTTGTAGACGGAGCCGGCCTTAAAGGTTTTGGGGATTACATCGTCGACGACACGATAGCCACCGTTCTTGACAAGGAAGCGGACGGATAAGGGGCCCTTGAGCGGTGCATCACTTTTGATTTTCCAGGTGTTAGCCGATGACTCCTTGAGCCCCCTCCAGTCGCTGCCACCCTTCTCCTTGATCTCCACCTCAGAGATGGCGACATTGGTGATGAGTTCCAGTGTAGAGGTGGTAGAGGACTCACCGACCTTGAAGGTGACCTCAGTGGCAGATGAGCCAATGACCAACAATGCGGCCACTGCCGCGACGAGCATTAAGGAGGACAAGGAAGCCATTTGCAAGCTAGCTAGTTGGCTAGAATAATCTTGCTTGTTTCTTGATTGATAGAGGGATGGATCAATGTGGTTGGTGATTGATGTTGCAGCTGGGCACATATTTATGGGTGGCGAGGGCAAGAAAGCTTACCTATGGACGTGTGGTGCACCATGGAGATCGCTGGCCAGCTTCTTTGTAGACAAACACTTGTACAATTGCTATAAATAGCTTCGAGCTTGGTAGTCTTGTCTTGGCATGTAATGATGTAGACCTCTCAAAATGCAAAGTGCATTAATATAATTCAAATAGGAAAAAGTCCTAAATCGGACATCCAATCACCCCCTCCCATGGTCTGCTCTCCAAAAAAAAAAAACCTTTACAACACCAGTTATATTACCCCTAATATGGTTTTGATGGCGGTTTGGCATATTTTGGAGCTCAAACGAGTGGAATCGAATAAATAATATAACATGCACATGCCACTGATCCAAATAATATACCTTTCCCCATAAATCCTACATAAACAACATATTCAAAATCGTGTGCACATATAGCTCCGTACCAATATGTGGGAAGGGCACATGGTATGCTTTATTTTGTCGATGGCTGTTGTCACAAAATAACAATAGAAATTTAACTATTGACGTGTTCACATGCAGACTCGATCTCTCTTTTGAATAGATAATTATTTAGAGGTTAACAATTTCCATGTGACCTAATGCAAGGACATGCATGTCCATTACTGGACCTGGATGCCACTCTTGTAGACGGAGCCGGCCTTAAAGGTTTCGGGGATTACATCGTCGACGACGCGATAGCCACCGTTCTTGACAAGGAAGCGGACGGATAAGGGGCCCTTGAGCGGTGCATCACTTTTGATTTTCCAGGTGTTAGCCGATGACTCCTTGAGCCCCCTCCAGTCGCTGCCACCCTTCTCCTTGATCTCCACCTCAGAGATGGCGACATTGGTGATGAGTTCCAGTGTAGAGGTGGTAGAGGACTCACCGACCTTGAAGGTGACCTCAGTGGCAGATGAGCCAATGACCAACAATGCGGCCACTGCCACGACGAGCATTAAGGAGGACAAGGAAGCCATACGCAAGCTAGCTAGTTGGCTAGAATAATCTTGCTTGTTTCTTGATTGATAGAGGGATGGATCAATGTGGTTGGTGATTGATGTTGCAGCTGGGCACATATTTATGGGTGGCGAGGGCAAGAAAGCTTACCTATGGACGCGTGGTGCACCATGGAGATCGCTGGCCAGCTTGTTTGTAGACAACCACTTGTACAATTGCTATAAATAGCTCCGAGCTTGGTAGTCTTGTCTTGACATGTAATGATGTAGACCTCTCAAAATGCAAAGTGCATTAATATAATTCAAATAGGAAAAAGTCCTAAATCGGACATCCAATCACCCCCTCCCATGGTCTGCTCTCTCTCAAAAAAAAAAAAACCCTTTACAACACCAGTTATATTACCCCTAATATGGTTTTGATGGCGGTTTGGCATATTTTGGAGCTCAAACGAGTGGAATCGAATAAATAATATAACATGCACATGCCACTGATCACCAGCCATCAATTTATACTCTATAGTGATATCATGCTACTATTATATGTATATGTACTAGTTTGTAAGTGAGAGTGAAAAAAAGAGGGAAACATAGTATTTAAGTGGAGATTTTTGGCATATATATCCAAAGTATATGTCACATAGGCAAACTCTTTCGACATATGGTGTTAACTAGGTAAATACACCCGTGCGTTGCTACAAACAATTTGAACATGTTTAGGTTTGAGAAGGAACCGTTTGCATGACTCACTATTCAATAGAACCCACATATCAGGTGGTGGTGGGAGTAAGTGATGATAGGTTCATCGCTCACTATAATATATTTCTAAAGGAAAATGATTATCTATTCTTTTGTTGTGCCCTTGAATTATTGTAATAAACATAGTTCATGTATAATCCATCATCCATTGGAACACTAGAACACATCCACAAATATATATATAGTTTGTTTTAACTTCCGAATAAGCTAAAAGAACCACCAATGCTGCTTATAGTTTCAGGTCATAATATGGTATGTCGAACAATTTGTGTTTCCAAAAAAAAAAATCACAAGTGTAAATGCGAATTTTACAGGATTTTTTTACATGTAAAAATGATAGATGAACATCATTGTTCTAGATATATATATGTATTAAAACATTGGAAAAATCAAATGTAAACAACCATCTCGGTGAAGGCTGGCCAAATAATATACCTTTTTACCATAATTCCTACATAAACAACATATTCAAAATCATGTGCACATATATAGCTTCGCTGCAATATGTGGGAAGGGCACATGGTAAGATTTATTTGTCAATGGTCTGTTTCAACAAAATGACCATAAAAAATAATTGTTGGCTTGCACGCATGCAGACTCGATCTCTCTTTTAAAAAAGGAATTATTTAGAGATCAATAATTTCCATGCGACCCAATGCAAGAGCACACGTCCGCGTTACATGAGAGACTGCAATCAAGCCATTGGGAATGGATCCAACGGCTCTCCTAGTTTGTGATGATGTGCTATCACAATGCACTACTAAATGTGATGAACAACATATATCTGTAAGATTCGGTGGTAAAATTAACAAAACGGAGAAGAAAATAAGCAGGTTTATGACAGATGCAAACAAGCAATAAGTGATTCTTGAACCTTAATTAACTACCCGATCCGTGCACCAGCAGGGTTCACGATCAGAAGATTGGGAATCCTCAGATTTCCAAGCAACGCACGTACGCTATGTATATATGAAGTTCATTCTCACTTCTCTCATGAAGCCATATAATCTCAATTATTTTTAATCTTTGGATGATTTATCAAGGGTGCAAATTGCATCTCTTCCTCCCAAAAGACACACCATATAACCCAATCATTTATAACATTTGGATAATTGATAAACGTAAAAAATATATAAACACATAAAAAAATGGGTATAGTAGGTAAGAAAGAAAATTTTAGAACTCATATCTACTACTCCCCCTGTCCCATAAAAATTGCATTTCTAGCTAATTTAGGACAAAACAGTATGATTGGAAAATAACCACAATAGCCTTATTTAATGAACCCACTGCATGCACACATTCCATATATACAAATGATTAAAAGGAAGTTTGAGAGAATTAACCCATATAATTAGCATACTTAATTACAAGCATTAGCAGCCCAAATTGCATGCTTTAGCGCCAAATGGATTTGGCACCAAAAATTTGCTGCTTGCATTAGGAATCTTATCTAGATCAATCAATTTGCTAGGCCCCACATGGCTACAAATACAATTTTTGTGGGACAAAGCCTTGGAGCTAGAAATATAATTTTTTTTGGGACGGAGGTAGTATATTATCAAACAATTCTCCCGTAGCAACGAGCATGATACCCATATAGTACAATAGATGATTCTCTCTGCTTTCGCATGCATCTTCTCCACACCTCACGGCCACATGGCTCCCAAATGTGACCAATTCAACAGTTAATTAAGATGGTAAATGACGCCGGTAATTACCAAGAAACCACCTAAGCCAATATAATGCTCATCCCCGACACAAATAAATAAGCAAACTGACAGAACCTATCTTAACTAATCAACTCTCCATGACACGTTTAACCAACAGCATCCTTAATAGGCTTCTTTGTTTTTGGTTTAAGATGACTACCAGTGAGTGGTAGTGTGGTACCATTCAATTTCAGTAACATAATAAACCTCATATTTTGAAATTAGATGACCTAAAATTGGATAAAAGGAAGTTAAGAAACAAAGGAAGGCACGTGAATGAGTATATCAAGAACACACCGTTGTGCTTTCAACAGATTTATAGTGATGTACATTGTCTCCGTCTTTTTGAGCCTGTGTTAGAGGATGTTTTCGCGGATATGTGAATATGGTGTCCACAAATACGTCTTCCGTGTAACGGGAAAAAAAACTAAAACTTAAATAAAGAACTGATGATGGTTGTCACTGTCGCCTTCCATTGACACTGACATTTTCACCAACCACCACTAATAACAAGCGGGATGGTGTGATTATGATAGCTTTTGCGGTTCTCAATATATGATTGGCAACGATGCAATCTGGGACTATCTGTTACGCTCGTTACGATTTAATGATTCAAACACTTCATGAAAAAAATGTTCATACCAGATAAAAGTACTAAAATCTCTAACTCTACAGCTCACCAGTACCAGAGCAGCGGAATTAATCAATGCAAAGCCGGAGGAAATCAAGAAACGGACAGGAGCCAAATGAGGAGCAAATCCAGTTATCCAGAAACCAAATTCGCACCTGATTAGCCAATGAAACCACACAATAATCAAATATAATTATTTGAGATCCTTTGTAAGACGCTGGTATTATGATGGTTTATACTCCTTTGAAAAAATAGTGGTGGTGGCAGTGAATCTGCCACCCCACCTATTCCCATTCAATATATAAATTAGCCTTTGAGCATCTTATTATTAGAAAAACAAGCATTAAATGGAAAGCTATGTATAAAATTAAATTAGGATCAATATTCCCTTTAGCAAACATATTATTAACACATTTAATAGAAGGGAAAATTGGAACCATGCCATTATAATTTTGCAAAATTTGAGATATTATTAAATATATTTCTATTATCCGAAGAAACACACGGATAACTGATATTAGATAAAACTTTAATTGTTGGCCAATTGTACGACGTGAATCATAGATTACTCTTCTCGAAGTTGGATTCATTTCCATTTTATCCATGGCCACACATTCGGTGCTGGAGATGGGATGAACATGATTTGTGGGCACTCTGCCTTCTGAGTAAGCTAAAATATGTACCAATGCATCATGCTTATAGTATCTGCAGGTGTCATAGTTGAACAATTTGTGGTCACAAAACAATCACTAGTGTAAATGCGACTTTCGTAGCATTTTTTTCATACTGTCATACGAAAGAAGATAAACGAGCTTCATTGATATGGAAATACATATACATATGTACTTAAACTTTAGAAAAATAAAATGTAAGAAACTATCTCGATGAAGGTTCACCAACTATACTTTTTCCCACAAATATTATATACGTAATATACTCAAAATCATCTGGATATATACCTCTGCAGCAACATGCGGACATGGCATACAGAATGCTTTATTTTGTTGATGGCATATTTCACAAAATAACCATAGAAAATTAATTATTGGCTTCCTTGAATGCAGACTTGATCTCTCTTTTGAAAAAAAAAGGATTATAGAGAGGTTAAGAATTATTTAAAAAAAAAGCACACATGTCTATCACTTAGATGTTGATGCCACTCTTATATTCAGAGCCGGCCTTAAAGCTTTCGGGGATGACGTCATCGACGACACGGTAGCCGCCGTTCTTGACAAGGAAGCGGACGGAGAAGGGGCCCTTGAGCGCCGCCTCACTCTTGAGCGACCAGGTGTTAGTCGACGACTCCTTGAGCGCCACCCAGTCCTTGCCGCCCTTCTCCTTGATCTCCACCTCAGAGATGGCAACGTTGGTGACGAGCTCCAGACTTTTTCCGCTAGAGCCCTCACCGACCTTGAAGGTGACCTCAGTGGCGCATGAGCCGACGACCAACAATGCCGCCACTGCCACGGAGAGCCAGAAGGAGGACAACGAGGCCATTGGCGAGCTAGCTAGTTTGTTGGTGTTATCTTTCTTGTTTCTTGAAGGGTAGAGGGATGGATCGAGGTGTTTGGTGATCCATATTGCAGCTGGGTGTGTATTTATGGTGGCAGGGGGCAAAGAAAACCAGGCATGGACGCACGGTGCAACATAGAGATCGTTGGCCGGCTTTTTCGTCGAACAACTCTAATACAATTCCTATAAATAGGTGCAAACTTGGTAGTTCCGATTGTTTCGCTGGTGCAGGACATGCAGACCTCTGAAATGGTAGCTATGCATTCCCATGTTTTCTCTACTTATTTTTTAAATTACAAATAATAAAAATTTGTGATGTTCCGTTTATGGAGGATATGGACCAAGACATGAAAATATTAGGGGCGAAGGTGCTAGTGGAAAACAGAGGGGTGGTAGAGCTAACGGTCGGGAGTGATGGCCAGGCACACAGAGGGGCACCGTGTAGCATCCATAGTATATGTCACAGAGGGGCCATCAACAGCTAGATGTTGATGGAATCATGGCGGTGACAGATGGGTCATGTGCTGGCCTGTTGCGGCTCTGCTCGATAGGGGACATAGGTTAGCATTTATGGTGAGATGGGGCTGGTGCTAAGTAAATTGGTAGAGCACACCTAGGCAGCTAGCTAGATATCGAGCGGTGGCGGCAGTTGATGCAATACATTTGATAGGAATACAAGATGACAACTCGACGAGGCGTATGTGGGGAGGAGCACGTGGCCTTATGAAAATAATCCAACAATTCTAGGTCTGGGTGTAGATTGTACAATAAAAAAGAGTACACTATAAATTCAATTGATATTTTTTTTATTGGCAAGTGCACATGCTGTTACATCCATGCAAGTTGAGAGCTAGACGTGAAAGGAGGTCCATAGGCAAGCGCCACAGAATGATGGTTGATTGATTTTGATCGGGTGGTGGGGGTCAGGGGCGTGCTTCCATTCATGCAGCGGAAGGGCCATCATGCGTGCGGAACTCGCTCGAGAGGGCGTGGGAGTGAGGATGGGCTCACGATTGACGAGGGACCATAAACCACCACTACATTTTTTTAGGCCTTAAGAATTTATTAGTTCTTTACATATATAGTTTGGAACTAATGGTATATATATATTCTAGTTCCTTCTAACATGCTGGTAGTGTAAAGCTTTTTCTTCTATTTAAAGTTTGGAACCAATTGCGTATTTACTAATACAATTCCTATAAATAGATGCAAACTTGGTAGTCCCAGTTGTTTCGCTGGCGCAGGACAAGCAGACCTCTTAAAAAGTAGCAATGCATTCACATACACTTTCGATTGTGCATGTGTTAGTTGACGACTCCTTGAGCGCCACCCAGTCCTTGCCGCCCTTCTCCCTGATCTCCACCTCAGAGATGGCGACGTTGGTGACGAGCTCCAGACTATGTATAAAATGGATAGCTATGTACTCCCTCCGTATTTTAATGTATGACGCCGTTGACTTTTTAACCAACGTTTGACCATTCGTCTTATTCAAATTTTTTATGCAAATATAAAAATACTTATGTCATACTTAAAGAACATTTGATGATAAATCAAGTCACAAGAAAATAAATGATAATTACATAAATTTTTTGAATAAGACGAAAAGTCAAACGTTTATCAAAAAGTCAACGGCGTCATACATTAAAATACAGAGGGAGTATAAAATTAAATTAGGATCAATATTCCCTTTAGCAAACATATTATTAACACATTTAATAGAAAGCAAATTTTAATTTTTCAGATAATATTAAATATATTTCTATTATCTGAAGCAACACACGGATAACTGATATTAGATAAAACTTTAATTGTTGGCCAATTGTACGACGTGAAGCATAGATTACTCTTCTCGAAGTTGGATTCATTTCCATTTTATCCATGGCCACACATTCGGTGCTGGAGATGGGATGAACATGATTTGTGGGCACTCTGCCTTCTGAGTAAGCTAAAATATGTACCAATGCATCATGCTTATAGTATCTGCAGGTGTCATAGTTGAACAATTTGTGGTCACAAAACAATCACTATTGTAAATGCGACTTTTGTAGCATTTTTGTCATACTGTCATACTAAAGAAGATAAACGAGCTTCATTGATATGGAAATACATATACATATGTACTCAAACTTTAGAAAAATAAAATGTAAGAAACTATCTCGATGAAGGTTCACCAACTATACTTTTTCCCACAAATATTATATACGTAATATACTCAAAATCGTCTGGATATATACCTCTGCAGCAACATGCAGACATGGCATACGGAATGCTTTATTTTGTTGATGGCATATTTCACAAAATAACCATAGAAAATTAATTATTGGCTTCCCCGAATGCAGACTTGATCGCTCTTTTGAAATAAAAAAGAATTATAGAGAGGTTAAGAATTATTTCAAAATAAAAACACACATGTCTATCACTTAGATGTTGATGCCACTCTTATATTCAGAGCCGGCTGTATAGCTTTTGGGGATGACGTCGTCAACAACACGGTAGCCACCATTCTTGGCAAGGAAGCGGATGGAGAAGGGTCCTTTGAGCGGCGCCTCACTTTTGATTGTCCATGTTTTAGTTGACGACTCCTTGAGCGTCACCCAGTCCTTGCTACCCTTCTCCTTGATCTCCACCTCAGAGATGGCGACGTTGGTGACGAGCTCCAGACTTTTTCCGCTAGAGCCCTCACCGACCTTGAAGGTGACCTCATATGATATGAAGCTTAACTTAGCACCTCTTAAAGATGGCTTCGCTTCCATTCTATCCATTACCACTTATTCATGTTGGAGATATGATTAATGTGACTTACATTTTGTTCTAGCATCTGAATAAGCTAAACGATATGCTGATTCTTTATGCTTGTAGTTTCATGTCATGGGGTGATCGATTCAACAATTTGTTTCCACAATTTTTTTTTTAAAAAAACAACTGTAAACAACATTTTTGACAAGCTAAAAAGGAGAAATAAGCTGCATTGATTTGGACATACATATGTACTAAAACTTTGAGAAATCAAATACACACAATCATCTTAACGAAAGCTGACCAAATATAATATTTTTCCATACATCCTCTATAAACAACATATATTCGAAATTGTGTTCACATATAGCTCCACAACAATGTTTTGGAAGGACACATGTATGCCTTATTTTACCACTGGCTTATTACCACAAAATAACCACAAGAAATTAATTGTTTGCTTGCCACGCGTAGCGTGATCTCTTTCAAGACAAAATTATTTAGAGGTTAATAATTATCATGCAACCCAATGCAAGAGTACGCATGTCTATTAATTAGACGTTGATACCACTCTTGTATTCAGAGCCGGCCGTAAAGCTTTCGGGGATGACGTCGTCGACGACACGGTAGCCGCCGTTCTTGACAAGGAAGCGGACGGAGAAGGGGCCCTTGAGCGCCGCCTCACTCTTGAGCGACCAGGTGTTAGTCGACGACTCCTTGAGCGCCACCCAGTCCTTGCCGCCCTTCTCCTTGATCTCCACCTCAGAGATGGCGACGTTGGTGACGAGCTCTAGACTTTTTCCGCTAGAGCCCTCACCGACCTTGAAGGTGACCTCATATGATATGAAGCTTAACTTAGCACCTCTTAAAGATGGCTTCGCTTCCATTCTATCCATTACCACTTATTCATGTTGGAGATATGATTAATGTGACTTACATTTTGTTCTACCATCTGAATAAGCTAAATGATATGCTGATTCTTTATGCTTGTAGTTTCATGTCATGGGGTGATCGATTCAACAATTTGTTTCCACAATTTTTTTTTTAAAAAAACAACTGTAAACAACATTTTTGACAAGCTAAAAAGGAGAAATAAGCTGCATTGATTTGGACATACATATGTACTAAAACTTTGAGAAATCAAATACACACAATCATCTTAACGAAAGCTGACCAAATATAATATTTTTCCATACATCCTCTATAAACAACATATATTCGAAATTGTGTTCACATATAGCTCCACAACAATGTTTTGGAAGGACACATGTATGCCTTATTTTACCACTGGCTTATTACCACAAAATAACCACAAGAAATTAATTGTTTGCTTGCTCACGCATAGCGTGATCTCTTTCAAGACAAAATTATTTAGAGGTTAATAATTATCATGCAACCCAATGCAAGAGTACGCATGTCTATTAATTAGACGTTGATACCACTCTTGTATTCAGAGCCGGCCGTAAAGCTTTCGGGGATGACGTCGTCAACAACACGGTAGCCACCATTCTTGACAAGGAAGCAGATGGAGGAGTATAATTTTTCAATGCATCCTCTATAAACAATATATATTCAAAATCATGCTTATATATAGCCCCACAACAATATTTTGGAAGAACACATTTATGCCTTATTTTGCCACTGGCCTATTACCACAAAATAATCATGGGAAATTAATTGCTTGCTCACTCACACACGGCATGATATCTTTTTAAACATAATTATTTAGAGGTTAATAATTCCCATGCGACCCAACACAAGAGCACGTATGTCTATTAATTAGAGGTTGATGCCATTCTTGTATTCAGTGCCAGCTGTAAAGCTTTCAGGGATGACGTTGTCGATGACATGGTAGCTGCCGTTCTTGACAAGGAAGCGGACGGAGAAGGGGCCCTTGATCAGCGCCTCACTTTTCAGCGTCCAGGTGTTAGTCGACGACTCCTTGAGCCCCACCCAGTACTTGCCACCCTTCTCCTTGACCTCCACCTCAGAGATGGTGACATTGGTGACGAGCTCTAGACTAGTGTCGCTAGAGCCCTCACCGACCTTGAAGGCGAGCTCAGTGGCGCATGAGCCGGAAGGAGGACAACGAGGCCATTAGCAAGATAGATTGTTTGTTGGTGTTGTCTTTCTTGTTTCTTTAAGGGTAGAGGGAAGGATCGATATGTTTGGTGATCCATGTTGCAGCTGGGTGCGTATTTATGGTGGTGGGGGGCAAAGAAAACCAGGCATGGACGCATGGTGCTGCATAGAGATCGATGGCCGACTTTTTCATCGAGCAAATCTAATACAATTCCTATAAATAGATGCAAACTTGATAGTCCTGGTTGTTTCGCTGGCGCAGGACAAGCAGACCTCATAAAAAGTAGCAATGCATTCACATATCTTCTCTACTTTTTTAAACTTACATAATAAAAATTAATCACCTCATCATGTTTTGTTTATGGAGGATATGGACGACATCTATTTATATCGCCTGGGGTTAGAAAACCAGGCATGGACGCACATTGCAAAATGTAGATCGTTGGCCGGCTTTTTCGTTGAGGAATTCTTATGCAATTGCTATATATAGATGTGATTTGGGTAGTCCCGGTTGTTTCGCTAGCGTAGAGCATGCAGACCTCTCAAATAGCAGCTATGCAATCCCATCTTTTTTCTACTTATTTTTTTTAACTTACAAATATTGAAAACTAATCATTTTCTCGGTTTTCCATTTAGGGAGGATGTGGACCAACGCATGAACGAATTTGTGGTCACAAAACAATGACTAGTGTAAATGCGACTTTCGTAGCATTTTTTTCATACTGTCATACTGAAGAAGATAAATAAGCTTCATTGATGTGGAAATACATATACATATGTACTCAAACTTTAGAAAAATAAAATGTAAGAAACTATCTCGATGAAGGTTCACCAACTATACTTTTTCCCACAAATATTATATACGTAATATACTCAAAATCGTCTGGATATATACCTCTGCAGCAACATGCGGACATGGCATATGGAATGTTTTTTTTGTTGATGGCATATTTCACAAAATAGCCATAGAAAATTAATTATTGGCTTCCCCGAATGCAGACTTGATCTCTCCTTCTCCTTGATCTCCACCTCAGAGATGGCGACGTTGGTGACGAGCTCTAGACTTTTTCCGCTAGAGCCCTCACCGACCTTGAAGGTGACCTCAGTGGCACATGAGCCGACGACCAACAATGCCGCCACTGCCACAGCGAGCCGGAAGGAGGACAAGGACGCCATTGGCGAGCTAGCTAGTTTCTTGGTGTTATCTTTCTTGTTTATGTACTAGTAGAGGGATGGATCGATGTGTTTTGTGATCCATCTTGCAGCTGGGTGCGTATTTATGGTGGTAGGGGGGCAAGAAAACTAGGCATGGACTGACGGTGCAGCGTGGAGATCGTTGGCTGACTTTTTCGTCGAGGGACTTTTATACAATTGCTATAAATAGATGTGATTTGGATAGTCCCGGTTGTTTCGCTTGCGTAGCGTATGCAGACCTCTCAAAAAGCAGCTATGAAGTCCCATCTCTTGTCTTCTTTTTTTTAACTTACAAATAATGAATATTAATCACCTCCTTATGTTTCGTTCGTGGAGGATGTGGACGAAGGCATGAACGAATTAGGGATGAAAATGACAGTGAAAAACAGAGGGTTGTGTTGTTAGAGCCAATGGTTGGAAGTGATGGCAAGGCACATAGGGGCGCACCGTGTGGCACACATTGTAGACTTGGGAGTAGGGGCATCAACAGCTCGATGTTGCTGGCACCATGGCGGCAATGGAGGGGCTTAGGTGCTGGCCTGTTACGGCTCTGCGATTTGGCGATATAGGTTAGCGTCAATGGCAAGATGGGACCGGTGCTAATCTTATAAATCTATACAGTTAGTCCACACTAAATGTAGTTAATTCCATTTCCTCCTATATGGTGCATCACGTCATCAAGATTGTTTGCCACCGTTGGATTTTAGTACTTGCAAGGCTATGATCAGTACATAGCAGCAGCCTACCAACCCCTGTCTAGAAAGTATTGTCACGGTAATTGTAGCCAAGTGGCAGTGGCTAGCCGAGTTCCAAACTAATGAAGCACCGTTTTATTTTCTTTGCAATATTGCCTTTTTTGCATGGATATTTGCTGATTTTGACGCCCGAGCAAAGATCGGTGGTCTAAGTAGTGGATGTGTTAAATTGCATACGAAAGTCAGCAGTTTCTGCATGCCTTTGTTTGAGTCCCTGTCGTAACTACTGCGTCATCAATGCAATCATGATATGCAAATTCATCGAGTGCAAAGGCCCTTTGGCCTTTCATCTGCTCACTCATATCACCACTATACTTTCACAATATTTCTAGAGAAAATCCATTATATGTCACTGAGTTTGTTACATGTCTTCAATTTACCACTGATTTTATCATATTTTACAATATGTCATTTATTTTCTTAACTTCTACGATTTACCATCGTCGTCTGGTTAACCCCCCCTAGTATTATACATTTTTATCCAAATGATCAAAATACTCCTGGAACAAAAACATCCAAAATTTGGACAAAAATTCTGAAATATCAATATTATAAACATAAGATTGTAAACATCTGTCAAAAACTTAAAATATGATAATTCAGAATTTTTTATCAAACTTTGGAAGTTTTTGTCTCAGAGGTATTTTGGTCATTTAGACAAAATTGTACAGTACTAGCATAGGCTAACCGAACGGTGATGGTAAAAATCGTAGAAGGTAAGAAAAAGTCAATGGCATATGCAAAAACAAATTGTATACCTGTTACAAACTCAGTAGCATGTAATGGATTCTCTCTTTCTACCAACAATCTTCATATATCACCTGTGAAAATGTACCTATGCAAAAGGTAAAAAAAAAAGAAAAAAAAAAGACTTCACCACAACCCTTCCCTTCCTTTAATAAATCTAAGAAAATTAATTTACACGCACTGAACAGTATTATCTCACACGTTCACATACCCGGAAGATCTCCTCCGTCCCTTTCGAATCGTAGGGCTGATCAGATCAGATGCACCGAAAAAGTTGTGAAACATACGCGCGCGTACACAAGGTGAGATCGCTGCTGTTTCGCTACGGATAGTTCGGGGGGTAATTCGTACTTTTTCCTTTTTTTTTATTGGCAAGTGCACATGCTGTTACATCCATGCAAGTTGAGAGCTAGATGTGAAAGGAGGTCCATGGGCAAGCGCCGGGGAATGATGGTTGATTGATTTTGATCGGGTGGTGGGGGTCGAGGGCGTTCTTCCATTCGTGCAGCGGAAGGGACATCATGCGTGCGGGACTCGCTCGAGAGGGCGTGGGAGTGAGGATGGGCTTACGATGGACAAGGGACCATAAACCACCACTACATTTTTTAGGCCTTAAGGATTTATTAGTTCTTTACATATATAGTTTGGAACTAATGGTATGTTTTCTTGTTCCTTCTAACACACTGGTAGTGTACAGATTTTTCTTCTATTTAAAGTTTGGAACCAATTGCGTATTTACTTTAGATCCTTTGCAATAGATTGATATTCTCGTAGTACTATATAAACTTTGTCGTTGACTATAGCTTGGGGCCTTGGCCAACTATATGATATGAAGCTTAGCTCCTCCCAAAGTTGGCTTCGCTTCAATACATGTGTGCTTCTATATGATATTCATGCTAGAGATGAGATAACGTGACTTCCAGTTTTCTGACCTCTAAATAAGCTAAATGATGTAAAAATGCTTTATGCTTATAGTCTGGTCACAGTATGATTGATTCAACAATTTGTTTCCACGAAATGAAAAAACAAGTGCAAACAACATTTTTGACAAGCTAAAAAGGAGAAATGGACTACGTTGATTTGGACATACATATGTACTCAAACTTTGGGAAATCAAATTCACACAATCATCTTAATAAAAGCTGACCGAATATTTTTTTTCGATACATCTTCCATAAACAACATATATTTAAAATCGTGCTCACATACAGCTCCACAACAATATTTTGGAACCACGCAATTATGCCTTATTTTGCCATTGGCCTATTACCAAAAAAAATAACCATAGGAAATTAATTGTTTGCTCGCTCACATGCGACGCGATCTCTTTTTAGACAAAATTATATAGAGGTTAATGATTCCCATGCAACCCAACGCAAGAGTACGCATGTCTATGAATTAGATGTTGATGCCACTCTTGTATTCAGTGCCGGCCGTAAAGCTTTCGGGGATGACGTCGTCGACGACACGGTAGCCGCCGTTCTTGACAAGGAAGCGGACAGAGAAGGGCGACCGGCGGGCCGCAGAGATTTTTGTTTCCTGAAGATTTCCATGTGAGAGGTTTGGATCAGATGGTGCATGAGCAAAACTAAACTAATTTTAGAGGATTTTATTTTGGTGGAATTGAACTAAATTCGTGTTTTCCAAAGTACACCTAGCAGTATGAATTGATGTGCTTGACAAATACTCCATCGGTTTCAAAATAAGATTATTTTTGCCCCCTCTTATTTGTCCCAAAATAAGTTCATCTTTAAGAAATCGTTGCATTTTTTTAAAAGTAAAAGACGAGTGAATTAGATGCAGCAGAGATAGTGTGGGACAGTTGTATTGGGATTTGATAAAGTGGCAGTATATTGGTTTTTTACTTTTATATTGGTATGTGTGGGATGGGTGAAAAATAAACTTATTTTAGAACGACGGTGGTATGCTGTATAATTCCATTTTAGTTGTTTTTTTTGGATGAATTGAGCTAATTTGCGTGGAAATACTATGAAATTATGCGTTCAAAAGTAGCCCAAACAGTGCGACCAATCAGTGGTTTGGGTTTCGGAGTGAATCGATGTGCTTGATAAATATGCTCTAAAATTTTTGTTCTTCCAAAAAAAAAAAAGAAGGGTTATAAAGGTAGAATATTGCAATGCATTCAGGAATACTGCAATTTGGTGTACACTAGCAAAAGGATAGTATTATATTACAGTGCACTAATCTAATACTTTTATGTGGTTAGTTTAATTAGCACGTTTGATCATGTTGGATGTTGACTTCTGAGTTTAACATCTTGATCATGTAAGTGTTTCTTAATTGGTCATAACGTACGTACTGTACAACCTCGAAAGAGTCACTTAGTTGGTAGTAATAGTACTTTGTTTTGTGTTAACATAGTTCTTGCAGCCCTTTTTTTTCTTGGATTCTGAGACAGTGAGACATCAATCTGGATTTGCTTAAAGAAATCCTTAGTTGACTAGACACATGTGTAAAACAGCAACATAATCTCAACAAAATTCCATTACTCCCTAAATCCTACTTCCTCCGTTTCACAATGTAAGTCATTATAGCATTTCTCACATTCATATTAATGTTAATAAATTTAGATAAGTATATATGTATAGATTTATTATATCAATATGAATATAGGAAATGCTACAATAACTTACATTATGAAACAGAGAGGGAGAGGGAGTATTATGATCTCATGTTCTGTCCTAATTGCAAATTCGTGCATGCACGAATGCATGAACAGGCAGGTAGCAAAACTTCACCATTTTCTAATTAAAAACCTATAAATTTCACCATAATTTGCAGCGAGACGACGATCGATCGATCGAGAGCTCACCTTGGAACGATTTGGCGTCGAACCGCCGGAGCCCCGGCGGGATGGGGCCGGAGAGGTTGTTGTCGGAGACGTCGACGAGGCGGAGCTCCTTCTGGTTGAAGTCCGGCAGGGCGCCGTCGAAGCGGTTCTTGGAGAGCTGCAGGACGAGCAGCTTGGGCGAGGTGATGGAGGTCGGGATCGGGCCGGTGAACGCGTTGTCGGAGAGGAAGAGCTTGCGGAGGCCCCTCATGTGCGCGAACGCGGCGGGCGGGATGCCGCCGGCGAGCTTGTTCCGCGACATGTACAGCATCTTGAGCGCCGGGAGCATGGACACGTCGGGGAACGGCCCCGTGAGGTTGTTGTTGGCGATGCTGAGGGCGCGGAGCCCCCGGAGCGCGGCGAGCGGCGCCATGTCCGGGGCGGGGCCCTGGAGGCCGAGGTACTCGAGGCGGAGGCCGCGCACCTGCCCCGTCCGCTGGTGGCACGTCACGCCGTACCACAGCGACGCGCCGGTGCCGGCGCGGCGCAGGGGCCGGGGGTGGTGGTGCCCACTGGCTGAGCGGCTCCGGCGGCGCGCCGTGCGGCCCCCGCAGCGCCCCCCGGAACGCCAGCAGCGTGGCGGCCTCCGGCCCCCCGGCGGCCGCCGCCGCGCGGAGGGCGAGCGCCGCCGCGGCCTGCAGGAGGAGGAGGCGCACGGCGGCGACGCCGGCCATGAGGCGGGCGGGCGGGGCGGCGGCTACCAGTGGCGGTGGCGGCGGCGGCGACGTGCGGGAGGCGTGCGGTCGCATGCGCGGGAGGGTGGCTAAAGAACGGGAGGCGCGGAGGGGGAGGAGGGATGGGGAGGGAGATCGCGAGGTGGGAGAGAGAGCAGCTAAGAATAGCGCGGGAAGCGTGTGTGTGTGTGTGTTGGTATTTGGCGGGAGGCTTAAGGCTTAGGCTTAGACACCGAGGGAGAAGAAGAGGAGGAAAAAGCTGGAGACTGCAACGTTTTCTTGTTCATGTCCACCGGTGTGCGGTGTGCGCTTCTGTTTTTTTCTTTTTTCGGTTGGCTATGGCTTTGCATATTTGCTTCGCACATTGGCAGTTAGCACGCTTTTCAAACTAACGGTGTGTTTTTGTGCGAAAGTTTTTATGTAGAGGTTGCTTTAACATATTAAATATATCTATTTGTCAAGTTTGTAGTAATTAAAACTTAATTAATTACTACCTCCATATTTTAATGTATGACGTCGTTGACTTTTTATCCAACGTTTGACCATTCGTCTTATTAAAAAGTTTATGTAATTATTATTTATTTTATTGTGATTTGATTCATCATCAAATGTTCTTTAAGCATGACATAAATATTTTTATATTTGCATAGAAATTTTGAATAAAACAAATGGTCAAACGTTGATCGAAAAGCTAACGACGTCGTACATTAAAATACGGATAGAATTAAAATACAGAGGGAGTATGTGTTAATAGTTTTCTTGTTTTACGTGCGACAACTTAATCTTCATCTTTTATCAGTTTCAAACACCAAACTCAGAGCAACCGTAAATCCTTGTTCCTCCTTATATTTAACATTTATGGGTAAATAGGATTTAAATCTTAGTGACTTGAGTTATGCAACAACTCAAATCACCACACTACTAGTGTTTTTCCCTACTTGATATTCCTTTAAGAACATGGTAATTTCTTGGGCTATACAATAATTTGCATATACAAACCATGCAGTCTGCCAAGAACGTTGACAAAGTTGTCTGATTTTTCTTTTACCGGCCAAGTTGTCGTCCTCGTGTAGTCGTATGCTATATGCAGTTCAAAACAATTGAGATCCTTTGCACTACTCAGTACTGTTCACTTATATGTAGACCCAAAGGTCTGTGAGATGCATCTGTGAGGTTGTCACTTGTCAGCGAGAGATACTGCACGGTACAGTACTTTTTGAGGACCCTCCCACCTTGTTACATCGAATATTTGGACACATGTATAGAGTATTAAATATAAACGAAAAAAATAACTAATTACACAGTTTGCGTGTAAATTACGAGACGAATATTTTAAGCTAATTGCGCCATGATTTGACAATGTGGTGCTACAGTCAACATTTGCTAATGACGGATTAATTATGCTTAATAAATTCGTCTCGCAGTTTACAGGCGGATTCTGTAATTTGTTTTGTTATTAGTCTACGTTTAATACTCTAAATGTATGTCCGTATATCCGATGTGACACGCCAAAACTTTACACCCATAGATCTAATCACCCCCTTAGTTCAAAGTTGTATGATGTTTTACTCTTTGTCCTTCTAGCAGCACATCGGCAAGTTGTTCTTTTTTTTTAAGCACATCGGCAAGTTTGGCTCTCCATTTTCACTATTTTTGCCAGTGACACATCGATCTGCACACCTTTAGTGCCGAATTAATCACAACATTTTTACTTCTGGAAGCGAAATGCGCGACAAAAAGCTTTGGTTAATCACAAGAGATGCGCCCACCGACAAACGCGCTGTCTTAAAGAATTTCGTGCCGCCAACTCGCGCCCACGATTCAAGAGAAAAATCATGAGTACGTGGCCCATGAATTATAGTATATACACACATAGTAGAACATAGTTGCATACATCATGCAAAAAAAAAAAAAAATTATCGCACGACAAGAACAAGGCCTAGGGATAATTATATATGTGATTAGCAATAGTTGTAGATGATGTTGTTGCTGCTGGGATATGCCCTAAGTTGATATGCTTTTGTTCTCTGAAAATCATCTGAACTTGACAGCTATATATGCGCATTTCTATGCCATATTCATATAAAATGGTGGAATGTACCTTGATTTTGGTCGTGATATTGTTGTTTTGACAGCAAATATTGGTCCAGGAAGATGCATTGGTCTATTCGACATCTGCAGTAGAACTTCCACCGATTGTTCTACCTTCAGATCATAAATTATTCGATAATGTAAATATGTTGAAGAGAACTTAATTACCGTGTGAAAACCTGAAAAAGCATGCATACGGCCTGCCTAAGGAATTCTTCAGAGTTTAGTTCAGAGACTTTGACCGTAGTTCGACGAATGGTGTAAGCAGGGTTCACACTCTTTCAGTCTCAGATAATACAAAAAATTTCAGTTGATGGATACATGGAAACTAGGAAGCAGGTCAGATTTCCTACAGAAGAGTGCTGCCTATAGGTTCACTGTTCAACCAGAATGATCTGGTTTCATCTCGGGAATCCAAAAATTCAGATTTTCAATTGTTGAATCATGTATAGTTGTTCTACTCCAACAGGAATATGACTATGTTTTGTTTAATCAACAATGAAACACCTTTGTCTATTGAAATCCTGGTATCCAACATCAACAAGACAGAGCCCATCTGGAGGCGCTGGGGGAGCAGTAGCTCGCCTACAAGTGGCTTCCATCAGGTTCAGCAAAGCATCTTCTTCAGCACCAGCAGCTGCCTCCCTTATGGCGGTCGCAACAAGAACCCTAACCATCTGTTCAATGAAATTTAGTAATATTAACTAGAATTCGGGGGACGACTGAGATAAATTACAATGCCACGAAACAGCTTGATGTATAATACCTTGCGCAGAAACCTGTTTGCGACTAGCTCAATGCATATGGCCCTGGTGGTGCCTTCTTCACAATTCTGCAAAAATTGGGAAAACGGAATGGAACATGGTATTACCAGTTGAAATGATATATGTGCATGCAGAATGCTAATTGAAAAAAAAAAAACAGATAAGGGAGTTATCAATTGCATAGCCATGATGCTAAATTTTATTAGTCCACATAATATATTTAGTTTTGATATCAGCAACTCAAAACTATATAATCCACAATTGCATACACGTCATAATGCCATACTCAAGCTATGCCGATGTCCAGCAACTAAAGTTAAGGTTACAAACGCGATACCACAAAATAATACTGTTACTTTTATGTAGAGACTAGCAGTACTAGAATGGAAACACTGGGAAGTAACCTGATTCCTGACATAGTATATTACCAGCAGAAGTTACATTGTTATTTTCTGGTTTAAAAGTTCAATGTATACTAGCATCACCTCATCAGCAGTGTGTAGTTTGGCCACTGCAGCTCGAGAATGGAACATGAAACACTCTGTAGGTGGACCACTGCAAAACAACAAAACATCAACAGACGGTTTTTTTTTTTTTTTTTGTTGAACTTGATGGCGAGCATAAAAATAGTGACATGGTCATTTACAAGGAAAACAATAATGTTATCTTCCAACAAAGATGAACGAATATGTCAGGCCTAGGTGATTAATTATTATAAAACAGCAAGAGGACCACTTTTGTACTTGAAAAATACACAAATACACAATAGTTATAAACTTACACACTTCGTGAAGCTTGTGTATCACGTGCAAACATCTTGTAAGATAGTGATTTTCCTTCCAGTTGTCTAATGATTTTGTCAACCTTACCCACATCAAAGCTTTGAGGTTTTATGTTGCACTCAGGACCCTCTACTATTTTAGAGGACTGTTCTTCCCCTGAGATTGGTTTTACATCCTCGTCAAGAGGAAATATATACAGGTATCTCCTCCATTTGGCTGCAAAATTAGGGTGAAATTCACGTGAGACCTGCAAATTATGCCATCAGTTAATAACAAGCGTAGCATCACCCATGGTGGATGTCTTGACATTCTAAGAACTTTACATGAAAAATGGACAATTCTACCACTAGCAGCAATGCAGCATACATATCAAGTGCAGTCATATATTCTGAAAAAGCAAAAGAAAAATACCTGTGACACATGCAAAGGTCTTAGTTTATCAGGTGCAACCTTGTTTATTGCATCCTTTATATCACTAGACTTTACATCCTTCCTCCATGTATCTAAGGAAATTAGAAGTAAATACACATGTCAGCTATCAGGAGAAGTAATGTACAACCATGGTGTATCTCAGCATTCCATTAGAGTTAATTTCTCACATAAGTACACAAGGATTGTCTATTTATTTGTGCAAATGAGTTCTTCGTGTCATACCAAATGAAATGAATGGCATGTATTGGTGGAGTTAGTCGAACAAGAAGGTTAGCAGTTCATTGCACGAAGGTCAGAGTTCTGCACTGCTATATCTCCAGGCTATTACTTCTTTGATAGGAAAACAGTGGTGTATTTGGTATTGACAAATTGTTGTGTTAATGATTTGATAATCAGAAGCAAATAACTTGTTCAAATGCTTCTGTAAACAAAGCAAAAAAAAAAAAAATTAAAAAAAATCTACAAAATAACTGCACATAAGCTCTTCTTGAGAAGGAGTCCCTCCATCCCAAAATATAAGGTATTTTAGAGTTGGCCACAGATATTAAAGAAAAAGGTAAAAATGATGGATGGTTGTGATTGGTTGAGATGAGGAAGTAGGTGGAGAAACTAAATGGGGGATGGGTGTGATTGGTTGAGAGGTGGAAAGGTAGCTAAATTTTGGAACAAAGGGAGTAGTTTGTAATATGACATGTTCATAAATGTGGATAATTAGTTGAAGGACCACTGGAAAACAATAGTGTGTTCTCAGGTGCAACTAACAAAATGAGCAAACTTGCTGAAGGGCAGTCACCCCTTTGTCCGTGCGCCCAGCAACAACAGCACAGCCTTCTAATGGCAATGATCTTGCTTCAAGCTGTTTAGCTTTCTTCTCGTCAACAAACTGGCCAAGATGTTTTTCTACTACCCTGCAAGAAATACAGAGTGCAACAAATAGCCATCAATAGTTTTATCCTGTCTTGACATGCAAAGAAAGTGAAGAATAGAAGTGCCAGATATGTTTGTAGAACAAGCTCTTGGAAATGAGCCTCCTCGCCAGCCTGTCTGTTCGCGACGATCAAGGATGAATGGGAAACGTGGCTGGCGGCGGGTTTGATCCCTCCTCCGTGAGAAGGCTTGTTGTAGCTCTGTTGGGAGAGGTTTTTTGTGTGTTTGCTCCCCATCTCCTTTGAGTGACGGCTTTTCTGCCTCTCTTAAAAGGGATGTGGCCCTGCTTGTAACCAATAATGTACATTCGTTGCTCTATCTATCTTAATATACTTCGGTCGGCATCTTTGCCGGCCCGGCGAAAAAGAAATGAGATAACTCCATTCTTATTTATCCTTACCCTTGAACAGTGTTGAGGCCAGGCTGCTTCTGCCAACCATCAAATGACCCCCCATGATATGAAAGGACAATCTTGAAGGTTACTCTTTCCCATCTTCCTCCTCGATCTTTGGATGATTTAGTTGATGTTGGATTTTCTGACGGTACGGTGTAATCTTCTCCATTAGTATCAAGGCTGTAACCATTCTGTTGAAGAAAAATTCGATAAATCTTACTGAAACAAACTAAAAGTACTAGAAACGGGCCTGCACCGACAAATTCCAAAATCTAGTCTATCCTCCAAGAAAAAATGTCTTCACCCAAAAGATTTCAATTTCTCTAAAACAATGTGTACTACTTAGATGGGGGAAAGTACCAACATTTGGCACACTAAGAGGAATTGCAACTAACACTAACACATTTTCCCCTTCCAATTTACCAAATGCGAAGAACCACTACCTCAGGGTTTCACATGGATAATTATTTAAAAAATAATAATCTCATTCCTTCTCACCTCAACCTTCCCAAACAAATCGGCGAGCCCCGCTGCCCCGGCGCCGGTGCGCACGAGCTCGGCGTAGAAGTCGACCACCCTGCTCCACGGCCGCGCGTACATGTACTCGTAGCTCTCCCTGCCGCAGCCGCAGTGCCCAACCAAAACCAAAACAGTTACTACCAATCAAGCTCCAAGCCGCAGATAAGCCCTAGACGATGGAGGAAGTGAGGGGGGAGCCGTTACTTGGCCGTCCACCGGAGGTGGTGGCACGCGTCGGTGTGGTTGTAGTGCGCGTGTTCGTCTCCCTCCGCCGCCGCCGTGGAAAACGCCACAACCGGAGCTGGCTTCGCCGCCGCCGTCGCCATGAGGGGCCGGAGCTTCGCGAGCATGTACTTCCCCCTTCTTTTTTTTTTTCCTTTTTTGCTTTATTTGGCAAATTTCCTTTCCTACATGTGTCGGTCAGTGTGTTTCTCTACATGGTTTCCTATCAAAAAAAGACCAAGAAAAAAAAGGTGGTTGTCCATTTAAATTGAAAGTCTGGGTTTTTGTACAAGTTTATATTTCCCTTTTCTTAGGTCTTAACCTACAGTGTATTTAGTAGTAATAGTTTTAAAATTAAGAGATATGTAGCTTGAATCAGTGTATTTACTTTAATTACATAGTTGCAGTTAGAAACCGATAATAGTGGTTTCGTGACCGCAGCTGCATCACAGCAACATTACCCTACCAAATAGTCTCAGTAAAAATTTAGGGACTTTACATTGAATTGGAGTTATACAATTCTTAGCTTCTATTTTCATATTTTGTGCGCAACAAAATTTTATTCTATGTGATAATTTACAGGCCTTCAATGTAGTGATTTTTTCAGAGCTATCCTTATTATAATATACTACCTCCATGCATATATGTATGCCGTTGGCTAGTATAAATTCAAACTAGCCAACGTCATATAAAAAACTGGAGGGAGTAATAAATAGATGATAATATAATAAATAGACGTAAAATAAGCTAGCTCAACTGGTTAGGTTTATTTAGTGAAACTAACTCGGGATGCTTGCATTTGCAGTTATTTATTGTTTCGGTGGTAGATGATATATCTCTCAACAGTGATGTGTCATTCAAGCATACTCTAGTATCTCACATTCCTAATAATTTCCAGATGGGCAGTGAAAAAAAGAGCCATACAAAAACAAACTGTCAACAAACGGACACTGATTCATCTTATATTTTTTCCATCTTCTTGTTGATTTCCTGTAGAACTGTACCAGGTTTGCAAGGATATCATCATCTATACAGAAAAGTCAAAAACACTCGAGCAACAACAACACTGACACATCGATTATGATGTGGATCTTCTTCTTCCCAGAGAATGGTTTCAAGTTTACAACACGAACTTTTCGTCGCGGCAGGCATCTCACATTACAAATGCTTTCCACAACGCTCCTCTCTACATACAATTGCTAGTCGGAACAACAAGAAACCTAACGAGGTAGAGTTCTTCCGCCATCAGAAAAAAATTTCAACACCAACTTTGACTCTGATCGATCTTGACAACAAGATGGATGGATGGCAATGCGAAATCGCCGGTAGCGAAAACTTGAATCGTCATCAAAAACTTCTGTGTGACTTTTATATCTTGTACAAATCCTCGTCCGGTGGATCCTTTATGCTTCCATCTCTGGAAGGGGATGACAATGCCTCCAGGCCTGGCTGCTGGCCATCAGAGTCTGGAGATGGGATGTACAGCTTGCATTCCAAAGACGGCTCGCTCTTGCTCCGGCCATTCCCTGGCCGTGTTCTCCTGCTCTGAGGCACGGGTTTTCCGTTTACCGGTGCCGGTGCCACGGTGACCGTTTTTGCTGCTGGTTGTTCTTGTTTTATCTTCTCCGGCTCGACGCTCTCTGTAGGGTCCTTTGCAACCTCGTAGAGTGTCACTGCACCCGTCATGCAGTTCTGCAAGAGTATGTCTTGGCATTCAGGCATGTTTTGCACAGCCTCAAAGGTCTCAACAACCTGGCTCATGGTGGGTCGTCCTTTGGGATTCTGGCTCAAACATCGGTACGCAAGGCCAGCCACCTCAATGGCAGCCTTGGTGGAGTACTGCCCTTCCATTCTTGGATCGATAATCCTGAACAGCTTCCGATTGTGCACGAGGAGGGGACGTGCCCACTCAACTAGGTTGTGCTCACGGCTAGGCCGGCTCTTGTCCACAGCCCTCCTGCCTATGATCATCTCGAGAAGGACGACACCAAAGCCATAAACATCACTTCGTGCTGTCAGATGGCCTGTAACAGATCAAACTGGTTAGAGTAACAATTTAACATACTTGATGTCAGCTACAATGATATGCATATTCATACTTAAGAACAGAAAATGCACTCAAGAATGAACGGGTTGGCATTCTAAAAATACACGGAGATTCCATTGCTCACCTGTCATGACATATTCGGGAGCTGCATAGCCATAAGTACCCATGACCCGAGTTGATACATGGGTTTGGTCTCCACTAGGTCCAGTTCGTGCTAGGCCAAAGTCTGACAGCTTGGCATTATAGTCCTGCAGAGGTGACACAGAGTGAGACTGCGGCAGTATCATAAGATAATCTTCAACATATAACATCCCAAGATCTGAAATAAGATATTTAGATCAGTATTCCTTGTGCAGAGTTGTATGGTTTAATTGGATGGATGAGGGCACACATAATATCTACTATTTAAAGTGGAACCATGGAGGAGGACCAGGGACAAATAAATGATTGATCAAGTGTTTCATTTGTAATCGTCCTTACATACTACAGTTGCATCTTGGCAATAGAAATATCACAAAAAGATTGACAAATAAGTAAAGTACAAACATAAAAACATCATTACTGCATGGTTTGGCAATGGGAAACACTTTTTGCTGTGTCACACTAATAAATTGAGAATATAAAAAGATTTCAGTCGAAATATCAGCGGTAAACAGGACTGTGTTGAAGAGCTGGCGGGACCAGATCCAAACTGGTACGTTATTGAGATCGCTGATGTTTAGAATCTTACTGCTGAAAGAATTGAATCATTCATCAGAAGATTTGGTAGCTTTGACCATGCTGGCAGCAACTGAAACCACCATGACGGTTTGGAGGGCAAGCACTCCACACTATTCTATCACTACTTCAGAATCTTGGATTCTGTAAAGACAGTTATGGCTAGCATGTAGGCTAAGTTATCCGGTTAACTGTTAGTTCTGTCATTCCAAGAGTTCAGAACAATGTAGGAAATGGAATCTTGTCTGGGTTGGAAAGAACAAAGTTGCTAGAGCCTGATGAGATGGAATTCCTATAACAAGTGATTGAAAAAGGGTAATGATATCAAAGTATTCAGATAGTAAATATAGTACAAACCGCATCTAACAAGATGTTTGATGTTTTGAAATCTCGATATATAATTGATCTCTCAGCTCCGTGAAGATATTCCAGCCCCCTTGCAGCACCTAGAGCAATCTTCATTCGAGTAGACCATGGCATATTAAGGCAAACCCCTGTTATCAATTATCATACGAGCAAGAAGATAAATCAACAAAAGTGTCCTTTAGCAGGGGAAAATGCATGTTCTCTCAATAGATCAATCAAAGGTGAGCAAGCCATGCAGCAAGAAAATCATTTCTTCTTTTTTCACTAGTAGCGTAGTTAGCATGTGCATGCAGATTGTAGAATCAACTAAACAGTTCAACTCAGACACTTACTCAACTGGCCAACTTGATGATACAGCCGGTAAATTAAATAGTTAGTTGGGACTTGGGAGAACTTCAAAACATATACTAATCATTATCGTTTCAAAAGAAAATCCTTTATTTTTGAAAATTACATGGAGGGAACGGGTACACAGATACAACTAAATTGTATATAGTGGTCACTACTCATTAGATTAAATTGCACCAGTGAATCGAGCACTGAAAGAAATATAAGTGTGAACGCATTTATATTAATTCTACTGATAGATCTGCTCATCTTGTTGAAAATAAATTAGTGTTTTTGTTCATGCAGAGTGCACCAAACTGACATTTTCCTTTTTTACTTTTGGAAATGCAAAAACAATAAACATGTTGCAGGTTCCACTGCCATGGACAACGACCATTTAGTAGGGTGGGAGTGGTAATTGTCAGGAAGGGAAGGGTCAGCTTACGGCGAAAAAGATGCTTTTCAAGGCTGCCACAAGCCATGTACTCATAAACAAGCAGTCTATGAGAGCCCTCACAGCAATACCCGATCAGTTCGACTAGATTTGGATGGCTAAGTTGCCCAAGGTAGTTGACTTCTGCCTGGAAACAAAGAAGAAAACTGTTAGTATCTGATATATGTTGTTTAATCAAACACCAATCGGTATAAAAGTTACTCTTTCAGTGTCCTTGCTTAAAAGGTAACTAAGTCAAGTAATACAGAAACTATGATAACAAACTATTATAATGATTAAATTGAATCATAAAAATCTAATTAACTCATGAAGGCTGATAGACTTGTGTATAGTTTATCATGGTTTTCAAGAAAAAAATGAAATAAAGCAAGGATACTTACCAACCATTCCTTGTCACCCTGAAATCCCTCTGGGTTTAATTCTTTCACAGCAACTTGTGTGGATGGAAAGCCCACTCTAACATTTTCATCGATTACACCTTTATAAACAACACCAAACCCACCCTCTCCAAGAATTTGGTCAGGCCGGAAGTTTTTCGTGGCTGCTCTCAGTTCATTATATGTGAAAATATTAACATTTCCGTATCCTTCTATTTGCAGGTCCTCCACATCTTTTGGAGGGGCAAGGACACTTGCTGTAGCTTTAGAATCAGATTTGCATTTCCTTAACCCATCTGGCCCACCAGCTTCTGCTTATAGAATTAATAGAAAAGAAAAATACATCAGGGAATATTCAATGCAAAACAAACATTAAGAGCTACAATGTGGCGTGGTTATTTTGCCTTATTACTTTAGTTTTTTTAATTCATATAATATCCCCCATACAGCTCCTGCTGTGCAGTCTCTGTAATGTCGTTGTGCATTATGTCAAAATGATAATCTGATAAGCATAACATCTTAGCTTGTAAATACCACTAACCTACCCAAAATGGTGTTCATCTTCTAACTTAAGAAACATGTGTTCCATTGTGTCAAGCTACAATGTCATTTTGCAATAGCTCTACAGCAACAAAAGTCTTCATTGATAATCCTCCATGTTCAATTGGCAGGTTAATGTGCAGCTAAAGGCCATGACATGACAAGGAAAGGTCCCAATTTAATTTGGTATCTCAAAAAAATTCTAGAATAGCTCCAAACACGCATTTGCTGCTCATGGCCCTATATGCAGGACAACATTTGTCATCTCTTCCAGTCTCTGAACAAGAATCTTCTATGCAGAACAGACTGCTTGCATCTAAGTTTTAGGGTTACTCAATACTTCCATCCAACCAACTTAAAATCCTCTAGCAACTTTGCCAATGTAGTTCAAACCAAAATATGAGCTAAATTTGACTTGCTGCAGTTTGACTTTTCAGGAACCGTGACTGCAAATTTCATAGACAACATACCAGTACATCATAATATCGTGTCCTCTACCAGCCATCAAAGAGCAAAGTTTGTACCATGCAAGTTTTGTCTTTGTCAAAGAAAAATAGAAACTAAGCTACAGATAGAGGCCTGAATGTAACGATGTCCAATAAGATAAAACTTTTAGCATTTAGAGAATGGCATTCCTCACATTCGACACTCAGTCACAGAAGAATCAAACATCAACCACGCGATGCCTAAAAAACCCGAATTTTCAACATGAGTTACTACATAATATAACCCCAGAGACAAAAATTGATCCTGTCGGAACTCTCACATAAACGCAACCAAAATTCTCGCTCAAAAACCAAATCTTCTGCAGCTGAATATACACTGAAAATCCGTAGCCCCCAATATGCCCAAAAACCCAACCGCACGACTAAATTCACAACCAAATTACTACAAAAACTTCACTCCCATGCAACATGCACACAGCTGCTGCTACTACTACAAGCAAAAGCACACATCAGAGATAAGTAAGATAATATAGCTCGAGGCAAGAAAGAACACGGACGAACCTGTCTTGCCCTGGAGCCGGTGCTCCTCCAGCGAGAAGCATCCGCCCATGGGAGCCCCCAACACCGCGCCTCCCACTCCAATCCGCCGCTCCCCCTACTCCCGCCTCCCCATCGCCAGCCTCCTGCCAGATCCACTCCTCAAGAACACACACACACCACCACCACCAGTCCACCACCAACCAAGGCCCGCGCACCAACCCCGGAAATTTCGCCCGCACCGACTCCGCCGCTTGGTTGGCGGGAATTGCTCCGCCGCCGCCGCCGCCCTCCGACCGCCGGTGGATGGATGGATGGATGGATCGCGCGCAACCGTCGCCGAAATTTCTGGTGCGTTCTTGGATGCGGCCTTTCTTTGTTTTACTTTGGGCGTTGGAGAAGACGAAGAAAGAAAAAGAAAAAAAAAACAAGAAAAAGAGGAGGATTTGGATTAGCTGTGCAGAGGGAAGCGAGAGTAAAAAGGAACTGCTTTGGATTAATAAATGCAGCAGGGGAAGCAACTGGGGAGCTGAGCTGAGGATTTCTTTTCCTTTCTTTTTCTTTCTCTCTTGTTGCTTTATGGGGGTTTGATTAATGTGCTGCATGGTTGAAAAGAGGATTTGGCCGTGACAGTGGTTTAGTTTGGGTTTTAGTTAGGATGGTTTCTTTTTTTTCTTTTTTTGACTGATGGCATCATGGTTAATTGGTTATTAAGTGATATAGGCCATATGAGTTTATTTGGTTAAAAAAAATATATATCAGGTTTGCTAAAAATATAGCATCATATTTTTCATTTATTCTACTCATTTTTTTCTTTATGTGATTGATCTCCTGTTCGTATATATATGCTTGAATCTCTCATATCTCCTCTTCTAAGTAGATAATAAATTAATTTTCATCTTAATTCTCTTATACGTTGTGTATTAGAAAAAAAATATAATGTGAACCTTTTTAAGTTTTCAGTAAAAGCTGGGCTCCTTAAGTGTTTCCTCTAAATAGAAGAGTTACAATATAAATATTGAGATTTACTACTCTGTCTTAAAAAAATCAAATCATGGGTTTGATTTCTTTTTTACGGAGGGGTACTATGTACTCCAGTGTACTTATAATGTAAATGTAAATGTAAAGATAGTGTAAAAATAATTTATTTTTTTTCTTTTAGAATAAAAAGGCGTAGTAGATATAGGTATGGTTTTGTATAATGTATTGAAAAAAAATGATTACATGTGATAACTTATATGATATGAGTCACACATGCAATATGTTTTGTTGTTAGCCTTAGGAAATATCATATACATGTTTAGATTTTGTAGTACTATAGTATATGCATCCAATTAAAACTTTTTATATTTTAGTATGGAGGGAGTAGGTCTTTGTAACAAACTTATTAATGTTTCAGAGGGACAGAAATCCCTGTGCTGTGATGCCCTTTTGAGTTTTTTGACAATGGCACCTGAAATGGAAGACTAGCAACACCACCAGACCAGACCGTCGGTTGCATTTTGCATTGCGAATTCGCAACACGGCCGGAGAGGTTTGTCTCCTTTAGCTGTTGAACCTACTGCCCAAAGACTCCAAGAAACGGCAAAAAAAAAAAAAAAAAAAAAAAAAAAAAAAAAAAAAAAAAAAAAAAAAAAAAAAAAAAAAAAAAAAAAAAAAAAAAAAAAAAAAAAAAAAAAAAAAAAAAAAAAAAAAAAAAAAAAAAAAAAAAAAAAAAAAAAAAAAAAAAAAAAAAAAAAAAAAAAAAAAAAAAAAAAAAAAAAAAAAAAAAAAAAAAAAAAAAAAAAAAAAAAAAAAAAAAAAAAAAAAAAAAAAAAAAAAAAAAAAAAAAAAAAAAAAAAAAAAAAAAAAAAAAAAAAAAAAAAAAAAAAAAAAAAAAAAAAAAAAAAAAAAAAAAAAAAAAAAAAAAAAAAAAAAAAAAAAAAAAAAAAAAAAAAAAAAAAAAAAAAAAAAAAAAAAAAAAAAAAAAAAAAAAAAAAAAAAAAAAAAAAAAAAAAAAAAAAAAAAAAAAAAAAAAAAAAAAAAAAAAAAAAAAAAAAAAAAAAAAAAAAACACGGCAACAGCAAACAGCAACTCCACACGAACTCTACAACTACAAGTCGCAAAACAAGGGGCTGTTTCCTTGTCCCGGTTCAGCGCATGTCCCCGATTCCAGGTGCTCCTCGGATTTGGTTTTTCTTTTCATCATCAAACCAATCGATCCATCGATCGATCGCCACCAATCCATCCACCGTGCGTATCAATCATTTTCTTGGCCACCATATGTTTGGTGTTTTGGGAGACGCAATTTGGCGTGGAAAAACAAGTGTGATTGGCATGGACTCGGTACGCCTAAATCCGAACCAAATCCAAGACACCACATGGGGGCGCGAGGCGTACGTCCACATGGGAGCAAAGCCATCTGTATTGTAGTACTGCTGGTACTCCTCGTTCCATTTTAAATGCAGTTGTAGTTTTTCGTGTTCAATGTTTGACCGCATATCTTATTTTAAAAAATTATAAAAAAAATTAAAGATAATAAGTTATGCATAAAATATTATTCATGTTTTATCATCAAATAACAACAAAAATACTAATTATAAAAAAAATAAATAAGATGGATGGTTAAACGTTAGACACGGAAACTTATAGTTGCACTTGAAATGGAATGGAGGGAGTAGCATTGCATTTGCTATGCTTTGGGAACGAGTTGTTTTGTGGTTGCCCAAAGTTGCGAGATCCAGGTTTGGAAGGTTCCATGGAATGATTTAAGAAATGGCATTAGCGAGGAGAGGGGATGCTTTGAGTGGGCGGCAGCATGGCATGAATTAATCAACCACCGTGTCAAAGTGCTCGCCACCACCCCCGTTTCTCCACTCGGTTTTGTTTGTGCTTAGCGGAACCCATTTCTGTGCGCCTTCCAATCACATCCTCTGCCCACTAACTCCAGCAGGAGTACACAACTTGTTATTACAAGAGTGACAGCTTCATCATCATCATCACTGCAATAACTCGAAATCTTAGAAAATACTAGTAAGAGCAATGATAATAATATAGCACACTTCCTAATATTAGTCTATCTTAAAGCCAACATATATAATAGATTAACTATAAGGTTGGCTACAATTTTCTTCTCCTCTCTCTATCTCTCACTTATGCATTTAATGGATTTGTCTTGGAGCTTGTGATAAGCTAGCTCTTGCATGAGAGCCAACATCCTTAATTTTTCACTATCTCTCTTCTCCACCTAAGCTTATACTCCCTCTGTCCGATAATATAGCAACCTAGGATTAGATGAGACATCACCTAGTACGATGTATGTGGACATGGGGTATGTCTAGATACATTGTACTAGGTGATGTCCCATCTAGTTCTAGGTTGCTATATTCTGGGACGGAGGAAGTAGTAGACTTATAGAACAGATACATTAGCAGGCTATTAGCCAGCTATAAACATATTTTAATGAGATAAACGATAAGAGAAAAAAAGCAGCGGGCTACAGATCTGTAGCCAGCTGCAGCACGGACTCAAAGACGCAATATGTGTATGACAGGTAGGACCAGATATTAATAATATAGTAAGCAACTATTATATAAATTGGCTATTAGATTAGCTATAGATGAATTAAAGCCGGTTATGAGCTATACTATTAAACTCTCGAATTGCGACGGTAGAGTAGATAGATACGAAACCAATCTGGAGTTGTACTTTGGTGAGGACGCGGAAACGGAGGATTTTCGGGGCGGAAAACGCCCAAAAAAGAGGTCGCCATCCACTCCACCACCACACGCGCGCGCACGCGGTTTGTCTCTCGCCCTTCTTCTCCCGGTCCCCCGCGTGCCGACCCCTCGTTCTGCCTCGCACGACGACGTACGCCACCTGCCAAAGCGCCAACCCAGCGCCGAACCGGCGCCGCCGATTTCACATCGTAGACCTTAGGGTTGTGTTTTAGATCACGTTAAAATTGTAAGTTTGGTTAAAATTGGAACGATATGATGGAAAAGTTGAAAGTTTGTGTGTGTAGAAAAAATTTGATGTGATAAAAAAGTTACAAATTTGAAGAAAAAGTTTGTAAATCTTAATTTGATCGAGCATTTCACGTCTGCCTTGGAAAAAAAAAAGAAGTACTACTACATTTAAATTTAAAGATTCATTAGTTCTTTTACATTTAAAATTTGGAACTAACAGTTTATTTATCAAGGAACTCTTATACAATTGCTATAAATAAATGTAAACCGGATAGTTCCGATTGTTTCACTGACGAAGGGCATATAGACCTATCAAAGCACCTATGCAGTTCTATCTCTTCTCTATTTTTTAAAAACTTAAAACCACAAAATTAATCACCTTCTCATGTTCCGTTTATGAAGGATGTGAACCAACGCATGAACGAATTAGGATCAAAGATGCTAGTGGAAGACAAATGGGTGGTAAAGCTAACGGTCAGGAGTAATCACAAGGCACAGAGGGGCACACTGTGACACACATAGTGTATGTGGTAGAGGGGCCATCAACAACTCGATGTTAACGCCACGGTGGCGGTGATGGAGGGGCTCAGGTGATGGCCTGTTGCGGCTATGTGACATGGGACATAGGTTAGCGTCTATGGTGAGATGGGGTTAGTGCTAATTAATATGGTAGAGCACACCTAGCTGAATATCGAGCGGTGCGTCAGTCGATGCAATACATTTGATAGAGATACAAGATGACGACTCGATGAGGCATAGGTGGGGAGGAGCATGCGGACTTAATGAGAATAATCCTACAATGATACAGGTCTTAGTGTAGATACTACTTAACAATTTTTATTCACGGGAACCGAAAGATTCAATTCGGACTTCGTAAAGCTGGTGTTGCTGCTGTCTGCGTAGGCTACTAGTCTGTTATGTACCAATATCTTACCAACGAAAAATGAGAAATAACATGCTTTTTTTCCAACTTTTTTTCTAAAACAAGACTATAGTTTAAATTCAATTGATTTTTAATTAGCAGGTGCATATATTGTTATGTCCATGCAGCGTGAGAGCTACACAAGAAAGAAGGTCCACGGGAAAGTGTCAAAACTAGAATTCAGCATTATAAGGGGGTAGCGCACGAGACCTAAAGTGAATGGATGCGGAGACAAGGATTTAAAAAGGTTCAGGCCCTCTCAATGAGAGGTAATACTCTACTCCTGTTTAGGGATTTGAATCCGTCGGGTTGTAGTATTGATCTGACGATCGGATTGTGAATCTCTGCTCATGCCCCTTGGAGGGGGCTCCTTGCCCGCCTTATATAGGTTGGGGGGCAGGGTTACAAAGGAAAAACCTAGCCGGACACGTTATCAGTATCCTAATCTATTACTCCCTCCATCCCAAAATATAAGCATTTTTGGACCCTGACACGGTCTCCGAGATGCTATTTGATTAACAATATCTATAAAAGTAAGATGTTTTAAATAAAAAGAGTTGAATATTATGATAGTTTGTTTAATGATAAATCTAATAGCAATCAACTTACATGATTGATCGTTTTTATTGTTTGTTTATTAATGGCAAAGTTAAAAATATTTGACTTGTCACTGTGCTAAAATGTTTATATTTTGGGATGGAGGGAGTACATGGTAGTACCCGGTTGGGGCTTATTACCCTGCATTGGAATACAAGGCAACATAGCAACCGAGTCCTACTTTTATTACATATTCTATATACATGATCTATCCCCTGTAACCAGTCGGATAGCCCAGCCGTGTGGGTATGCCGGTACTCATAATCTCCGCAGAAAGCGTCGGTGAAGGATGGTGGATTGATTTTGATCGGGTGGTGGGGGTTAGGGGTGTGCTTCCATTCGTGCAAGGAAGAGGACATCATGCGTGCGGGAATCGCTCGAGAGGGCATGGGAGTCAGGTTGAGCTTACGACGACGAGGGACTGTAAACCACCGCTATACTCTAGGCCTAAGGATTTATTATTTCTTACATTTATAGTTTTGGAACTAATGGTATATTTTCTAGATCCTTTGTAACACACTGACAGTGTAAGATTCTTTTTCTATTTAAAAGTTTGGAAACTAATTGCGTATTTATTTTATATCCTTTGCAATAGGTTGGTATTCTCGTAGTATTATATAAACTTTGTTGATGACTATAGCTTGGGCCTTGGCCAACTATATGAAATGAAGCTTAACTTAGGACCTCTCAAAGCTAGCTTCGCTTCCATTCTATCCATTACCACTTATTCATGTTGGAGATATGATTAATTAATGTGACTTACATTTGTTCTAGCATCTGAATAAGCTAAACGATGTACTGATTCTTTATACTTATAGTTTCATGTCACGGTGTTTTGATCGATTCAACAATTTGTTTCACGAAATTTTTTAAAAAAACAACGGTAAACAACATTTATGACAAGCTAAAAAAGGAGAAATGGGCTACATTGATTTGGACATATATATGTACTAAAACTTTGAGAAATCAAATACACACAATCGTCTTAATGAAAGCTAACCAAACATAACATTTTTCCATACAATCCACTATAAACAGCATATATTCGAAATTGTGTTCACATATAGCTCCACAACAATGTTTTGGAAGGACACATGTATGCCTTATTTTGCCACCTGGCTTATTACAACAAAATAACCACAAGAAATTAATTGTTTTGCTTCTCACGCATAGCGTGATCTCTTTCAAGACAAAAATTATTAGAGGTTAATAATTATCATGCAACCCAATGCAAGAATACTCATGTCTATTAATTAGACGTTGATACCACTCTTGTATCAGAGCCGGCCGTAAAGCTTTCGGGGATGACGTCGTCGAACAACACGGTAGCCGCCGTTCTTGACAAGGAAGCGGACGGAGAAGGGGCCCTTGAGCGCCGCCTCACTCTTGAGCGACCAGGGTGTTAGTCGATGACTCCTTGAGCGCCACCCAGTCCTTGCCGCCCTTCTCCTTGATCTCCACCTCAGAGATGGCGACGTGGTGACGAGCTCTAGACTTTTTCGCTAGAGCCCTCACCAACCTTGAAGGTGACCTCAGTGCGCCATGAGCCGACGACCAAAATGCCGCCACTGCCACGGAAAGCCGGAAGGAGGACAACGAGGCATTTGTGAGCTAGCTAGTTTGTTGTGTTATCTCC
>CM020183.1:30403856-30461457 GCA_009805545.1 Oryza longistaminata
AGTCAACGGTGTCAAATATTTTGAAACGGAGGGAGTATATATGCACAGTGCTAGCCAGCTAGAGAGTGGTGGACTAGTCCCACTGTTTTGTTCCTGCTCATCGGTTTTGTGGTCGTTTGGCAACTTGCCGTGCTTGTTGGTGTACAGTACGTTATTAGTTTACCGGCGACTTTAGGAGGCTATTCATGTCAACGCCGGCTGCAGCCTGCAAATGCCAGTACCGTGTAATTCCCGTGTGGTTCCAACGTCGTGTTTGTCAAAGCGTAGCACTGGATAGCAGACATGCCCCAACTGCCATAGTACTTCAGAGAGAATCCAAATGCTTCAACCATACGGGCTCCTTTTTCTTATTATATATGCCTCGTTCGGTTCGATTATATTATTTAAATGATTTTTTTTTCTATAGGAATCATGTGCTAGACCTTCAAAATGTATTGATTCCATAGGAATAAAAACATCTACTCCATCTTCTTTGTTCAGCTCACTAAAAGAAAAAAAAATATGTCTTGATCCTTAGTATTGCATATACATTCCTACGCAATTCCATTGCTTTTTAAAAAAATCATGTGACTTGAAAATCCTGTGTTTGGATTTTGTTGCTAGGTCTGTTTGGATGCTTGGTGCACTGCAACCAATACAAACAATGTCGCAATTTATAGGTAGTCGCAGCCTCACCTGCCAAAATGATTTTTTGAGTTAGAACTGCTTAGGTTATTAGAGTGAGGCATTTTTTTTTTCATGTTTTAGAATTTACATAAAAAGTACTAAACTATGGTACTTTAGTTTAATTTACAAACTATTTTCTCTAGAACTCACAGCTTAGAGCCGTGCCAAAAAAGGGCGTAATTTTGGATTAGTTAATACTGCTCCCTTCGTTTCTTTTTTTTTTTTAAATTACACAGTACAACACAGACACTCACAACACACGCGCACTCACCCTTATGAACGCACGCACACAAACTCTACCCTTATGAGTATCTTCGAAGACTGCTCCCTTCGTTTCTTAATAACTAGCACTAGGTAATATTCACTTTAGAAATTTGATCACTTGTATTGTTTGTTGATAAGTGGATAGCCCTTTGAAGGTGGGGTTTTTGCTTGTGTTGTAAAGGCTTTGGCTTGTTTTGGATTAGGTTGGTGGACACTTTTCCTTTCGTGTTCTCTTCTTTTAATGAAATGTTACACAATGAAATCTATTAACATTTATCTAACAATGTAAAAATAATTAATGAGAAAGTCAAAATTATCGATTATTAACAAACGGAGGGATAATTATTTCGTGTTTTCCTCCAAAAACCTGTAAATTTGAGTGTCAAATTTCAGCCTGTTAACCCTCAAACAAAATTTCGGCCTGCCATGTATTTGTGGGGCCTCGAAGTGCAGGAATCCTAATTGGCGCGTATGCGCTGGCGGCGCACGCGCCGGCCCACACGGCCCAATAGGTGGAATTTTTCATATATGTGTAAACTTTCAACCCAGATTTGAAAACTTTCAACTCCGACTTGAAAACTTTCAACTCCGATTTGAAAACTTTCAACTTCAACTTGAAAACTTTCAACTCATATTTGAAAACTTTCAAAGAAAACTTTCAACTCAGATTTAAAAACTTTCAACTCAGATTCGAAAACTTTCAACTCGAGATTTGAAAACTTTCAAATCGGATTCGAAAACTTTCAACTCGAGATTTGAAAACTTTCAAGTACAGATTTGAAATTTTGAAAAATATGAAAACTTCGACTCAGATTTAAAAACTTTCAGCTCGAGATTTGAAAACTTTCGACTTCGATTCGAAAACTTTCGACTCGAGATTTGAAAACTTTCAACTCAGATTCGAAAACCTCTTGTACAATTGCTATAAATAGATGCGAGATGGTGATTATATTGTTATTTTATATTGTCAGGTGCCAAATTCCGCCGGTTGATAAGTAAAAACCTCAGGAAAGAGGGTGACGATACACCGAGAGTAGTATTGATTTAGATATTCATTACAATGACCACGGGTGTACATATTTATACCCATGGGTAGATACTAGTCCTTGTAGGACAAGAAAGAAACTTTTCTAAAGTTAAAACGGAAACATAAAGTCTTTATTGGACACTAAACACACTTTCCTAAAGATAAAAGGAAACTAAAAAAATATTTCTAATTAATAGATAACTTGCCATGCTGTATCCTTTTTGAACTCGGTCACTTCTGGATAAGTTTCCTTTAATTCGATTAATTTCCTTAACCGAATATAGCAGGAATCCAACTATTGGCGACGTGATAATTCTGATTGGCCGATTCTAGGATTCTGAAGCCAATACTGACTCTAGGCAATACTGACTCTAGGCAGATGATGTCTTCGGGGCTTATCAAATTTCGCTACTAACAGATGGGGCAATATTACCAAATTCCCAAAATTTTGGCATTGCCAAAATTTGTTAAGGTTTATTTCGAAAAGTGCGTGCATGCATCAGGCGCCCGCACCTCCCACGCTTGCGCGCCGCCCCCACCAAGCGCCCCATCACAGACGTTGTTGCAACAAATCAACTGCATATTACGGAAACGCTCTAGTAAAGGAATCCGTTTCATTTTTTGTTCCACCAACAATGTTTCAGCTAGTGTACTCGTGATGTTTCACTATGTTCGGATCAAATGTTGCAGTGAATTGAAATATTATTTCGCTATTTGCTGAAATATTGTTTTTATATAGAGTGAAACAACGTCTGATTCTTTAGAAACCGTTTGTATCATACGTTGTAGCAAAATGTTCCACGAGGTGATTTGGTTGTATTTCAGCTTTTCAAAAGACTAAAACATTTTCGAACTACTTAGTGAAACATTCTCGATCTACTTGGTGAAACAACGCTTAATTTTTTAAAAAAAATAGATTTATTCTGGATACAATCTGAACATGCCTTTAGTCAATGGCTCACTGCTAAATAACAACTATACCCCTATTTTTGCCCCTCTAAATTTCTACTACCGTTAATTAGGATGACAGTAGAAAGCAATATGAATCCTTCGATCAAATGAGATCAAACGGCTCAGATTATTTTCTACGACTAAAGAGCACCAAAGTGAGGCTCGTTTTTTTAATGGACAGATTGATAGAGGCGTCTGTTGGTTGGTGTATGGAACTGTACGGGTAGAGCTCGTCGTGGACTGTCCGGGTAGGGATGGCATTGTAAACGCGTACGTGACCTGTGTACACCGAACTACGCGTACTGGAGTGTGTGTGGAGGACCATGTATAGCCTGCCATGGACGATGCAAGTCAACAATTTCACACAAATACTCCCTCCGTTTCAAAATGTTTGACACCGTTGACTTTTTAGTACGTGTTTGACCATTTGTCTTATTCAAAAAATTTAAATAATTATTTATTCTTTTCATATCATTTGATTCATTGTTAAATATACCTTCATGTACATATATAGTTTTACATATTTCATAAAATTTTTTGGATAAGACGAACGGTCAAACATGTGCTAAAAAGTCAACGGTGTCAAATATTTTAAAATGGAAGGAGTATATATGCACAGTGCTAGCCAGCTAGAGAGTGGTGGACTAGTCCCACTGTTTTGTTCCTGCTCATCGGTTTTGTGGTCGTTTGGCAACTTGCCGTGCTTGTTGGTGTACAGTACGTTATTAGTTTACCGTCGACTTTAGGAGGCTATTCATGTCAACGCCGGCTGCAGCCTGCAAATGCCAGTACCGTGTAATTCCCGTGTGGTTCCAACGTCGTGTTTGTCAAAGCGTAGCACTGGATAGCAGACATGCCCCAACTGCCATAGTACTTCAGAGAGAATCCAAATGCTTCAACCATACGGGCTCCTTTTTCTTATTATATATGCCTAGTTCGGTTCGATTATATGATTTAAATGATTTTTTTTCTATAGGAATCATGTGCTAGACCTTCAAAATGTATTGATTCCATAGGAATAAAAACATCTGCTCCATCTTCTTTGTTCAGCTCACTAAAAGAAAAAAAAAATATGTCTTGATCCTTAGTATTGCATATACATTCCTACGCAATTCCATTGCTTTTAATCGGCGTCATGGAGAAAGAGATTTGTGATTAGGACCTGACGAAACGGAAGCCGCCAGCCGATCGCTTTTGTTGACTTCAAACCCGGGGGAAAAATCGCTGGCCGGCGAACGATCGACGACGTGCGCGTCCGGATCCAAACACGCGTAAACAATTATGGATGATGATACGGTACGACGACGACGGTGGCAGAGGAAATTCGGCGAAATTTGCTTGATTTCCCTGGTTAATCTACTCATCAATTGGGATGAATTGGACCACATGGTTTGATGAATCTAATGTGTGCTCTGGTCAGTAGGTTTGAGACTTTGCGTTGACTGATAAAGTGTTAATGCAGCCACGAAGGGAGATGATGGAATATCTTTAATATCTTCGTCGTCGCAGAATATAAAAGATTTTTTACTTTAGCAAAATATTTGGGATGTCGTATATTTAAGGGTTTAGAAGGATAACACTAGCATCGGTTATTTTTCAAGTTCAGATTTGAAAATAGTCTACTTTAAAGATATTTAAAAAGTTCAAAAATAATACAAATTCTCATATTAAATCTATTCCAAGCAGAATTTTAATATAAGCGAACAAGAAAGGAAAGGTTTCAATGAATGTTGTTGTGTTGGTATACGTATCCGTGATGTATTTGAACAAATACCAAGTTAGGCATCTAGAATAAATTATTATGTTTTACTAAATACAAATATGTAGTACATATCATGGACACACGAGTTTGCTAACCGTGTTTAACCCGTACGGTTAGACAATATCATCGTCGAAAATAGAGAAAAATGAGAACAAAACAAAATAAAATAGCGAAAGAATAATGAGATATTTACCCCCAGTATAGTGAAGAACAAATTTATATTAAAATTATGAAATTTTAATGATTCGTCAATCTCAAGATATGTCAGCTCAATCTTCCGAAAGAAGTTTGGTTAAAATTGAAACGATATGATGGAAAAGTTTGAAGTTGTGTGTAGAAAAAATTTGATGTGATGAAAAAGTTGAAAGTTTGAAGAAAAAGTTTGTAAATCTTAATTTGATCGAGCATTTCACGTCTGCCTTGGAAAAAAAAAAGAAGTACTACTACATTTAAATTTAAAGATTCATTAGTTCTTTTTCATTTAAAATTTGGAACTAACAGTTTATTTATCGAGGAACTCTTATACAATTGCTATAAATAAATATAAACCGGATAGTTCCGATTGTTTCACTGACGAAGGGCATATAGACCTATCAAAGCACCTATGCAGTTCTATCTCTTCTCTATTTTTTAAAAACTTAAAACCACAAAATTAATCACCTTCTCATGTTCCGTTTATGAAGGATGTGAACCAACGCATGAACGAATTAGGATCAAAGATGCTAGTGGAAGACAAATGGGTGGTAAAGCTAACGGTCAGGAGTAATCGCAAGGCACAGAGGGGCACGTACACTGTGACACACATAGTATATGTGGTAGAGGGGCCATCAACAACTCGATGTTAACGCCACGGTGGCGGTGATGGAGGGGCTCAGGTGATGGCCTGTTGCGGCTATGTGACATGGGACATAGGTTAGCGTCTATGGTGAGATGGGGTTAGTGCTAATTAATATGGTAGAGCACACCTAGCTGAATATCGAGCGGTGCGTCAGTCGATGCAATACATTTGATAGAGATACAAGATGACGACTCGATGAGGCATAGGTGGGGAGGAGCATGCGGACTTAATGAGAATAATCCTACAATGATACAGGTCTTAGTGTAGATACTACTTAACAATTTTTATTCACGGGAACCGAAAGATTCAATTCGGACTTCGTAAAGCTGGTGTTGCTGCTGTCTGCGTAGGCTACTAGTCTGTTATGTACCAATATCTTACCAACGAAAAATGAGAAATAACATGCTTTTTTTCCAACTTTTTTTCTAAAACAAGACTATAGTTTAAATTCAATTGATTTTTAATTAGCAGGTGCATATATTGTTATGTCCATGCAGCGTGAGAGCTACACAAGAAAGAAGGTCCACGGGAAAGTGTCAAAACTAGAATTCGGCATTATAAGGGGGTAGCGCACGAGACCTAAAGTGAATGGATGCGGAGACAAGGATTTAAAAAGGTTCAGGCCCTCTCAATGAGAGGTAATACTCTACTCCTGTTTAGGGATTTGAATCCGTCGGGTTGTAGTATTGATCTGACGATCGGATTGTGAATCTCTGCTCATGCCCCTTGGAGGGGGCTCCTTGCCCGCCTTATATAGGTTGGGGGGCAGGGTTACAAAGGAAAAACCTAGCCGGACACGTTATCAGTATCCTAATCTATTACTCCCTCCATCCCAAAATATAAGCATTTTTGGACCCTGACACGGTCTCCGAGATGCTACTTTGACTAACAATATCTATAGAAGTAAGATGTTTTAAATAAAAAGAGTTGTATATTATGATAGTTTGTTTAATGATAAATCTAATAGCATCAACTTTACATGATTGATCGTTTTTATTGTTTTGTTATTAATGGTCAAAGTTAAAAATATTTGACTTGTCACTATGCTAAAAATGCTTATATTTTAGGATGGAGGGAGTACATGGTAGTACCCGGTTGGGGCTTTATACCCTGCCTTGGAATACAAGGCAACATAGCAACCGAGTCATACTTTATTACATATTCTATATACATGATCTATCCCCTGTAACCAGTCGGATAGCCCAGCCGTGTGGGTATGCGGTACTCATAATCTCCGCAGAAAGCGTCGGTGAAGGATGGTCGATTGATTTTGATCGGGTGGTGGGGGTCAGGGGTGTGCTTCCATTCGCGCAGGGAAGGGGACATCATGCATGCGAGAATCGCTCGAGAGGGCATGGGAGTCAGGTTGAGTTTACGATGGACGAGGGACTGTAAACCACCGCTATACTTCTAGGCCTTAAGGATTTATTATTTCTTACATTTATAGTTTGAAACTAATGGTATATTTTCTAGATCCTTTGTAACACACTGACAGTGTAAGATTCTTTTTTCTATTTAAAGTTTGGAACTAATTGCGTATTTATTTTATATCCTTTGCAATAGGTTGGTATTCTCGTAGTATTATATAAACTTTGTTGATGACTATAGCTTGGGGCCTTGGCCAACTATATGAAATGAAGCTTAACTTACCCTCAAAGCTGGCTTCGCTTCCATTCTATCCATTACCACTTATTCATGTTGGAGATATGATTAATTACTGTGACTTACATTTTGTTCTAGCATCTGAATAAGCTAAACGATGTACTGATTCTTTATACTTATAGTTTCATGTCACGGTGTGATCGATTCAACAATTTGTTTCCACAAAATTTTTTAAAAAAAACAACTGTAAACAACATTTATGACAAGCTAAAAAGGAGAAATGGGCTACATTGATTTGGACATATATATGTACTAAAACTTTGAGAAATCAAATACACACAATCGTCTTAATGAAAGCTAACCAAAAATAACATTTTTCCATACATCCACTATAAACAGCATATATTCGAAATCGTGTTCACATATAGCTCCACAACAATGTTTTGGAAGGACACATGTATGCCTTATTTTGCCACTGGCTTATTACGCCACTGGCTTATTACAACAAAATAACCACAAGAAATTAATTGTTTGCTTGCTCACGCATAGCGTGATCTCTTTCAAGACAAAATTATTTAGAGGTTAATAATTATCATGCAACCCAATGCAAGAATACTCATGTCTATTAATTAGACGTTGATACCACTCTTGTATTCAGAGCCGGCCGTAAAGCTTTCGGGGATGACGTCGTCGACGACACGGTAGCCGCCGTTCTTGACAAGGAAGCGGACGGAGAAGGGGCCCTTGAGCGCCGCCTCACTCTTGAGCGACCAGGTGTTAGTCGATGACTCCTTGAGCGCCACCCAGTCCTTGCCGCCCTTCTCCTTGATCTCCACCTCAGAGATGGCGACGTTGGTGACGAGCTCTAGACTTTTTCCGCTAGAGCCCTCACCGACCTTGAAGGTGACCTCAGTGGCGCATGAGCCGACGACCAACAATGCCGCCACTGCCACGGAGAGCCGGAAGGAGGACAACGAGGCCATTGGTGAGCTAGCTAGTTTGTTGGTGTTATCTTTCTTGTTTCTTGAAGGGTAGAGGGATGGATCGAGGTGTTTGGTGATCCATGTTGTAGTTGGGTGCGTATTTATAGTGGCAAGGGGCAAAGAAAACCAGGCATGGACGCACGGTGCAGCATAGAGATCGTTGGCCGGCTTTTTCGTTGAGCAACTCTAATACAATTCCTATAAATAGATGCAAACTTGGTAGTCCCGATTGTTTCGCTGGTGCAGGACATGCAGACCTCTCAAAAAGTAGTTATGCATTCCCATGTTTTCTGTACTTATTTTTTAAATTACAAATAATAAAAATTTGTGATGTTCCGTTTATGGAGGATATGGACCAAGGCATGAAAATATTAGGGGCGAAGATGCTAGTGGAAAATAGAGGGGTGGTAGAGCTAACGGTCGGGAGTGATGGCCAGGCACACAAAGGGCCACCGTGTAGCATCCATAGTAGATGTCGCAGAGGGGCCATCGGCAGCTAGCTGTTGATGGAACCATGGCAGTGACGGATGGGCTCATGTGTTGGCCCGTTGCGGGTCTGCTCGATAGGGGACATAGGTTAGCATTTATGGTGAGATCGGGCTGGTGCTAAGTAAATTGATAGAGCACACCTAGGCAGCTAGCTGGATATTGAGTGGTGGCGGCAGTTGATGCAATACATTTGATAGGAATACAAGATGACAACTCGACGAGGCGTATGTGGGGAGGAGCACGTGGCCTTGTGAAAATAATCCAACAATTCTAGGTCTGGGTGTAGATTGTACATTAAAAAGGAGTACACTATAAATTCAATTGAATTTTTTATTGGCAAGTGCACATGTCATTACATCCTGCAGGTTGAGAGCTAGACGTGAAAGGAGGTCCATGGCCAAGCGCCGGGGAATGATGGTTGATTGATTTTGATCGGTGGTGGGGGTTGGGGGCGTTCCATTCGTGCGGTGGAAGGGACATCATGCGTGCGGGACTCGCTCGAGAGGGCGTGGGAGTGAGGATGGGCTTACGATGGACGAGGGACGATAAACCACCACTACATTTTTTAGGCCTTAAGGATTTATTAGTTCTTTACATACATAGTTTGGAATTAATGATATATTTTCTAGTTCCTTTTCCCCGGTGAGCATCCATTCATCCTCTTCCTCATCGCTGTGTACCCACTCACTTTTTTTTTCCCTCCAATTTTGCGTTGAACCTTTGGTTGTTCCTCTTCTAGACCTCGGAGGAACCTTGAAACTTGACACGAATAGTAGTTTGGTTGTTCCCCAAATTTTGCGTTGAACCCTTGTTGTTTCTCTTCTAGACCTCGGAGGAAGCTTTTCTCTTAATTTGCCTTAAAACTTGATACGAATAGTAGTTTGGTTGTTCCCCAAATAGTTTGGGGGTTCAGTTTATTAGATCCGCCCCTGTTTTAGCATAATTTTGATGGTATACTTTACTATATGCGTATTTAGGCGCTAATCAGTTTTTTGTTTTGATTCTAGATACCGTGGGAGCACTGAAGAAAATTGAGAAATGGATGTTTTTCAGCGATTCTACTGTTTCGTAAAGCAACTCTACTGTTAGTGTTGGTTGTTTGAAGATGATTGAGGGGTCAAGGTTTCAGAATATGTTGGGCGGTGCTGGAATTGGTGGTGGTATAGGTTGCAGAGGAAGGCAAGAAAACGAGATGAATGGCTTCCACAATATGCCTTACTACCACAAGGTTGGGGAGAGCTCCCACATGTCCGTGGATAACGCCGACAACCTGAACATGATGAACTTTGTTGGTGGTTCGGTTGCCATGTCGGTGGATAACAGCAGCGTGGGATCAAACGAGTCCCGCACGGTCATGCTCAAACACCCCGGCCTCCGTGATATGCCGGCGCCGAGTTATTCGGTTCACAATAGCGTCATTCATCCGAACCGGGCTATGGCGCCTACTCTGAATGAGGATGCATTGGCTCGGGTATTGATGGATCCAAGCCATCCGACGGAGATACTTAGTAATTACGAGGAGTGGACCATTGATCTGGGTAAGCTCGACATGGGAGCTCCTTTTGCTCAAGGGGCATTTGGGAAGCTTTATCGGGGAACATACAATGGAGAAGACGTTGCTATTAAGCTGCTGGAAAAGCCTGAGAATGACCCAGAGAGAGCTCAATTGATGGAACAGCAGTTTGTGCAGGAAGTTATGATGTTGTCTACGTTGAGGCACCCAAATATTGTAAGGTTCATTGGGGCGTGCCGGAAATCAATTGTTTGGTGTATCATTACTGAATATGCAAAAGGTGGATCTGTTCGGCAATTCCTTGCACGAAGGCAGAACAAGTCTGTGCCTCTGGGGCTGGCTGTGAAGCAGGCACTCGATGTTGCTCGGGGGATGGCTTATGTGCATGCCTTGCGATTTATCCATAGGGATCTAAAATCAGATAACCTTCTAATTTCAGCAGACAAATCCATCAAGATAGCTGACTTTGGAGTTGCTCGAATTGAGGTACAAACTGAGGGAATGACCCCAGAGACAGGAACCTACCGCTGGATGGCACCGTAAGTCATAATCACGCATTCACGCTCATTGCCTACTGTTTACCTTTTTAAATCTCTGTCAAATATGCTTGTCTTGCCTTCATGCAGGGAGATGATCCAGCACAGGCCTTATGATCATAAAGTAGATGTTTACAGCTTTGGGATTGTCTTGTGGGAGCTTATAACCGGCATGCTCCCCTTCACAAACATGACAGCCGTTCAGGCTGCATTTGCTGTCGTAAACAGGGGCTCTCGTCCTGCAATCCCGCAGGATTGTGTGGATTCTCTGAGCAAGATCATGACTTGCTGTTGGGACGCAAACCCTGAAGTTCGCCCATCATTTGCCGAGATCGTTGTCATGCTTGAGAATGCCGAGATAGAGGTTATGAGAAATGTCCGCAGGGCACGTTTCCGCTGTTGTATTGCGGAGCCAATGACCACAGACTGAAACTAATGCAGGATAGAGTACAGAAAAGAAAAAAGAAAAGAGAGAGGACACCATGATATCGGTCGCGTTTGCGTGCCGATATGGAAGTCTCATCCCTGGCCTTCAAGGTTGAAAATTGCTGATTTCTACTTTATCAAATATGGATGGTACCTTGTATGATTGTATATCTTAGCAAAGAGCCGTGTTATGTAATTCTCCGAAATGAGCTATCTTGTGAAATAATAGCAGCTGTATTTGCTGGTTGATCAGCAGCTGTTGTGTGTTCTTTGTCTGAAGCGTCGACCTACTCGTGGTCATCATCTCCTGGTCTTGTTGATTTGAGTCGGTTGTATATGCTGCCATTCTTTGCGCCTCCAAATCCATTTCATATTATTCTCCTTGTGTTGTTTTCCATATGGATCCATGATACTTATCTATGCCTATCATCTTTGTCGAAGTCAAATCTAAAATGTATGTGCCGGTTCCACTCCGGTTTTTGATTATCCTGGTAAATTATGCAGATTTTCCGAGTGGTTTTGTGTCACCAAATTCTAAACACCTATAGTCTGTTGAACTTCCACTTATTGGAGTACTCCGTTCTAAAATACTTTCTTTGTTTCAAAATGTTTTTTTTTTGGTAGGAACAGATATTAAAAAAGTAGGTGAAAATAATTGGAGGAATATTATGATTTAATGACAAAAAGAATGTAGATGAAGAAATTAAATGAAGAATTATTGTGATTGGTTGAGAGAAGATGATAGGTGAAGAAATAGCTTTATTTTGATTCTTTTGGGACAAGATTTTGTGCTCAAAATAAGACACCTTTATTTTCCATAAAGTCTACATTAATATTTTTTTTAACTAATATGAATTAAAAATGTTTTTAGTGGCATGTGTGTAGTATCATTATTCGTATTTTAAAATATTTTTAAAATATTTCTATATGATGATAATTTTGTAGTTATTGATAATGCATTATGACAGAAATTAATGATAAAAAAATATAATGTTAACCACCGTGTAAAAAGCTGGTAAGATGCACATAGTACACCACACCAGTCAGAAAGAAACCATTTGCTGTCCAGGCGACCAGAAGTCAAGCGTAACGGCACATCAGGGTAAAATCTCTCTCCCTTTTTTAAGAGGGATAAAATTACTTTAAACATGTTAAGATTTCAAATTATACTATTAGACACTGAAAAACAGTATGCACAGGGAAAAATCATGTCTTGTTTCCCGAAAGAGCTAATATTCTGACAAATGGTTAGGCAGTAGATTGTACAACGCCAAGAACAATGAATAGTTTGTACAACACGAAGAACAAAGAATTGCACAACAGCAGTTACATTTTGACAGAAATAAGGTTGAAACTAGCACACTTTGTGAACGCTTGATACTTAGATGTTGGCGTTCACAAGGTTTATCTGAATTATGGGAAGGTAAATAAACACATGGATATAGCATTGGCACTCGGCAGATTGGGGCAAGTCTTGGACGGTCTTGGATAGTCCAGGACATGTGTGCTTATTCATCCATACTAGCAGCGACCGTGCTGGTGATCATTGCAGGCTTCAATGTATCTGGTTCAGACCAAACATTGAAGACTCGTAGGAAGGTTTGATCCGCTCTAGATCCGGAAACACAGTGTTACCGGTGTCCATTGTGAACTGAAACACCTGAGGCTCTACTGCTTGATGTTGTCCATCAACCCAAAAGGGTACATTAGAGTTTCCTTCGCTTGGTACACTGGGCAATGTGCTGTTTTGGTTCGAATTCGTAAATTGGATGATAGAAGATGTTTGGTGTCCGGGGTCAGTCAAACCCCTTGAACTAGCTGACAGAAGAGAGAGAGCACGCTGAACATCTAGTGCTCCATCTAGTTTTGAAGCAGTTTCAGATGCATCTGCACCTGCAAAATTGGACCATCAAAGCATTAGAGCGACAGTTGAAAGAAAATAAAATAGTGGTAAGTGATAACAGAAACGTATGAAATGAAAAATCAAGCATACAGCGCCAGTAAATAAAACTAGAGAAAATACTACTCTCAAGACACGGTATTTGATTGTATTGAGCATATCAAGGGGCTCGGAGGATGGAAAGCATTTAGCAATAGGATGGATCTCATAAGTTCACTCGTGCATAGTGGTCAATGGTGTGATACCTAGGCTATAGGTATCTGCCATGATGCCACAAGTGTAACTGGAATGCTGGATTGCTAGTCCTACATGGGTTGTGAATATTCAAATATACATAGTAACTAGGAAAATTTTCATTTCAAATGTTCCTAACTTCAAAGATGGGGGGAAAAAATCTGCAGCCAAGATTTTGGCACTGCATAAGAAACTTGCAATGTTGTGAAACAACAAATTGGGAGTTTGGTTTACAGAAAGAATGCTGAACTATAAACCTCAAAATTCAAGTATCAATGTACCTACACATGTTTATAGTTCGTTTTGGGATAGATGCCAGTATCAACAAACTTGATGTATCAACGCATTTTGGGTAGTGGCCATATGGATTTTACTGTTTTATTTCTTCTTTTTACTAGTAATATGCCAGTGCTTTGCAACGTACCAAGCTCATACAATTGAGGATTGGGCGATTGGCTGGGTGGATGGATTAAGGATAAAATACTGGATGCTACGGTGGTTACGCACACATGAAGGAGCAGGCGACTGCGCACAGTGGGAAGAGGACAGAAGGAGAATGGTTGCGCTTTTAAGGTAGTAGAGATACATATTATGCTGTCAAATTTAGCATTGTAGCCTATCTTTTAAGCCTGTCACTGCACATGGCATGAATGCTAAGTGAAGTAAACTAACTTTGTCAGCATAAGTAAAATTATTCGAGTAGATTAATTTTCCATTCATGATATAAAAAGATCATGGAGCCATACCTTTTATTGGCAAGAGCTCATTTGTGTCATGACAAAGAGTTGGCAAAGCATTTGACAAACGGATATTTGCACTGTCTGCCCCAGCTTTTCGTGACCTTTTGCTTATGTCCATCACTTGGGAGAGCTGTAAGTCAGATGTCCACGAGGAACTTGAAGTGGTGTTTGCATGGTTAAGTGGAGCGTTATTATCCCAGGCGAAACTTATTTGCTGCCTATCATCTGCAATAACATTTGAAATTAAGAAAGAGAAACTTTTAGAAAATTACAAAGACAAGGAGGGAAACTACCCAAGCATTGTTAAGGTCAATGGTAAATGATTTTTTGATTCCTCAAAGAAAACATGTCAGGAGAACGAATAAATGCATGCTCTTTGTTTTGATATACCGTCCAATAGATTTTGCATTGACAAAATCCCAAACTAAAGTGGCATTAATATAATACAGTAGTGGCTAAGGCTACTATCCTATATGGCCATACATGCTATTATTTTCATAGAAAATAGTGAAGGATCCAGCTAAGCATTATTTCAGGGAAATACAGTGTATGACATCGTGAGATATAATCTTGATTTTTTTTCAGATATTAAATATGCATCACATCAGCCAACCACCAACAATTTTCTCCAATATATTACTAGACAGAAACTACAAACAACACTGTGATTGACTTTTGTAGTTTATATAGGTCACGAGGGTATTACCAAACAGTGATCGTGGTAGTGTTCCAGAGCCAAAAGCAAACACATCTGTCTGTGGTTTCCGTCGACGGGCATTATGATCAGAAAGTCGTCTCCGGCAGCTCCGTTTCTCCTGATCAAACTCCGAAGGCGCGTGGAACCTTGATAATCCCAAGATAGAACAAAAAAAAATCATCAAAACAACATAAACATGCCACAAAACGTAATGAATTATTGTTTATAACCACAATGAAACGCAGAATTTGGTCACAAGGAGTTTCTGGCAAAAGCAGATGCAAGCATGCAACTATAGCAATCACTCATTGTACTAACACACACTTCTTTGCTGAAAATACACATTCACACAAAGGCTGTGTTTAGTTGAGGGGGAAGTTTGGATTTTGGTTGAAATTGAAGATGATGTGCCTGAAAAGTTGTGTGTGTATGACAGGTTGATGTGATGGAAAAGGACTGAAGTTTGGATCCAAACTTTGGATCTAAACACAGCAGAGCCACAGGTCGTCCTACCAGAAAATCAGGAAGCCTTGCCTTGCACAGACAATTCAGTGTCTTGGCAGCTTTCCAGATGCAGGGCGTACAGGCAAATTCCAGCACAGTACTATCGACGGGGAAACAGGATCTTACCTCCCCAAATCAGGCAAGGGGCAGAGAACCTTGTGACCAATCAGTCATGCACAGAGTTTCACACTGTACCAGCACAAAATGGCCACATACATATTTATGCCCTATCTTTTACTGCACAGGTAGTATAGTAATAGTCGTACTAATGATTACTACTATGCACTTAGGCATATCGAAGCAATTCAAACAGGGCGCGAATTCGCCCAATCGAATCACTAATCGAATCAATTAGTAGTAGAACTTTAGGGCTTGTTAGAGAGCTTCTGACGGCCGCAGTTTCTCCTAGAGAGAAGTCAGCTTCTCCAGATTCTCACCAACTATGCTTCTCAGAATCTTAGGCGCGGCATTGGAGGAGAGGAGAGGGAGAGGGGAGGCGAGGGGGCCTGACCTGCTGCACTGCTGGCAGAAGCGGCGGATGATGTCGTTGGCTTTTTAATACATGTTTAATCATTCGTTTTATTCAGAAATTTTATGTAACTGCATAAGATATAAACCATGCTTAAAGTACTTTTAGTGATAAAACAACTCACAACAAAATAAATTGTAATTACGTGAATTTTTTTAATAATAACACGAATGGTCAAATGTGTGTTCAAAAAGTCAACAGCGTCATCTATTAGAAAACGGAGGTAGTGTTAATTTTACTCTCTCTATCACCAAAATAGACTACATGTGTTCAGGGAAATATGTAAGTGTAAATCACATATGTAGTAAAAACTTGAAAACTATCATTGGATTAAAAAAATAGATACTCGAGATTTGCTTTTACTCTTTTTGACGTGGAAAAATCTCAAGCGTCCATTTTTAATCGAATGATAGTTTCCAGTTTTCCATTGTGTATCTTGTTTAAACTATATTTTTTCCCTCGTATAAACTGCTCATGTATGCATAAATAACATGGCTCTATCTTTTATTCTATTGGATGCGTACATTAATTTTATTGAGATAATTGAAATGAGGATGCGGTTGACTAGTTTGTATAAATATTTAATGTTTATGATAATATTTGATTAAAAATTTAAAGCTTTTGCTATAAATATTTTCTTAAATGTTTAGTTTTGAAACAAGAAAACAGTATGTCTTTATCTTTTTCTTCAAAAGTAACAACATATAAACTTTTTAGATTTCATAAATTTACTTTGATATAAAATTGATGAAAAAAGTTTAAAAGTTTGACCGAATTTAGCTCTAAACGTTAAATATTTGTAAGCAGAGACAATTATATATTTGTAAGCAGAGATTGTTATATAAGGTTGTATTAGTTTATGCATATAGCATAGAGCTATAGAAGGAAAATAAAAATACAATAGGCCATGGCAAAACCATAAAAAAAAACCTTCAAACCGTGTGCCGACGCTGATGTGCATATGATTTTTTTTGTCAAATACTATATTATGCATGTCAACGAGGAGCAGTAACAACCTAACCATTATATATTCTGAGCTCAGTTCCCAACCCTATCACCTGTATGAATAAGCTTGAAAACCTTCTAGACTGTCACGGTGCTACTACCTTTTAGATTCATACTACTATTATATATCACGTCAGTACTAAATTTTTTAAAGAAGTAGATTAAAACATGTAGACAAGACAGTATGCTCATACTTAGACACAAAACTGTGTGGTTTAGTATTTTCGTTGTCAACTAGGGTTGTGTGTCTACTTGATAGAGAATACCCAGAGTATATAACTACCATTCTACAACTATTAAGGGGATGGCTATAGTTAAAAAAAAAAAGTACCCTGCTATATTTTAGAACCTATTGCCTTGATACTATATATTAAGTTTTTTATACTGCTGAAAATTTTATACTTTTCACTAAAACCTTTTTACGCTACCTAATTATCAGAAAAAATGATCTTATCAATGCTACTAACTTTCATGTAGGAATGGTACTTGGTAGGATGTAAAGTGATATTTCTCATGCTAACGAAATACATTATGAGAGCGAGATTTTTGGTTCTGTAATATATTGACCTGTACTAGTGTTGGAGCCCACTTGTCCTTGAGATTTACAATCCATTGTTTGTGCATGGGCGAGCTTTAAATACTACCTCCGTTTACAACTATTTTTTAATGTGTAACTTTTTTTTACGTACATTTGATAATTCGTCTTATTTTATTTTTTTAAAAAAAAGAAAATTAAGTTATGCTAAAGAACATGGATGATAAATCAAGTCACAATAAAATAAATGATAAAACAATGATCAAATATATCTCAATAAATCAACGGCGCCTTATATTAGAAAAATGGAGGGAGTAACACTGAAAGTTCAGAGGACGGAATTCATCTTGCATTATATAGCTACAAAGAAAAACCTAAGACGGAGCCGGTCAAGAGATGGAGAAAAAATTTCAATTCTTTTGACAAATGACAAGTACAGGGGCTACGACCAATTTAGGGAGGGAATGTCTGTGCGAACAGTACACTAACTCGGAATTTTCTTGACTCCTCGAACAAGTCTGTACACAAGGGAAGGTGGGCATTGGGACATGGGACTTGGGAGGCTCTGGTTCAGCTACTAGTTGATCAAATGCGAAAGATTGACTTGGTAGGATTTTTTTTTTCTTTCTTTCCTTTCTAAATTGCTAATCATATGCCTCTCACTGTTGCATGAGCTAGTAGTTAGGCCGATAGTCAGACAACGCTTTGACCATCATTGAGACGCATATGAAAATCCGCTAGCTTTTGTTAGGAGCAAATTCTTCGACTAGATTATCATAAAGCCACATATTTAAAGAGGTGTATTATAAAACTACAGATTTAACATTAAATCTATCACAAAACTATATATTTGGATCGTTTCAGAAAATTAAATATTTAGTGATGAAGTTATCATATAACTATAGATATTTTCGAATTTAGATCTATAGCACTATTATTTTTCCAAGTTATAGAAGCTACAGTTTTGTGGTAATATTGATGTTAATTATTTAGTTTAGTGATAATGATAAATTTGATGCTAAATCTGTAATTTTAAGATACATTTTTATAACTATAGTTTTGCGATATTTTGGTCAAAATAACTGTAGTTGCGTAAAATTTACTCTTTTATTAATAACAAGTCTTTTTCTTTTTTTTCTCTTTCTTGGTTTTCATGGAAATATAATCTCGATGGTCAAACACAACACGGTTAATTCGAACATCAAATTTCTGCACGAGTTTTGTATCATGTTTTGTACTAGGAAAGAGGTATTTCACCACATGTTTTTTCATGCATCCTATATTCCTATAGAGACATGAAAATGATCGCGCCGATCAACTTCTCTTATTTTCTTAAACGTGTAGAATTTGCTCTTGTGATTGTTGAGAAATAATTGCCTATGTCAGCAGTAGAGTATAAAATCATTGTCATCATAAAAAGAGGCATTGGTGGTCGTTTTCCGTTTCTTTCGGTTGTCTTTTCGTCGTGAAAAATAAGAAGAATTCTTTGATAGGAGGGTTTATGTGTGATAATGACGATGATAAGGTGATCAACCCATTGTCACAAGTTTTTCCCTTTCTTCTCAATTACCCTACAGTTTTCTAATACCTATTCAAGTTTTAAAATATTTTTTGTGCCCCTAGTATTGCACACTTACCATTTTGTTGTTTGCACCAGAAAAGTACAATTCTAGATATTAAAAGGGAAAAATAAGAAAGCAGTACTAGGTTGCTTCTGCCACTTACCCAATAAACTAACTATATTTTTTCCTAAAGAAGCATAAAGAGAAACATATATAGATAGGACCCTGAAATGGGAATGATGAATTGATGAGTCACCGTCCAGCGTCCACTTGTCCAGTGTAGATGATTTGAACATTTTGAATTCATTATTGTTTGAATTTTGATTGGCCTGGTTGAGAAAACCAATGAAACGTGAGTCTACTTTGATTTGGCAAAATCAAAATCTGCCAATAGAGGCAACACATGTGTACATGACGCAGCTACCGCTTTTAGGTCAGATCCGAGGTGTAAGCGGATCCAAATTTTGGTTATAGAATATTGCGATTTTCGGTAATTGAATCCTCGGAGAGATCTGTTGACATGAACGGCAACCACGTCATCCACGTGAATTTTGCTCGTGGGCATTTTTAAATGGTGAGACAAGGTTGCTCATTTTTTAAGAGTAAATTAGTCATGAATCAGAAGCAAAGCAGAACCAAAAACTTCAACGTGAGAGAATCCGGTCATCCGGATTTCCAGTGACGCAATGAGCTGCTGATTCTCATCTTCCGTATAGCCTCCTTCAGTTTATTAGCCGTAGCTAAAATTTAACTTTAAAACCTTATTAATCGTACAGTTTATTTTGATGTTTTAATTGTAATTTAATTTTCATTATTAGATTTTAAGTTGCTAAGAATATATATATATGTAAAAGGTTTTTCCTTATAGATTTTTCTCTTTTGCCGCTAATAAACGTTACATTTTATAAGCCACTATAGGTGAAACGATAAAGCAGTGTTCAAATCGAACCTTTTCTAACTCTATTCTTTCTTTCTTTTTTACGTGCACGCTTTCTAGACTATTAAATTATGTAATTCTTTATGCAAAAAAGTTCTATATAAAAATTGTTTTAAAGAATTATATGTTAACCTTAATTAATCATGCGCTAATGAGTTAATGAGTTACTCCCTCTGTTTTAGGTTATAAGACGTTTTGACTTTGATCAAAGTCAAACTATTTTAATTTTGACTAAGCTTATAGATAAATGTAGTAATATTTATAATACTAATTAGTTTCATCAAATCAATAATTGAATATATTTTCATAATAAATTTATCTTGAGTTAAAATTATTGTTATTATTTTCTACAAACTTAATCAAACTTAAAATAGATTGACTTCGACCAAAGTCAAAACGTGTTCACGCAAGCGTTGCGAATGCCCTTGTATGAACCCAGGGTCGAAACAAAACAATGCTCGCGATTCTCTGAAATTGATTCCCGTTTTGTAATTAATCTCAATCATGGCCTCTACTTAATTAATTTCCATTTCATTTTTGCAGATTTTGGTGTCAATCAAGCTCTCAATCTAGCCTGCTAGCCAACATTGTAGGCCATGACGATGGAGATCCATCCTGCTACTCGATGCAGCAGCAGAATTGGTAGAGGGGCGGCACACACTGTCCTCCCTGTGGGTAGCCTCCGGCCGTCTTGCACCAGTTGTCGCAGTCACGTATATCCTCGCATTTGCCTCGGCACACGAACTTGCCCTCTCCTGCATCCATCAGAAAAGAAAAATGCCAATGTTTAGTTCACAAATCAGCCACATCCAAACAGAGTAAATCATAGTTTGAAACTCCGATGTTCTCTTTCGATACGAGTAATTATGAAGCGTAAAAAGCAGAATCGTAATAGTTATTTGAGGGAAACAATATTATCTATATCTGTACTAATATAAAAGATAGTAGTGGTGGTGATGAGTCTGCCACCACCACCACCCAACTACCATACGGGACCCATGAATTGTGAGTTGCTTATCTCTTAGCCCCCACATATTATAGATCTCGTCGAAAGAAAAATATAACAATAGAATGTTATGAAAATTTTCATCTTTACAAAATGGTAGCAAAATTAACATAATGATAATATATTATTATATTAGACAATTAGAAAAAAAACCGTTGCAGCACACGCGCATTATGCTAATCTTAGAAAATCTTGCAATGTATACCTGAAGGGACAAGGAGAGCAGCAATGGCTACAGCAATGACAAGGATCTTCCACATAACAGAAGACAAGGTGGCAGCCATCTCGCTGTTAATTGCAACCCACTGCTGAATGCTCTTCTGCTTGGATTTGTTGGAAGCAAGATGGTTTGAGACTTTGAGTGATGCTGCATCGCAGTCATCTCTGATCATGTGTATATATAGCAGCAGGATAGTAAATAAAGAGGGTAATTTTGGTGAATAGTAGCATTCAGCTAATCTAAACCTCTAGAAGGATATGCATTTATGGCTCTTCTAAGTTTAACATGCCATAATGTCTCTATTTGTTAGATTAGATACAACAAGGATAAGGCACTTAATTATGTGCCAAAGATAACCATGCTAGGGCTCTTTTACCATGTGACTATTTGTGACCGTTTTTAGACTCATTGACAATTTGACACATGGCAGAATAAATCAACCACCTATTTTATATTTAACAAATTAGGTTCACATTACCTTTACGGAATTAAGACGCCTGCACTACATCAGCACGATAATATTTGGTTTTACTATTGTGTTTCACAGAAATAAAATGACTTCCAAGTTTATACACACCCCCAGCTGGTTTATGAGCCACTGTTTAGTATTGTAACAGAGCAATATTTCTGCAGTCGTAAATTGAAATCTTTGATTAAATTAGCTAACAAGTGTGCGGACATCAACAGCTGAACAGATTTCAGATTGTTCAAAGGTGAGTTGCAGTCTATTTTACAAACAACACTGACCTGACAAGTGACAATCACCCTCATATACAAAAAAATAAAAAAAAAGGAAAAGAAAAAGAAAAACAATGGCGCAATGTGCAATCTGTTACTATTAGAAAGAGCTGCGGAAAATTTGACTCAGCTAGAAGATAGAACTCCCATTTCAATCTTGTTATTACTCTTCCAGTTTTTGGTGCTTTTGAAGGAACAACTTTGATCTTATATCAGCCTAGCGAAGGACGAAACGAAAAGTCAAATTAGTACCCAAGATACAAAGTGCTGACAAGATGAAACTTTAGGTATACTATTTACAAATTCTACCTGGCGAATGGGCTCAGGAATACGATAATTACTGCAGAACTTCACTATCCCAATGGCTGAATCAAGCGAAATGCGATGCCCAACTGAGATGTAGATCGGCTTCGATGAACCAGGGCAGGAGCGCATCGCCTGGGATAAGTTAGTAGTTTAGTTCCAACAATAGAAACCCTTTCAATATCAGGAAATACATGGCAGAAATGAAGTGAAGGATGCATTCAGAGGTCCTACAGCTCCCCATGTTGTCCCAGACTGTCCAGTCAATAAAATTAACTCCTTGTTGCAGTTTTCTTTTGCTTCTAGTTGTCTTCTCACTTCAGATTGGTTAAGGCCATCCACATGGTGCAGCTGGGGCATTCAAAACAATGAGGACTTAGTCTTCTCTCAAATGGTCGGAAAACAACAACTAGATGAGAGAACTTCAATAGGAGTAGTTGCAATGGCAGTAATATTAATACATTTTTTCCAACTCCAATGGTCGGCAGGTCTGCAAGGACACCAAGATGACAAGCTAAACCAAAACCTGTTGAACATATGTAAGTTAGAGGGTCATGCATTCAAGTAGTTTATTGATGCAGCTTGCAGTGTATATACATAACTAGACATGCTGTACTCTATCACCAAGTCAATTGACTAGGGACTACAAGGACTGTCAAGGTAGTTCGTTCTAAAAGAATATAATATAATCATGTTATGTGTGTGATTCTGCAGTTTTTTTTTTCTAATCACATGAATCATCTTAGTCTTACAAACTAAGATTGCCATGATACTAATCACTAATGAGGTATACCTCGTGGATGAAGTAATCCATTTCCATCAACCATGAGTACCTGTCAGTTCATCAAGTTAAACCATAGAGAAGGCACTGGCAAAGGCAGCAATTAATGTAACTAGTGTTAAATGTAAAACTAGAAGACGCTAACATATCTAAAATGTAATGCCAATGCTTATGCCATTAAGCATTCCAGATCAAAATTCTAAAATAAATGATATTTATGATGACAAATGATTATACATCAGTGCAGACAATTCACACTGTTTTCACAGTCAAAATGGAAACAACATATGACAATATGGAATGCTACAAAGCGTAAAGCACAGTAATCCTATTTACAGAAGGATAAATTGCAAGTACGACAAAGCAACCTGAGGGTAGAAATGCCGGTTGTTTGTCTTCATTTTTTCCAAGAGTCCTAGAAGAATTGGAGCCTGTAACAAGTAGCGCATGTTGACACTTTTAGCTGTAGCATGATAACAATATACTTGATGTATATCTTAAACCATCTAACAAAGTAGAACAATTAAAAGAATAGTTAGCATATAACAACAGTTTATCCACGTCCAATCATAACTTGATTTTGCATTGAACATGCTAGACCCATCTATGGTTATACAGATAAGAAGAAAGAATAGTTAGCAAAAACACAATAAATATGAATGTACCCATCTTGATTTTGTTTCATTGTTTGCTTGTCTGCCTGTTCATCACTACAGAAAATGAAAATGTCTAGGCCCCTGAATAATAATACAGAAGGCATGGATAAACCGTTGCTCATGATCTAGCAAACATATGTTTTGATCAAACCAAACACGCCAAAATAAGAGGACACACGATACCTCTCTGAAAGCAAGAAATCCTGGAATATATGGCACTTGCAGTCGAACAACATCGAACTCTTCGTGGACAACTTCTGAAGTACCAGCATCTAAAACTACCAGTGCAGCACACGCCGTAGAAGGGTCTTCTTTCGAGAAGCTAATGTCAACACCTCCTATATACTTCAGGTTGCCCTTGTCATTAGCATTGCTCTGATCTGAATTTGAGCCCATTGAAGGTAAATTCCACCCAAAATCATCCTCAAGAATGAGCTTGCTCTTTAGCATGTCTTGTGTTCTACAGCACAGAAAAAAACCAGCATGAGATGTGAGCTGACTCCTCTTGATTGGTGAAGGGTTCTGAGGGCATACTTGGCCCATTCTTGCTTCTGCTGCATCAACTCACAGTCATCTCCTCCTTCTGAAAACCGTGGGGTATTATCCATTCCTCTTGTGTTCCTCACAAGCCTGCAGAATCTTGCACAGCGGTCCGGAAATCCAAAAAAAAAAAAACGGCTGCAAACCTGAAAAATTCTAGCTGCGTTCTGCATCAGCATAATGATTTGTCTTGAACCGTAAAATTTGAGCACTGTGGAATTGCGGGGCGTACTGACAGGGAAGAGAATCGAAGAATCAGGTGGCGAGAGAACTCGCCGAGATTCTCTCACCTGATACGTCGCCGTCGCCCGATGCCGCCGCCGGCAAAGCCTACCCTCTCATCTTCCTCTTCCCCTTCACAGGCCTCCTCTTCTCCCCGCAACCGCAACTCCCGTCCTCCACCTCGCCGTTGCCCACCTGCTCGGTGACCGTGGCAGCCCTCGTGATGACAGCGGCGGCGAGCCGGAGAGGCGACCGTCGCCGGCGAGGCGCGCGCGAGAGATGCAGAGGAAGTCAGCGAGACGCCGAGAGCCCTCGTGTCAGCCACTCAAGCGAGTCACGGAGACTGACAGGTGGGGACCACAAAAGAGAGTTGACAGATCGCAATCTCGGCCCATCTCGCTTTGCCCGGGAAACTTGCGACGGGTGGGCCACAATTGCGGCCCGGATATGTTACACAATGGGCCTTTACTTCGAAGAACTTTTCCCTGATTCGTTCGTACAATTCTCAGATAAAAAGTTCTTCGAAGATCATCTAAATGAGAACTCGTACATATAACCAATCATCCAGAGAATATGAAACTTTCATGATGTGCACGTTCATGCCCAAACCAGTCACCAAAGCTTTTGGGATTGTGACAATGTTGTTCAAACTCGCACAGCATGGTTGTGTTGCTAATTTCTCTTCGTAGATGTTCTTAGGGCTCGTTTAAAACTTCATAGCATATTAGCCGCTGGCAAAACGGAATGACTCATTTGCGTATGATCAATTAAGTATAAAATACTATAAATTTTTTAAAAAAGTTTTATTTGATTTTTTTTAAAAAAAAATCTTATATACAAAAAATTTACACAAAACATACTACTCCTCTTATTTACTGGATATTTAACGTCGTTACTTTTCTAAACATGTTTGACCGTTCGTCTTATTCAAAAAAATAATTTTGTGAAATATATAAAACTATATATACACATAAAAGTATATTTAACATTAAATCAAATGATAGGAAAAGAATTAATAATTACTTAAATTTTTTAAATAAGACGAACGGTCAAACATGTTTAAAAAAGTCAACGGCGTTAAATATTTAGGGACGGATGGAGTATTTAACTGTTGAAAACATGTTATTTGGAGTTGATGTTTAGAATTCAGGTAATGGAAAACTCTGAACTTGTATCCGATATATCAGGAAGTACCCTGAACAATCTGCATACATCATTCAACACATGAAACCAAATCTGCAGGGAGAGATCATCCGACTGCTCTGCCGACGTACTCGACGTCGAAGAGGAGAGTGGAGTTGGGCGGATGACGCAGGAGGTGGGCTCCCAGCCTCTGCACCCGGCTCCCTCGCGCCGTAGGCCAGCTCCGGCGGCAGCCTCAGCGACCTCTTTCCACCTGAACATTCAACCACATTTCCATTCAGCTTCACCATTTCACTCTAAATTGATTACAAAATCGAGGTGAATCTGATCGCAGATATGGTGAGTTCATTTCAGATTTTTGTCATTTTTCAGGGTTCAGTTCAGGCAGGGAGACGCACCGGCGAGCATCGGGGGACCCTTCGCCGCCACTATGCCCTGGCCCATCCTTTGATCACCTGAAGAATATCAGTGAATGCAATGTGGTGATCTTGGTATCAGAGATGGTCTATTCATCGTGTAGCTGCGTATCGTTGCGATTAGTAAATGTTTGATATCTTGCAGAATCTTGCTGTGCTGATTGGTTGACGTGTTTACCTCTCCGACGCCGACGCGGAAGGTGAGCGGCTTCCGCGCTTGTAGCTGCTGTCGAACACCGTGCCGTCCTCCAGCCTCCCGGTGTAATGCGCCTGCGTGGGACGAACGAAACACACGGCGAGGTTAGCAAGAACCCCGAGACCTCGCCTCGCCGGCGACGGCGGCGGCGGCCGCGGCGGCGGTGGGCAGGTGCGTGCTGCCGTGCTGACCTTGATGAGCTGGCCTTGCTCGGCGGCGGCGCCGGGCCGACGACGCGGTCGCAGAAGGCGAGCCCGTTGGGCGCCACCTCGAGCGGGCACTCGCCGCCGGAGGCTTCGGCCGCCGCGGGGAGCACGCGGGAGAGGATGGCGGCGGACAGCACGGCGGCCACGGCTCGCGCCGGCGGAGGGCGACGACGGGGGTGCTGTTCTTGGCGGCCACGGCGGCGCCGGCGTTCCGGCTCGGAGACGACACGGGAAGTTTCACGCTGGGGTTTGGGAGGCTGAGCAGGAGGCGGGACAGCGGCGAGGCGGTGGCGGTGGTGCCGGCGGCGGCGGAGGGAACCATGGCTTGCCGGCTCCGTCCTCTGCTGCTGCCTCAGTTCATTCCAGAGCTCTCCAAACCAGAGAAACACAGCGTAGCGTTGCAGAAACGGATAAGGTTTAACGTCTACTGAATCGTGGACGAATCCTTGGACGACGTGGGTCAATCTCGACCATCTGTATTGGATCCAACGCGCCCAAAGTAATGTTCTTTTTCATCCTTTTGGAGAGCGTCCTGGTAGTTTTTCCCCATGAGGGCCTCCTGAACCGTACCAAAAACATATACTTCCTTCTAAAAAAACATATACTTCCTTCTAAAAAAAAACATATACTTCCTCCGTTTCAGTTTATAAGACTTTCTAGCATTGTCCATATCCATATAAATATTAATAAATCTAGGCACACATTCATATAGATGTCTAGATTCATTAACATATATGTGAATGTGGGTAATGCTAGAAAGTCTTATAACCTGAAACAGAGATAAATTTGGAGAATTTCTATATTATAGGAAAATCGTAGGAAAGTCTTCGAAACAAAGATTTAATCCTATACTTTTGTTTTAAAATCATATAAAATGGACAATTCTACAAAAAAAATTAGAGGAAAATTACAAGAACTCTAAACCCTTGAAAAATTTCATGCGAGTCTATTTATCTAATTCGATTCATGTGTTTTTTCCGCGGTCTACACAAACCACTATTTCTATATTTTTCTTATGTTTTGTTGTACTCTATTTTGCATTTACGTTCACGTTTAAATCCTTTGCTCTTTTTCCATTATTCCATTTTTTTTTCAATACTACGTTTCAAAGAACCATGTAATTTGGATTAAAGATGATGGATTTGTTTATGTGAATTAGTCAAATATTATATATTACAAACCTTAAAAATAAATTTAAACACAAAGCAGTCTAAACAATGAACAGTTCTAATGTTTAAAGTTTACGGAGAAATCGTGAAGTAAGCGTTGCTCAATTGTTTAGATTCTTCGTGGTGGAACCAGCCTACCTGGGTACAAGTTCTAGATTTGACACATGTGCTCACATTCACGGCTAATTATTCTTTCAGAGGTAGGTGATGTACCTGCCGACAGCGAGACAACATGGTGACTTCGTCAATCTCGAGATATGTCGACATAGTCTTCCGAAAGGTCATAGCGGTAGGGTGTGCGTGTGTGCATTCATAGCAATGAGAGTACACGCATTGTGAGCAAATGCGTATGTATGTTTCGAAAAGATTTTGTAGAAATCGAATTTTTTTGGAGCATGGCACGAGTAATCCACGACCAATAATCAGAGGTCTGAGATTTTGTTGACATGGCAATTGGCAAGTTGATCTGGTCCACTCGTGCTAACTAGGAATTTATGTGGCAAAACCAAAAGTGGCCCCCGCATGTCATCATCACCGTCCTCCCTTCTTCTCTCTAGCTTCTCTCTCTCTCTCTCTCCTAAGGGGGCGCGCGGTCAAATTGGAGCAAGGGCTGTCATCTATGTTGAATCGAAGGAGAAGTCGCGGCCGTCATCTATGTTGGGACCTCCCCTTTGAACTTATCTAGCAAACAGTGTGAGTGTCTTATCGGAAGACGGCGGACCATGCCGATGCTACCTTTACCTTCGACCTCATCAGCTCATCGCTTCTGTCGACCAGTCGAGGAGCGATAAAAAGGTGCCTGGCCGGACCGCCACCGTTGACTCGCTGTGGAGCGCATCCCACTAGTGGAGACAAACCAAGAGTCGGTGAATAAGCCGAAGAACGAGCGGCTCGGGACGGGAACTAGGACATGGTGACGCAACCACCACTCAAGCTCAAGTTCCACCTCCACGGCTCCTCCTCCTATTCTCAACATGATTGGGTAGAGGCGGCGAGCCCACCCCTAGTGGTGGGGAGGAGCGTCCCACGAGGATGAGCATGAGTGGTGGGGAAGAGCCCACTCCAGCATCACAGGACCGCAGGAGTACCTAAGGCGGAGTTGCTGGGGCATTGGATCCTCTCCTTCACCGATGCCTTCTCGCGGATGGCTGGCTCCCTCGCCTCCCTTCTCTTTTCCTCCACTGTGGCTGACCACCAGAGCCACCTCGTCACTGACCTCCCACCGTTGCCTCGTGCGGACGGTCTCGCCAACTGTCACCCCTCTCCTTGCCGACGAGCTCCTATGAAAGAGAGGGGAGAGATGGAGTAGGTGGGGCGATGTGGAAGTCCACTTATATGTGGGCCCACTTGTTTTTTAATTTTCTTTTTGCTGAAACACGTCAGCAAAAACAAGCATCCATATTGTCATGGGATCTGACTTGAATGGTTTTACTATGATGGGGTTGAAGATGTCTGATATTGCAGTTTAGAGTTATCAATTAAACTCGACGGAAAGTTGAGGAATGAAAATGGACTTATTCCTCCCTAGATCTCTGAAAATTTCTGGGCCAAAGCCTTCCTGGCCTGCTCAACATTATCCGGCCCATCTACCCAACACACCTCATCTTACAGCCCATACAACTACCCAAACCTGACATCCTTCATCAAATTTCTGCAGGCAACCAACGAGATTCTGAACAAATGCGATATAATAAAACCCATCGATATCCTCGTATACAGTACACTCATGGCGATCCAACACCGTCGCTGTCTTCAGTTACACGAACGCACGATCTCGCCGGAAAGACCGCCGCTTCGGCCGGCGAGCCACCGGAGTTCGGCGTGTGAGCCTCCAAATCCGCACCACTTGGCTCTCTCTCTCCCTACGCACAAATGGCGTAGCAAAACTTCGTTAGGTTTCGGTCATTTTCAGCTGCAATTCTGATCTCTCAATCTCTTCCACACACGCCGCCGCCGCAGTAATGGCTCGATCTGCAGCATGTGCCTGACCAAACTCTCGATCCATCCATCGGTAAGTCAGGTTTTGTACTTTCGTTTGAACTGGTCTGCGAAGAAAACTAAAATAAAATCTTTGTTATTAGAGAGACAGTTTGATCACAAATCACTCCTGTGATCGTGGTCCAAAATCCAGTACTTGTCGGTGTCAGTACTACCGTCCTGTGTTGACAAGTAACTCTTAGTGATTGATGCTCATCTTCTCTTCTCCTTGACAATTGTAGGAAATGAGTAATTCCCAATTTTAGACTTTGTTTAGATAAAAAGAAAAGAAAGAAGGAGAGACAATCTTGCGAAATTAGGTTTCATGCGTTGCAAACAGCGGCACCATTAACAGGAGCATATCGTCATCTCTGACATGTAGTGAGTCAAGTGACACAGCCCAGGACTTGGGCCAGATTACCAGAATGGACAATTGGAGTCGCTCACCTGCTCATGATCCATCATCTCTCTTCTTCTGTTGCTTTAGGTTGCTTGCTTCACTGCATCTTAAGCTTGTACTAATGCAAAACTTGCACTCAAAAAGATTAGTGTTGTTGTTTTGCTAACCACACAGATAGAGAGACATGAAGTCAGAAGCTCAGATCATCTGCTCTGCTCCTGCATATGCCAAAGCCCTCCAACTCCATGTTTCAGAAACCATGACAGGAGCATCCACACAACCAATTTTTAGCTTAGTGATCAGCAAAGCAGCATTGTGTATGTCATGTCAAAATCCAGTGATTAATTGGTGGAAGGTGACTTAATCCAGATGCACCAAAGCTATACTATCCTTATCCACTGAAGCACCCAAAAAAAGTCTTTCAGGGACAAAAGTGCAGTGCAGTGCAGACGGCAGGCCTGCTCAACTGTATTTTGACCGCCTGCTGTTGCGACACTACCAAGTACACCAAACCACTTCAATCTCAAGCTTTCTTTTTATGGTCCTGGATCTCACTGGCGTCATCTCTTGACATCTTAATTTTATTTTGGAGCCTGCTAGGCTGCTAGTTTCCCTTGATTTGCTTTTTTCGACTTATTCACCGAATTATTAAAACATATTATTTATTACATGCTTTGGGCTTATTCGGATCACGGGATTGTAAAAACGTAGGAATAGAAAAATCGTAGGAATATGATAGGAATGTATGTGTAAAACAGAGGATTGAAAAACACAGGAATTCTGTAGATAGGATTAGTAAACATGTGTTCGGATAGGCAAAGGAAAAACATAGGAAATGAAAAAAATGAGGTAGGAGTGGATGGAAATTTTCCTTTGTTTCTCTATTGATTCCACATGAAAGGAATTTTTCCTCTGATTTTCCTTTGGGTCGATTCCTATGAACCGAATGTCAGGAAAGGAAATATTTCCTATCTACAGTATTCCCTTGAAAATCCTACAAAAATCCCTCAATCCGAAGAGGCCCTGAAAGTTTGGCGCCCACTGCTCCTTTGGGCCGCCGGCCCAGCTTCCCTTTTTCCTCCCTCCTCTAAATTAATTTTAAAATATTAAAACTTCAAATCAAATTTTATCATACTAAATAAACCTATGTGAAAAAGTTTTTAAAAAACAAAGTTGTGTAACTTAATGAGATCTACTAATTTTATTTTGGTTATTTCTCCTTCTGAGTTTGATTGACCTATATAAAATTTGAATTTTAAAATATAAGAGAATCAAATAATATTTCGAGTAGTAGCTAATTTTTCTTTGGTGTTGACGTGTGAAGGGGGGGATCAGTACAGTACGAAGGCAATTTAAGGAGCCGTTTGGTTTGGGTGATGCCTTAAAAATGAGGCCTATTTATTTAATTTTCCTATCACTAGGAAGCCATGTGCTAATGGTACCAAGACAGTATTAGTGCTGGGCGTGTTGTAATTGTGGTTTTTCTAGGACCATATTGTGTCCTCTCCTAAAAAATTGATTATCCATAATGGTCTTTGGGACAGAGGAAGCTGTATCCTGGTATATATGTCGTGCATTGCATTAATGCTTTGCCATCAACTGAATAAGCTAGCGCTCAAATGCGTTGGTCACCATGTAGTTAATGGAGTGAAAACAGTGGTTTGCACCGAGCACACTGCTTCTTGAGTTATCAGCAGTTACTAAAATTTAAGTTTTAAAACTTAATTTTGGAGGCTTTTCATCAAAAATTATTTTTCAGTATCAGCTTTTAAGAACAAAAGAAAATAAATTCTATAGATTAATTTTTGTTGTTTCGTTTATTTCGTACAGCTTATCATTCATCGCGTAAACAATTAAAAATGCAAATACTAGAAAATGACATAATATCAAATAAATAGAAAGGGTGAGACTTCGAACTCAGGCAATGTCTTAGTGGAGCTAGCTGGAAAACCTCTCGACGTTTTTCAATGCATAAACAATCTGAGACTAGGATTTGTTGGAATGGCTAATTTTCTACTGTAAAAAACGAGCTAATTCTCCTTTGCCGCTGCAACTTACCTCTCACTTCAATGACAAACCAGCGACCTAATATGGAAATTTTTTTAACACTCTGTTTTTAAAAGGATGATGTCCTAAATGCATGCAGTCAAATCTTAAACTCTTAGAACATTCAGAGATTAAAAAACATTAGTATTTGATATGGAAAAAAATGGTATTAATATATTTTTCATAAAAAACACTATATGGGAATATTTTTAACAAGTTTTATAAACATATAACTAGAAAACGTAATGATGAATGAAACATATACATTAGAGAACCATGTCCATGTCCATGTCCAAAACTAAAGGTAAAAAAGAATAGAGGGGTATCATTGCATTCTAGTGACAGTTATAATCTTTTTTTTCTCATGGATAATTTATTGAGCAATGAAAAACATTAGCAGTTTAGCATCCAGTTAGTAATACTTTTTTTTTCTTATTGTTGTTTGTCTTTTCCTAGCATGTTTCTTCAGAACATAAAAGATGCTACTTTTCGCTTAAAAGAAGGGGACCAAAGACCAAGAAGAGAAGGAGAAAGAAAATATGCTGCTCGATGGAGTGGAGATCCCTTGAAGATACCACAGGTTGATTCAGTTTCAGTTGGCGAGTTGCATCGACACGATTAAAAACGGCGAGGATTCGGTTCGCCAACTCCATTCTTTTTCACTGCCAATCGATACGTGCCTCAATGTGGTTTCTGTTCAACATGGCTCGAGTAGCAACAGATGATAATTTTCTAGCAACAATTCTAATGTCCAGGTTTCTAAGCAAACGACCGATGTAATGGTTTGGGAATCGAGATTACTAATTTACTTCCCTCTAACTTGTGTCACTGACACGTGGGCCCTCTATCCAGTAGCTCTATATGTCAGTAACTTAAACTCAGAGGGAAGTAAGTCAGATGATCATCTTTCAATAGGTTGATGTTGCATAGGAACACAATAAAGTTGAAGCAAATATATAGAAGAATATCTTAACCTTAGCCTTCTAGTTTTTTTTTTATCCTTGGTTATGAGGTTTGGAGGTCTAAGTATTCTAATTGATTGTACATATCTATTTATGAATATAGAGTATGGAGTACATGATTCTTAATTGGTGACACAGCTTCAGTACAAGCAGTACAACATCAACAATGAACAGCAAAAGGTGCAGTACTAGTACAATAATCCCTTTGCTTAACTCTGCATACTAATTACTTTTCAGGTTAGTTGATGCCTTGATGGCACTGTTAAACTTAACTAAACTACCTACCTAATCCAACTTGCCTGCTGCAATAATTCCTCTTCTGCATGCTGTATATTGCCATGCATGCATCGTTGCCATCGTCAGCCGTCAGAGTTGAATAATGGACAGCAATTTGTATCCATTCTCGGAGAATGGAGATTGGGAGAGGCGATTTGGATTAGAATTTGTGTCGTGTTCATGGTGCACGTGTCAATTCGAAACGGTGGTTATTTAAGGAGTTTCGTTGATTTTCGTCCTCGAATGGGAGCTCTGTCAACTGGCTTTGAGCCTGAAAACGGCAGGACATCAAACCATGGATCGATGTCTGATACTGTAGCTGAATACTCGTTCATCCACAATTCAGTAGTATTCTCGAAGAAGCTTTCGGCCCCATTATTTGGCCAAACAGCATATTTGCAAACGAGAATTAATTTGTGAATAAAACTTTTATATACGTGTTTTTAGCGACCTAAAGATAAAGGCTGAAAATAAACTTCAATAAAAAAAACCTCAAAATCAGTTTCAAATTTAAGGTTAAAAATTTGAATTTTGACTGATAAGCATGAGCTTAAGCGAAAAGATGGGGTCGTTTGCCATCATTCATACGTGATCTTTGTGAAATTTATTGCTGGAATCAATGTGCGAAATAATCTTTTCTGGCTCGCATTCAGCGATCATTTCACCAAAATTCTTCCAAAAAACAAAAATCTTCGAACTGGGTGAGCATCTGGACAGAGATTGATGGGAACATTTCAAGAACCAGTCTTGCGAATTATTGATGAGAAGAAGATATCAGAACAAGAAGAAGAAGGAACAGTGCTACGGATGCAATCAATAGTGTATACTCGTGGTATGAACGACGTATTCAATGGATCCGCGAGGTAAACGTCGGCGATCTGCACTGTGCAGGACATGGGAATCTTCTCATATCTGAAGTAGATATGGGAGTTTATTCTGATGAGGATTTATTCTGATGATCCGGTGAGAATGCTACACCTTGTCCTTGCTTCTGCTTTCTGTGGGGTAAATGCTCCCATGGGATTCGAAATTTGGAATTTTGAGATACGTAATTTGGAATTTGAAGTTCCCAACTGTGGAATTTGAGTTTGAGATGAACGTTATTTTACTGTAGCCGCAGCCCAATATTCCGAACAACTCCTATACTAACGGAAACAGTTTTTCTTTTTATTTTTCCCTCAACATCATTGATTGATTTCGGTTGATAAGCGGTAGAAAAACAAAGAAGTAACGAAAAAAATGTAATATAATTTTTCCTTAAAAACAATTAGAATAAAGCTTTTTATATTTCTATTTTAACGGTTTAGAAGCCAGAAAAAAATGGTGAAGAAAAACGTCTAGGATAACTTAAAATTTAAATTAAGTTTGAAATTTTAAAGGTTGATGCGGCTTCTAAGCCAACAAGCAAACCTAAGGGAGTGAATCTTTTTTTCCTGCTCGTGACTTGTTTACAAATCTAAAGTATCTGTATTCTGTAAAGTAACTTCACTTACAATTTCAACGGTATCGCTGTTATGATACACACTCATTAGGTTATTCAAAAAAATATATTACTGGGAATAAGCTGGCATATCCAAGTAAAAGAAAATGATAGTATCTCATTCTCATGCGATTTTCCCATGAAATCCTTAGACAAAACCATAGTACGATACATTATCTTCAAAGAATGGAATGGTTTAGGCAAGCTTTCCAACTGAACCTTGATTGCTGCCACGTTTTAGAGCAAATCATGATCCATAAACTTTGCCGACCAGTCAGCCACTTTCTACACAAAAATAGTCCACTGCATTTTCATTGTTCCTTTCAATACACATGCATGAGTATAATTTTGAAATTTGATTTTTTAAAAGGTAATTTTGAAATTTGATTTTTAAAAAAATAATTTCAGGTATAATTTTTACTCGTCTTCATCGCAATTATGAAAAGAGAGTTGAGTAAAAAAACAACAACGAATAAACTTATAAAATCGATTCTAAAATTGAAAATAAATCTGAAGAGGTGGAATTACGAAAAATACCAAATCATCACAAAATCTTCCAAGGCCTCACCTAAAATAGAGCCATAGCAAAATTAGCAAAGGACAATAAATACTCCACTGGAAGAGAGGCTCTCTAATTTGAGAGATATTTATCCTCCACACCTACCAACCCTACTGTCACTAATAAATCATTGTTTATTACTTAATCACACGACATCAACCTCACTGTCCCCTAACAGCAACATCCAATCCCATGCACCACGACGATTAATTACTGAACAAGAGGAGTAGTAATAGTAGAGTAGAGAGATGACACACACAGACAAAGACACAGACACATCCAAATCCATTCTTTCTCCACCACCAACCTGATGATCTCCTCTTCTCTTCTCCAAGAGAAACCATTCCATTATTACAAAGCTCATTTTTCTAACTACAAAGTCCATTTCTCTTTATGTTTTCTGAATAATTTTTCTTCTTCTCCCTTTGGCATGTTGCTGTAGGTCCCCTACAAAGGTCTAGAGGTCACTAGTAGTACACACTCCTACAAAAAGGTTGTACCACCACACCACCAGCCTCCATTGCTCTCATTGCATTGTCTCCTCTTCCTACTGCTGCTGCTGCTTTCTCTCTCTAGGCTGCTTGCTTTGCTTGCCCCCCTCTCTCTCTATCTACAAATGTTCTCTTCTTTTGAGAGAAGAGAGGGATAGCTGCAACACAAAGGAAGGCACTGCTTGCACTGTGCAGTGTGCAGGCACAGCCAAGTTTTCAAAAGAACCCGCCATCTTCTTTCTCTCTCTACTGTCCTAGCAATTCTCTCTCTAGCTCCAGTATTAATTTCTTTGCTCCCATCCTCCATTTTCTTGGGCACCGTGCGAGCTAGCTCTGCACTGTTTGCCTCAGTTGGGTTGGGTTGGTTTGAGGTTGCTTCTTCTCTGCTTCAACGGTTGGTCGACTTCAATGCAAGAAAGCATCGGCAGCAATTGCTCCTCCCGTTGAGTTTTTCGTCGTCGTTTGAAAGCGAAGGAGACGGCGACGGCGACGAGGAGGAGGAGGAGGGATTAATGTCGTCCATGGCCTCCAACGAAGGTATTCTTCTCTTCTCTCTCAAATATTCTGTTTCTCGCATACAAGTTTGCTCCTCTTTTTTCTTTCTTTCTTCTTCTGCTCTCTTCTCTCTTCTTCTTCTGTCCGTCTTGGGGAAGAGAGAGAGAGAGAGAAATTCAGAAGAAGAAATTGTTGGTGATGACGAAACTGAAGGAGTATTTGGTGATTGAATCTGCAGAGGTCGGTAATGAAGATGGGAGGCAGGAGGATCTGCTTGTTAAGGAAGGTTAGCTGTGGTGATTTTGATTATTTTTTTTACTGCTTAATTTCCTCATCTCTTTGCTGCATGTGTGGCACAATTAGTGCTTGTCTGTATCTTCTCTTTCTTTCTTGCTTTAGTCTAAGTGCTCCATTAGTCCTGGAAAAATCATGGCTTTTTTTTCCAGGCATGCTCACAGCTTTGAAGCTCTAACATGTCATTTTCTAAGAGGGCAACAAGAGATTAAAAAAAAGAGAGATGTCAGCTGCTGGATTCTGGTCTTCTTTGTAACTTTTAAATATGCTATTAGGTTGGGCAGGCTTCCATTCCCTATCATCATATAGAAGATGGGTAGATTGTCAAGTTCTTCCAATTTTTCTCACCAAACCAAAATCTTTGAAATCGACATTTATGTTGATTTAAGCACCCTCTTGATGATCTTTCGCAAATTGCAAGCAAATCACAAAGAGATGCACAGGTTATTTTCAGACTTAGTTGTGTGTCTGTCTGTGTGTGATGATAGATAGAAAGGAAGCATCAATTTTGGAAGGGTGCAGAGGGTGGTGCGCATGTCAATTTTCTTGGTGCAAATCTCTGAATTATAGAAATGCCTCAGATACTGTCGACTGGCAGCATGTGGTTTTCATGGGAAACGAGACAAACACAAGCCTCTCCCCCCTTATCATCCACTGTCAAGGGATCTGAGAGCCTGTGTCTGTGTGTGTGATGATGATGTGTTTCTTGCCTTGACTTGCTTTGCACTTTGTTTGTCTTGATGTTTGTAGTAGTAGGTAGTTAATTTGTCTTCTTGATAAAATTCAGTTTTGTAGCATAACAAACTTATGATAAATAGCCCATGCTATGTCTACATCTCCTTTGCTGTGTTCAGGGCCAGGGGAGCACCAAGAAAACACCATCAGAGATTCCGACGAAGCGAAAAATGAGGATTGCAGCAATAGCGGGTCAGTAACCGAAGTTGTAGTATCAAGCGAAGAACCCAGTGACAGGAGCAGCACTGATGAAGAACCCAGTGACAGGAGCAGTACTGAAGAACCCAGTGACAGTAGTAGTGGTGGTGACAGTAACAGCCAATCTGCTGATTCTGATGGAGGTAGCAAAGAGGCGCCTAAAATGGATTCGAAGGCCGGTAACGACGACAGCAGCGAGTGCACCGATCAGAGCTCTCCTCGCGCGGTGCTAGACATCTCGGTATCCGGTAGTGTCGACTCCGATGAGAGCTCCTCCGTTGAGCAGCCAGCGGAGTCGAATCACAATACGCAGTGGAGGAACCTGATCAGTGGATTGATACTCAGGAGGAGGAAGTCGATGGCGAGAGCGGGGACATTCCCTCAGAGAACCAAGACCACAGGGCTTAAGAGGTACCTGGAGAGGATGCGGAGCGGCAAGAACCAGATCGATTGCGGCGCCATTGCTCCTGAGATCCTTCCTGAGATCAGCAAGTGGAGGCCATCATGGAGAAGCTTCGACTACAGTGAGCTTTGTGCTGCAACTGACAAATTCAGTTCAGGTGATATGCAGAACTTACTTCTTTGTTGCTGCAATGCTGTCACTCGATTAGGCCATGTTACTATCATTGCAGAACTTATGGGATGTAGCTTTAGCACTAAGCTATGAATTTATAATTGCAGCAGTATAATTTCCTCCAAGGAAACATAGGGCTTGAGATACAAATCATGAACTGTTATTTAGTGCAATGATGACTGGTTACTGATTAGAAGTTGGAAAAGTGATAAGTATTAAAGCATAATACTGTAACACCAAATCATTAACATATAGGGCCTGATTTTGTTCTACATTGCATATAATACACAAATCTTACTAGCTGTTATGTTCTGCCTCTATATCATAGCTCCAAGGGTCATGTGATACAAAGTACAGCTTTTGGCCTAATTATATTATCTTCATCTATGTTAAATATTCTCTGAACCTTTTGCTTCATGCTTGATATTAGAAAATTTGATTGGGAAGGGCGGGCATGCTGAGGTGTACAAAGGACATCTTGCTGATGGACAATTTGTAGCAGTGAAGAGACTAACCAAAGGTGGTAACAAAGAGGACAGGATTAGCGATTTCTTATCTGAGCTTGGAATAATAGCTCATGTTAACCATCCAAATGCGGCACAGCTCTTGGGGTTCAGTGTGGAAGGGGGCTTGCACTTGGTTCTTCAGTTCTCACCTCATGGAAGCCTGGCTTCTGTTCTTCATGGTATGGTTTCCTCTAAATATTCTTTACTTAATGAATCCAATTTCTGAGAGAGATGCTGCATTGCTGCTATGTGGTGGCATGTTATATCATATATCATTTTTTAGAAAAGTAAGAAATATATAAACCTTACTATTAGGAATCAACTAGAGAACAGAGATCTCTTGACATTCATGTTACCATGTAGTACAACATATTCATTTAGGCAGTACCTGAACTATGAAATGTAGTTCTCCAATAAGTATGTGCGAATGTCATGGATGTTTGTGATTTCCATTTTCGTATGCTTTATACAAATTTTACATTACCACTTCTTGTATCCCTCATTTCAATTGCCTCTTAAATGCATATACCATAGGCCATATCATATATGTAAACTCAAGCATCACCCTCTTTCTAAACCAAAAAAAAAAAAAGTCAATATAAGAGAATACTCTACTTAGAAAGTTAGAATACCCTTGGTCTGGTGATAAAATGGAGTTCAGCTGAACAGGCACAAAGGGAGCCCTCAAGTGGAAGGCTAGGTTCGATATTGCTCTTGGAATTGCTGAAGGACTGCTTTATCTACATGAAGGCTGCCATCGACGCATAATTCACAGAGACATCAAAGCATCAAATATCCTTCTAACTGAAGATTACCAACCTCAGGTATGTATTCTACTACCAGTCCCTTGCCGTAGTCCTATCTGTTATATAATTCCTAGGGTTCTTTTAAATGCAACAGTTTTTATTCCCTCATTGCACAGATCTCAGATTTTGGACTTGCAAAGTGGCTTCCTGACAAATGGACTCATCATGTTGTGTTCCCCATTGAAGGCACATTCGGGTGAGTTCGATAAGTTTTCTCAATTTCATCACAATGATTTAATCATACCCAGAAAAAGAAACAATGCCATTGTTGGTTTTAACTTAGACTTTACACCCTTTCTTAGGTATATGTCTCCAGAGTATTTCATGCACGGGATCATAAATGAGAAGACTGATGTGTTTGCATATGGAGTTTTGCTTCTTGAACTAGTGACAGGACGGAAAGCCGTGGATTCCTCCAGACAAAGCCTAGTAATATGGGTATAAAAGCAAATCTCTAATATACTCCATATGCATAAATTCAAATCAGCTCATTTTATATCATTGTCTGGTCATATTGAGAGAGACAACTGATGATCAAAAGTTAATTCTACAATACTTGAATGGATAACATGAACTGGTATAATCACATACATCTGAAGCCGTTGAATTCACTATGTCAGTGACAATGGCACGGTGCATTCGACTGCAGAGGATCCCAATCCGCTTGTGGGATGCAACGGGAACAAATTCATGGTTGCAATCAATTACGTTCTTCCGGTTGCACCTGTTCTCGAATCAGTAGGTGAAGATGGGCAACATGCCGAAGGGTCTGTTTGCGAAAGCTTCTAGCGCAAAATCAGAAGCTCCAAACAGTGCGGCTTTTAGTTTAGATTCTAAGAAGCTATAGTTGTAAAATCCAGAAAATAAACTCAGATTCTCAGCTGACAACTAGCTACTTTTCAGATCTTGTTTGTTTCAACTTAGGATTATTATAATATAGATTATTAGCAATAATTTAAAACAAACATGTAAATTATTATAATCTATAAAGGATTATTATAATATGGATTATTAGCAATAATTTAAAACAAACATGTGGATTATTATGATAGATTATTATAATCTATAAGCTAGATTAGTATAATACGATAATCTTCTCTAAATGTGCTTTTTTTAGATTATTAAGTGGCTAAAGACCCATTACCCTTAAAAGTTTTATGCAAATTACCCACCACAGCCATCGAACCCAATTGATTGAGCATATTTGCTTCCTCTCTCCCCAGTGTGCGCGAATTCGACGCCTCCCCTAGGCGCGCGTGCATCTGCTTCCTCCATCCCTAGTCGTGCGTGAATCCTTTCCAAGCCCCCACCCTGCGCGTGAAGCCCCCGGCTCCTTCCCCAAGGCGCGTCGTCGCCGCGTCTCATCCTCCTCCCACTCCGCAATAGTTGAGGGCATTAAAAACATTAGCCATTTAAACCCAATAATATATGTCTCCAATAATTCAAAGAAACAAAGAACTGATAACTTATTCTATTATAACTTATTATAATCCAGTTTATACTAAACTGGCTCAATAATTTGGATTGCAATAATCTTAAGTTGAAATAAACATAGTCTCAGAAGGGAGTATCTATGCATCTTTCGAAAGATTTTTTATGATCATATCACACATATTTTTATCTTTGGATTAAAATCCAATAGACACAGTAAAAGGCAAAAAAGCAACTAATAAACACCATAATGGACACTAATTACCATATCTTCAAGAAAAAGACCAAATCTCTACTATTATAAAAAGTGAAGATGTTTTTACCTGTATTTTGGTACATCATCCGTATTCGAGTCGGTTTTTAAGTTCGTTCGTTTTTGGAAATACAAATCCGTGTATGAGTCGGATTTTAAGTATGTTTGCTTTTGGAAGTACAAAAGAAGTCGTATAAGAAATTTCTTTAAAAAAACTTGCATGCTAACTTGAGATGAAAGTCGGACTCCTAATTGTAGCTCATGATTTTTTTAAAAAAATATCTAAGCGAATTCCCACAATGAATTTCATCCTAGCTAAACAATTATTAGATTAAAATAACATTCACCCGTTGCAACACACGGTCATTTTTTCTTGTCCAATATAAATTTCAAAACTTACATGCGAAGATTCAAAAATTACACGGTAACTTACAAAATTTATGTAAGTTTCATAAATTACACTGTAACCTACAAGAAAAACACTGTAAATTTGAGTGAGAGATAAGAAAAAAAAATCTTTCGAGTGAGATATAGCAAAATCGTTCTCAGAATGTTAAGCTCCCCAGTCAGGCCCAAAGAAGGCCTTAGCTTTACTAGTCCCATCCCCTCCCAAACGAACGGTCATATGCGTGGAATGCAAGCCCAAAGACGGGGGCATCTTCTAGGGCAAGAGGCGGCGGCCGGAGCCCCCGACACACGCCGCCGAGCAGGTCTGAAGCCCTGAGCAGAGAGGTGGTCGGCGGGGGGCGGCGTCACTTGCCGGCCGGCGCGGTCTTTTGGAATGGAAGGCAAGTGCTCGGTGGATGGTCATTAGATGGATCGTACTAGAAGATCGATTATTCAACTGATTCGACATGTTCTGATGAACTTATGATATCTGAATATCTGATGGTATTTCAGTAATCCGATTTGGTCGACTCGGAGTCGGATTCTGGTTCTGCTCTCCAAAGGGCTGTTTGATTCCGATTCGGGGTGCAAGTTCCCTGCTCAGATTACCCTTCGTCGCCTATTTAAGATATCGCCACGCCACAAGGGTAGTTTCTCTTCATCGAGACAGATCTTGCTACATCCAACTAAGAAGTAAAGAACACGATATTTGGGATGGCTCCTCTCCCTGTACCCTGCCTCGCCTTGCAGCAGCAGCAGCAGCACGGCCCGGAATCAGTGAAGACGACACTGTTCAACATCTTCGAGGGACAGGACATTGCCTGCGACATCGATGCCCTGACGAACAACAGCAGCAAATTCTGGGCGACGCCGCAGGGTTGGATCCTAGCTCGCGACAACACTTCGCTGTCCACATTCCTGTTCAGCCCCCAGAATCCTGACGAGAAGGTTCAGATGCCACATCTACCTGACGACTTGCCAAGAACCTGCACCTGCTTGCTCTCGGACAAGCCTACTCTTCCTGGCTGCATTGTTCTCCCTGTCGAGCCCAATGCCAATGTCATCTGGCACTGTGGCGTCGACAGCGAGAAGTGGGCAAGACACGAGTACGACTTTGGAACGCAGCTCTTGGATCCAGTAAGTGACCTGCACGAGAAGGTGCCGATATGCCCGATCGCCGCTTGCCGGGGCAAGTTCTACTTCAACAGCGAGAGCCTCGCCGACATCGGTGTGCTCGAGTTCTCCCCCTGTGATTGTTTTAAGCTAGACTGTGCATTGCTAAATGGTTGAACTGGCACCGACACAAACCACAACTTGGCTCACACTTATCCGTTCCCGGCCGGTGCAAGCATGGGTACACCAACGAAGTGCACAAGTACATTCAGGGCACACGCAATGTCCGGATATACTCTTTTCGTTCCTAAAAATCAAATATAGTACATGATGTGATATATTCTAATATTATAAATAAATCTGAATAGAAACATGTACATATTCAGTATTATAATGTATTATGTCTCATATTAAATTTGATTTTTATGGACCAAAGAAGTACAGCTTAGCTGGATGACAGGGATTAGTCGTATATGGTCCTCGGTAGTACTTAGCACTGCACACTTGGTGCGTACGTGTGCAGCGGCAAACCGGCAAAGGTGCAGCCAACAAATGCACATGCTTGCCTGCCTCTCTAGCTAATGCTGTGTTTAGATCCAAACTTTCAACTTTTTCCATCACATCAACCTATTATAGGCACATAACTTTTTAGTCACATTGTATCAATTTCAACCCAAACTTTCAACTTTGAAAGGAACTAAACACAACCTAAGAGCCTGTTTGGGGGAGCTTTTAGATGCTCTACTTCTTCTAGCATCAGAAGCTCCCCAAACAATCCAGCTTTTAGTACAGATTCTAAAAAGCTGTAGTTGTGGAATCAAGAAAATAAACTAGAAGTCAGAAGCTGAAAAACTCAGCTTTTCTAAATTATTAAAAACTGGCTTTCAACCAGCTGCTTCTTAAAATTTTAAGCTATCTCAAACAGGCCCTAAGCAAGTAGTTGCAGTTCATTGTCCGTCGTCAACGTAGAGGTTGGATATACGGCAGGCTTGTCAGGAAAGGGTTTTAGTGGAATTGGAAGTGTAGTTCCTTTTTTTTCCTACGCAAAACTTTGTATCGTTGGATTGCTTTTAGAGAATACCCTATGATTCACTCTGCTCCACTTTTATAGCTCCACTGAAATGCAGTAACAGTAAATGAAAAATAGAGAATTCAAGCTCATAGGGATTTTAGGTACCGTAGCTCCATTTGGATGAAAGGAATAAGTCAAAGGAAAAAAATATTAGGATTAGTCCCACATTAATAATTAATGATGGAGGAGTACAACTTAAAATGTGCGAGCGGTTCTAACTTTTGGGTTGTGTTTCTAGTTGCATAGGTCTACGGTGGGACATGCCCATTGCAACGTGAGTATCCGATAGTTGACGGGCCGAGCTATGCATTCCGTTAAGTGGTACTTAAGGTCTGAAGGCACTTTTAGAGCTGCATGGTTGAGGGTGTGTCCATAAGAGCATCCACAATGTATTAGTACCCCTTAGGTATTAAGGTAGGTCCCACAGAAAAACATAAGACCAAACATCGATTTGTGCAATGTATAAGACCTACTTCAACAATACAATGGGATCCACATCTAATAAAATTTGTATTTCTATTGGTCCTCTTCATGGCTTGGGTAAAAGAGTAATGCTTGTTTATATGAATAGCCTGGCCTCATGGGAAGACCCGGCTTGTTCTTTGATAGCCTAAAACTTGTTTTTTTGCAATGTATAGTACCCTTGCTATAGTAGAAAGATTCCCTTAGTGCTCCCCTTAGTTCCCACACCATGGATACTCTAATAAGATTTCGGAGGTTGTTAGGCACGGTTGAGGCCAGGTGTACAGAATAAGTCTTTGCAAATTATTGGACACGATATATGACAGTGAAGATTGTTGGGTTTACTCGTACATCAGATATTGATGTTAGGCAACACAGCTGAAATGGTGGGGGATGAGACGAGGCTTTTGGGTAATGTAGGCTTAGCATCTAGAGTTGTAGTTTTGATTGGCTTTGTGGGTTTATAGTTGGTGGGCTAGGCTATATATTATAACTAGCGGTACCAGAGCACAAGAGTAATAAGTGTCATTATAGTCGATGTTTTTCTTAAAAGAGCTAGTGTTTAAAAATATAATGTGATGAAATAATTCTAAAATCAACTCTAAAATTAGTTTTAAAATTCAATTATTAACTGCAGCTGATAAAGATAATAAGAGTAAAGGGGTATCCATCATTTTCTTCCTATTTTTTTCTTTAGGGTTTTGTTATTTCTTGGTCTGCGCATATATTGGGTCACCGGCAAATACTTTATACATTATGAAATGGAGAGAATAGCTGGGAACTTTTGTTTCCGCTAAAAGATTTTGTTTTTGGTACACCAACCATTCACCCACTTTCCAAACTTTCAACTTTTTCCATCACATCAACCTATTATAGGCACATAACTTTTTAGTCACATTGTATCAATTTCAACCCAAACTTTCAACTTTGAAAGGAACTAAACACAACCTAAGAGCCTGTTTGGGGGAGCTTTTAGATGCTCTACTTCTTCTAGCATCAGAAGCTCCCCAAACAATCCAGCTTTTAGTACAGATTCTAAAAAGCTGTAGTTGTGGAATCAAGAAAATAAACTAGAAGTCAGAAGCTGAAAAACTCAGCTTTTCTAAATTATTAAAAACTGGCTTTCAACCAGCTGCTTCTTAAAATTTTAAGCTATCTCAAACAGGCCCTAAGCAAGTAGTTGCAGTTCATTGTCCGTCGTCAACGTAGAGGTTGGATATACGGCAGGCTTGTCAGGAAAGGGTTTTAGTGGAATTGGAAGTGTAGTTCCTTTTTTTTCCTACGCAAAACTTTGTATCGTTGGATTGCTTTTAGAGAATACCCTATGATTCACTCTGCTCCACTTTTATAGCTCCACTGAAATGCAGTAACAGTAAATGAAAAATAGAGAATTCAAGCTCATAGGGATTTTAGGTACCGTAGCTCCATTTGGATGAAAGGAATAAGTCAAAGGAAAAAAATATTAGGATTAGTCCCACATTAATAATTAATGATGGAGGAGTACAACTTAAAATGTGCGAGCGGTTCTAACTTTTGGGTTGTGTTTCTAGTTGCATAGGTCTACGGTGGGACATGCCCATTGCAACGTGAGTATCCGATAGTTGACGGGCCGAGCTATGCATTCCGTTAAGTGGTACTTAAGGTCTGAAGGCACTTTTAGAGCTGCATGGTTGAGGGTGTGTCCATAAGAGCATCCACAATGTATTAGTACCCCTTAGGTATTAAGGTAGGTCCCACAGAAAAACATAAGACCAAACATCGATTTGTGCAATGTATAAGACCTACTTCAACAATACAATGGGATCCACATCTAATAAAATTTGTATTTCTATTGGTCCTCTTCATGGCTTGGGTAAAAGAGTAATGCTTGTTTATATGAATAGCCTGGCCTCATGGGAAGACCCGGCTTGTTCTTTGATAGCCTAAAACTTGTTTTTTTGCAATGTATAGTACCCTTGCTATAGTAGAAAGATTCCCTTAGTGCTCCCCTTAGTTCCCACACCATGGATACTCTAATAAGATTTCGGAGGTTGTTAGGCACGGTTGAGGCCAGGTGTACCGAATAAGTCTTTGCAAATTATTGGACACGATATATGACAGTGAAGATTGTTGGGTTTACTCGTACATCAGATATTGATGTTAGGCAACACAGCTGAAATGGTGGGGGATGAGACGAGGCTTTTGGGTAATGTAGGCTTAGCATCTAGAGTTGTAGTTTTGATTGGCTTTGTGGGTTTATAGTTGGTGGGCTAGGCTATATATTATAACTAGCGGTACCAGAGCACAAGAGTAATAAGTGTCATTATAGTCGATGTTTTTCTTAAAAGAGCTAGTGTTTAAAAATATAATGTGATGAAATAATTCTAAAATCAACTCTAAAATTAGTTTTAAAATTCAATTATTAACTGCAGCTGATAAAGATAATAAGAGTAAAGGGGTATCCATCATTTTCTTCCTATTTTTTTCTTTAGGGTTTTGTTATTTCTTGGTCTGCGCATATATTGGGTCACCGGCAAATACTTTATACATTATGAAATGGAGAGAATAGCTGGGAACTTTTGTTTCCGCTAAAAGATTTTGTTTTTGGTACACCAACCATTCACCCACTTTGGTTGGTTTAGTTCTTGTTGTTCCATCCTACATGCATAATCGAATTGAGCTTTGTTCCATCATATCATGTCTTTTCTTCAGTTTTATGACAACTTTACTTTTTTTTTATTTTTTTAGTTTTTTATTGGTTATACGTCTTAGAGCAAATGCCAGAAATGTGAATCCTTTTCATCAGTGCTAAAAAAAAACACAATCGAATCGAGGAGCGATATTTTGCAGTCAATTTGCCTACTCCTAGATCAGTCAAAACGGAAGGACGTCGTGTACTGCTACTACAAACTTACAAGGGCCAGCAATGACAGTGTGGTACAGTAAATGCTGAAACGGCTGCTTTGTCGCTCGTCATCCACAGACCGGGATAATGGATCCACTGCCACTTTGAACAACGTGAGGATGCAGACAGTTCGCAATAAAACAAAGGATACAAACGCTGTCACATTTTCTCACAGTACTCCTACACTCGACGCGACGAGCATCGTGATAGAGAGTAGCAGCCGCCACCACCACGGATTGAGATCCTGTGTAGTTCAACTGAACCGTGTCTTTTATCACTGATATATGATTCGATGATCTTTAAAACCACGTATAAGGCTGTTTTTAGATCCAAAGTTTAGATCTAAGCTTCAGTCTTTTTTCATCACATCAACCTATCATACATACACAACTTTTCAGTCACATCATCTCTAATTTCAACCAAAATCTAAACTTTACGCTGAACTAAATACAGCCTGAGTAACAAAGGCGTGGTGCAGTGAAATATCCTGATCCCACCACTACTGTAGCAATATGCCAAAGAACTGAACGGCAGATCGTCCTCAATTCGTGGTGGTGCCACTGGCCAGCTTGCTATGAACCACTCACTGCTAGAGATAGCAGCAGCAGTAGACGCATGTGTCGCAGCAGGCAGAGATAGAGAGACAGCTACTCTGGACTAGTATCCCGTAGGAGTGGAAGTGGTAAAGAAAACAAAACGGCATCCAAACCAACAGGGCCACTGCAGTGCAGACGATCGAATCTCTCAGAGCAGAGCAGAGCTGCACTGTGCTGCTAGCTGCTTGGTGCGTCGAGACATACTAGGATCCCTTTAGGCATTGATGGACGGCAGCAGGCTGGCCCCTGCACTGCACGGCGCGACGCCGGCGGCTTTCCCGGCCACGAGCTCGTACGCCTGCCTAGCCTAGCTTTGCCAGCCGCCGCGCGCGTTGGGGCCGTGGCCGAGGAAGAAGACGGTGCTAGCTCGCCTACACACGCCCGTCGTCCTCTTCTTGCCGACAATGTGCGTCGCAGTAGTAGTACTAGTAGTAGACATCGGTTGCGACCCGGTCGAAGCGTATACTAGCTGTGCCGGTAATTCTGTGGGAATCTCCGATCGAGGTGCGTGTGCATGCATGCCACGCCGTGGCCCATCCCTGGCGGCTCGCTCAGGCACATCTCGGGCGCCTGCATAATGCAGGCACGCATTAGGACAGGATAATACTCCCTCAGTATCCTACTCAGTATCCTAATATAATGGATTTTTTTTGATATTTTACATGGACTGTTTGACCACTCGTCTTATTTAAATTTTTTTTATAAATATAAAAAACGAAAAGTTGTGCTTAAAATACTTTGAATAATAAAGTAAGTCACAAATAAAATAAATAATAATTCTAAAATTTTTTGAATAAGATGGGTGGTCAAACAATACAAGTAAAAACTCAAAATCCCTTATATTATGGAACGGAGCGAGTAGAGTGCTGACCAGTAACGATCGATGAACGAATTCAGTACCAGAAATCAAGGATTCAGGAGAGAGGCTTGTATTCTTCTTCTTCTTCTTCTTCTTCTTCTTCTTCTTCTTCTTCTTCTTCTTCTTCTTCTTCTTCTTCTTCTTCTTGTTTGCGAGGGAGCGAGCGCTCGCTCGCGGTGTATGCCGGCCGATGCAACAATCCTAACCCTTATCATCGCCTGCCTCGTCAAGGCCCATGCCGGCGCCCGCGCCCGCCCCCTCGCAGCAGGGGCAGGGGCCCTCCCAGAACCAGAAGCTCACCACCAATGACGCGCTTCTCTACCTCAAGGCCGTCAAGGATAAGTTCCAGGACAAGCGCGACAAGTACGATGAGTTCCTCGAGGTCATGCGCGATTTCAAGAGCGGCAGGTCCCTTCCCTCCCCCTCCCCCTCGCTTTCATTTCCACCCATTCCTTCCCCTATTAACACACACCACACGAGGGACATGATTTTGCAGGATCGACACCGCTGGCGTCATCATCCGTGTCAAGACCCTCTTCAATGGCCACCACGAGCTCATCCTTGGCTTCAACGCCTTCTTGCCCAAGGGATTTGCCATCAAGCTCCAGGACCTGGAGAAGAAGCCTGTTGACTTCATGGAGGCCATCAATTTCGTCAACAAGATCAAGGTCTCCACATCCTCCTCTTTCTCGCCCCGCCCCGCCCTACCCCTTCAACCAACTAAAACGAACCTTCTACTACTTACCCGCCACCCATCCGCTGCAGGCTCGCTTCCAGCAGGAGGACCACGTCTACAAGTCCTTCTTAGGCATCCTCAACATGTACCGCTTGCATAACAAGTCCATCCAAGATGTTTACGGGGAGGTACGTACCTTGCCTCGGCGCTTGTGTATACGCCTTTTTGAAGAATTCTGTCTTACCGGCTCTCTCCTTTTGTCGTTAGGTTGCAGCGCTCTTCCGTGACTATCCCGATTTACTCGAGGAGTTCAAGCATTTCTTGCCTGATACGTCAACCGCTCCAGAACCGGTAACTGTTCCTAGAGGTGTTTCAAGCAGACACGACGACAGGGGCCCACTAATGCCCTCGGCAAGGAACGCGCAGATCATTAAGGTAAATCTTGAAACGGACATCTTGTTACCCGTGTTAAATTGCATATACTTTAGAGAATGTTTCCTTATACGTTGACAAGTTTATATGACATCAGCTTTAGGATAAGTACTGCAGAGAACATAATGCGGCGTAATGTAAACTACCTTGACAAGTTTATATGACATCACATCATCTTTAGGATAAGTACTGAAACATTTAATTGACATTAGCTCCATGATTCGGGGACATGGATATAGAATATCAGAGATCAGCTGAAACGCACTGGCATCGGACATGAAAGCTACTTTCTGTACTAGGATCATTTTTCTGAATCTACTTTTTGTTAGACACAAGTTCTATATTTTACTAGCTATATTTGGTCACAAAAGAACATCTATGGTGAAATGTTGTTTTATCCATCTCCAGAGGGAGAGGGCTTATCCATCAACTGTCGATCATGACTTCAGTATTGATCGCGCTGATCCTGAGGATGATCCCCACAGAAGGCGTGTTGACAAGGGAAGGGATGGTAAGGCTGATCGCAGTAGAAAAGATTATGAAACGGACGTGAAAGACGTTGAATATGACAGCAAAGATTTGGATGGAGGACAACGTAAGCGCAAACTAGCAAGGAAGATGGATGGTGCTCTTGCTGACACACAACAAGGGGGGGTTAGCACCTCTACTTCACCATACGACGATAAGGATGCATTGAAGAGTGAGTCTTAATGTCATCTTGTGTGAATATGTGTGCAATATGGCATCTTCAGTGCCTTGCAGGCTCCTATTTTCCGTTAACTTTAGGATCCTTCTTGTGTTTTCCTCCATCTTAGTGTATTTCATTAATATGTAAGTAAAGAAATGCCTTGCCTCTTTGATGTACTGGATTATTTTCTTATTTCTTATTCAAATTAAGGTGCATACACAAAGGAGTTCCGTTTTTGCGAGAAAGTAAAGGAGAAGCTAGAGCCTGAAGCTTACCAGGAGTTTTTGAAATGCCTTCACATATACAGCCAGGAAATAATTACAAGGAGTGAATTGAAAAACTTGGTAAGCTGGATCGATGTGTTTTAAAGGATGATTCCCTTATCTCAGTGATTTATAAGAGCTTGCTAGATCTGAATTAAAGTGATAAACCTAATGCTACATTTCTGAACAAGAATAGCCTTACTTGCTGCTTTTCAGGTCAACGACATACTGCAGCACTATCCAGATCTTATGAATGGATTTAATGACTTCCTGGAACAGTGCGAAAATATAGGTAGGTGGCATATATAGATTCATTTGTCACCTTTACTTTGTTGGGCACACTTTCTTGATTTCATGTTTGAATATGTTGCATTTTTGATTCCTAAAGAATTCCTTTACTCTGTAGATGCCTTTCTGGAGGGAGTCTTCAATAAAAGTAAGCAACGGTTAATTTAGGAAGTTAGAATTTCATTTCTCATGCTATTTGTAGAGCCTGTTTATTATTAGATTATGATTATTATTATTTTGAAATGAAGGGCAAACATCACAAATAGTTAAAATAGTAGAAAAAGGATCTGCACTCAATTCTAAGGAAGGCGCTACCCACAAAGCTACTACATTCTCTAGCAAAGACAAGTATAACCTATGCAAGCCAATATCAGAACTTGACCTCTCAAATTGTCAGCGGTGTACTCCAAGTTACCGACTTCTGCCTAAAAATGTAAGCTGATTTAACTCTGCAGTTTGTGATGATTTAGTCCATAACATCTGTTGTTTTTCTTTCAGTACCCAATGCCTCCTGCAAGTTGCAGAACTGACCTTGGAGCCTCAGTTCTCAATGATCTCTGGGTGTCAGTGACCTCAGGAAGTGAGGATTATTCGTTTAAGCACATGCGGAAGAATCAGTATGAAGAAAGCTTGTTTAGATGTGAAGATGACAGGTTCTTCACTACATTTTCATGATTGACTATGTCTAGCAGTTATCTATTAGCAGAGTCTCATAATTCATATGGTTTACAATTGGAATTTGGTAGGAAGGACCGGAAACAACATGTTCTTGTTCACCACACTGTATCATTCATAACCATAGCTGCATCTAGTGACATCATATCTTGCCATTTTTCTGTAGTATCTCTTAGGATAATGATTGCTTTCCATGAAATTAAATTTTCAGATTTGAGTTGGACATGCTGTTGGAATCTGTTATTGTGGCAATTAAGCGTGTTGAGGAGCTGATAGAAAAGATGCAGGACAACTCAATCAAACCAGACAGCCCTATACGCATAGACGAGCATTTGACTCGTAAGTATCTGCCAACGTGAATTGGCAAATGCAATACCCTTGTGTTGTATATATTTTTTTGAGTGCTTTGTTATGATTGAACAATGCGGCTACAATTCATTTTTGTTGACAGCATTGAATCTGAGGTGTATTGAACGGTTATATGGTGACCATGGGCTTGATGTCATGGATGTTCTTCGCAAAAACGCTAGTGTTGCACTTCCAGTTATTTTAACTAGGCTTAAGCAAAAGCAAGAGGAATGGTCAAGGTGCCGGTCAGATTTTAATAAAGTTTGGGCTGAAATATACGCTAAGAATTATCACAAGTCCCTTGATCATCGCAGCTTCTATTTCAAACAACAGGACACAAAGAATCTGAGTACAAAAGGTTTGCGTGCCTGATATCTACATGTTTGGTTGTACATGGTGCTACAGAAATCATCATGAGTGTCTAGTTGCCTTTACTTATGTTTTGAAACTACTTTTGTTTCCCTTGTGCAGCTCTATTAGCTGCAATCAAAGAAGTTAATGAGAAGAAAAGGAAGGAGGATGATATGCTTCTTACTATTGCTTCTGGGAATAGGCGGCCAATAGTTCCCAATATGTCATTTGAGTATGTAGACCCAGAAATTCATGAAGATCTTTATCAGATCATCAAGTACTCTTGTGGAGAAGTCTGCAGTTCTTCGGATCAAGTTGACAAAGTGATGAAAATCTGGGCTACATTTCTGGAGCCTATTTTGGGTGTTCATCCTCGAGGCCATGGTGTTGAAGATGAAAAACACAAGAGCAGAAGCACAAAGGCTGGTCCTGCAAATGTTGAAATTAATAATGCATCAACAAACGGCACAGTTACTGTTAAGCATGCTCATAGTGATGAAATTGTTCCAAAGGAACAAGCTTCATGTTCTCGTGCTATATTGGTGGGTGGAGTTGCAGCAGATGCTCAAAATAGCTTGCAGGATGCTGAACGAACTGTTTGCAGGGATGAGGAAAGACCTAAAACTATGTTAGATAGAAGGCTGCAAAATACCACTCCTGCTGTTGATGTGGTTCCAGCGGTATATGCACAAAACATTTCCACTGAAAGATCAGTGGAGAGCAGTCACCTTTCTTGGCCTGAACAGAATCATAGTAGAGCAAATATGGAGGTTAAACCAGGTTTGTATGTCTCATAAATATTCATAACACTCATCTTTTAGGCTCCACTGCTTCATAGCTAGTTGTTCATTATGATTCTATAGCCTTTTCTCAGTGCCATCATTTGCCTATTAGGTATAAACGCTTGCAGTGCTACTCCAGCTGGAGGTGAGGTTGTGTCTGAAGCTAAGGGTGGCAATGAAGCAATTATGGGGGTATGGCCATTCTTAACTGGATTTGCTTGATTTATATGAGATTCTTACAATTGTCTTGTGTCCAAACTACTTAATTTCACGAGGAATGCACGTTCCCCTCTTTGTTATGAAGAAGAAGCATTCATGAAATTCATGTTTAGCTTATGTTCATGTGTATTCTCATGTCCACAGAGTGGAGAAATTGGGATTCCAGGGTCTTTCAACAGCAAGGACAACAAACACTGTCCAATTAATGAATATTGTGGATCCCACAATCATTCAAAGGTTGAAAGAGAAGAGGGGGAATTATCTCCTAATGGGGATGTTGGGGAGAATTTTGGGCCTTTTGATGGTGTATCTGTAGATGGAGTTTCTAAAGCGAAGGAAGATTCTACTAGGAGACTCCTCCAGGGTAGACCTATGGATGCAACCGAGTTTGCTGGAGAGAATGATGTTGATGCAGATGATGAAGGTGAGGAAAGTGCCCAGATGATGGAGGACAGTGAAAATGCATCTGAAGCTGGTGAAGATGCCTCTGGTAGTGAATCTGGTGATGGTGAAGAGTGTTCTCGAGAAGATCATGAGGATGAAGATGATATGGATCAGGATGATCCCGATGCAAAGGCTGAAAGTGAGGGTGAGGCAGCGGAAAACACTGAGGCACAAGATGCCGATGCAGGAATATCACTTCCATTCTCAGAACGCTCACACAATGCAGTTAAACCGCTTGCTAAGCACGTTCCTAGAGCTTTAAATGATCATGAAGAGAAGTTCTCTTGTATATTTTATGGAAATGACTCGTTTTATGTTTTGTTCAGGCTACACCAGGTTTGGTCTTTTTCTTGATATTCTTGCAAGGTGTTTTTTTTTTGTTGTTGTTGTTGTTGTTGCATATTTGTCCTGTTCTCTTGGCTAACTCATGTTGATTGCAGATCCTATATGAAAGAATACTGTCAGCTAAGACTAACTCCTCCTCAGCTGAAAAGAAATGGAAAGCTTCTAAGGATACGAACTTGCCAGACCAATATTCAAAGTAATTCTGCTTATTTACTGTGCTTCCACAACTTCCATGTGATGGATAGCTAATGTGTTATTAGTGCAGGTTTATGAGTGCACTGTATAACTTGCTTGATGGTTCTTCTGACAACACCAAATTTGAAGATGACTGCCGTTCAATCATCGGGACTCAGTCATATGTTCTTTTTACTCTAGATAAGCTGATATACAAAGTTGTAAAGCAGGCAAGTTGCCTAACAAATACTATCCATTTTAGTGCATATTTGCTACAATATTAATTTTTCCTGCTTTTCTTCAGCTTCAAGCGATAGCTTCTGACGAAATGGATAACAAGCTGCTCCAACTTTACATATACGAAAAATCCAGGTCACCTGGGAGATTCTTTGATCTAGTTTATCATGAAAATGCGCGTGTACTTCTCCATGATGAGAGCATATATCGATTTGAACGGGTAAGTATTTTTACAATATCCATGTTTCTTATTTCGATACTTGTGCAGTGCCTTATTACCATGCAATATTGTTGCTGCGACGAATGCCAAATAAATATACTACCATATTTTGAAGTTAAAAGTGCAAAATTTTCTATCATCAAATATAAAAAAAAAATCTATAATTCACTACATGAGATCAATCAGCAACTAGGTTGTGCGAAGAACAATGTTTCAAAAGTATGCTGCAAACAAACCACACCTGTAAATGTTTATCCAGCAACAGAGTATCTTGTGGAGTGGTGGATTGGTGTTGAGCACACAAGTTTGAACTGTTTTTATGAAGTAAAGAAACCCTCTTTCTTGCTAGTAGTTCTGACTTGGTGCAGAGACTTCTGTAATGCCTTTAGATGCCTTCGATTCAGAGTTTCAGACCCTCCATGGCTCCACCAGTCTAGTTTTCTAGGGTCAACAAATAGAGTGATACTTCTGCAAGAAACGGGAATACCATTGTATAAGGGAAACCTGAATACCGTTGTAAAAGGGGTGCTAGCAATTTTGACAATTTTTTTTCCTGCCTTTATCTGCTAATGCTATGTGGCACATGGATTTTTTGACCATGTATGTGACACAGTTTTCCTTGTGATTTTCAGCGTTCAAATCCTACAAGATTATCAATTCAGCTAATGGAGTATGGGCATGAAAAACCTGAAGTAACTGCAGTGTCAATTGATCCAAATTTTTCGTCTTATCTATATAATGAGTATCTGTCAAGTATTTCTAATACTAAATTGTATGACGATATCTTCCTTGGGAGGTACTTTCCTGATCTTATGTTGGAGTCTCAATTTTACTTTCCACGGCTATTTTCATTGTTGGACATCATTTCCCAGGAATAAACGGAAGCGTGGGGGAAACGATGACTCTCAAGCTTCTTTGAAGGCCATTGATGCTTTCATGGTTACTAATGGTCTTGAATGCAAGATATCCTGCAAATCCTCAAAGGTACTCATAATTTTAGCGAGAATTTTGTGCCCCATTGCAAGTTAACATTGTATCTAGCAGAACCCTTTTGATTGATCGTGATACCATTTAACACCAAATTTGAAGATGACTGCCGTTCAATCATCGGGACTCAGTCATATGTTCTTTTTACTCTAGATAAGCTGATATACAAAGTTGTAAAGCAGGCAAGTTGCCTAACAAATACTATCCATTTTAGTGCATATTTGCTACAATATTAATTTTTCCTGCTTTTCTTCAGCTTCAAGCGATAGCTTCTGACGAAATGGATAACAAGCTGCTCCAACTTTACATATACGAAAAATCCAGGTCACCTGGGAGATTCTTTGATCTAGTTTATCATGAAAATGCGCGTGTACTTCTCCATGATGAGAGCATATATCGATTTGAACGGGTAAGTATTTTTACAATATCCATGTTTCTTATTTCGATACTTGTGCAGTGCCTTATTACCATGCAATATTGTTGCTGCGACGAATGCCAAATAAATATACTACCATATTTTGAAGTTAAAAGTGCAAAATTTTCTATCATCAAATATAAAAAAAAAATCTATAATTCACTACATGAGATCAATCAGCAACTAGGTTGTGCGAAGAACAATGTTTCAAAAGTATGCTGCAAACAAACCACACCTGTAAATGTTTATCCAGCAACAGAGTATCTTGTGGAGTGGTGGATTGGTGTTGAGCACACAAGTTTGAACTGTTTTTATGAAGTAAAGAAACCCTCTTTCTTGCTAGTAGTTCTGACTTGGTGCAGAGACTTCTGTAATGCCTTTAGATGCCTTCGATTCAGAGTTTCAGACCCTCCATGGCTCCACCAGTCTAGTTTTCTAGGGTCAACAAATAGAGTGATACTTCTGCAAGAAACGGGAATACCATTGTATAAGGGAAACCTGAATACCGTTGTAAAAGGGGTGCTAGCAATTTTGACAATTTTTTTTCCTGCCTTTATCTGCTAATGCTATGTGGCACATGGATTTTTTGACCATGTATGTGACACAGTTTTCCTTGTGATTTTCAGCGTTCAAATCCTACAAGATTATCAATTCAGCTAATGGAGTATGGGCATGAAAAACCTGAAGTAACTGCAGTGTCAATTGATCCAAATTTTTCGTCTTATCTATATAATGAGTATCTGTCAAGTATTTCTAATACTAAATTGTATGACGATATCTTCCTTGGGAGGTACTTTCCTGATCTTATGTTGGAGTCTCAATTTTACTTTCCACGGCTATTTTCATTGTTGGACATCATTTCCCAGGAATAAACGGAAGCGTGGGGGAAACGATGACTCTCAAGCTTCTTTGAAGGCCATTGATGCTTTCATGGTTACTAATGGTCTTGAATGCAAGATATCCTGCAAATCCTCAAAGGTACTCATAATTTTAGCGAGAATTTTGTGCCCCATTGCAAGTTAACATTGTATCTAGCAGAACCCTTTTGATTGATCGTGATACCATTGTGACCATTTTAATGTTGTATTTTGAAATGCTCAATATCTTATTTGCAGGTTTCCTATGTCCTTGATACTGAAGATTTCTTATTTCATATAAGAAAGAGGAGAGTTTCATCTAGTGGAACCATACCTGAAAAGGCGGATTTTGTGAAAGCTTATGCTGTAAAAGTACAGCGATTCCATAGATTTCTATCGAGGCCCTAGGGTTAAGCGGCGAAATTCTGGTAATCTTTTAGCTTTATTAGATTGTCATTATGAGCTTCATGTTTAGTAACCTGCACATGCATCTTTATATTGTAGTCAGTCATCATATCTGGTAAAGTTACTTATATGCTGCTTTTGATCAGTTATACACGCCGCTGTCTCATCTATACTCTATATGTAGGTTGCACTTAGTTTGCTCCCATCAAACGTGAGCATCTTGAAACTTAACTAGCATCAGTCACCACTGCGCACCATGCATCTTGATTTTTGCCAACAATAAAAGAAAAAGACCCTTGAATCTGAGCATCTACATCCACGTTTACTGAATGCAATGTCTCTACAGGCATGACTGCTGTTAATTTAAAACGATATTTGTGATGTTTCTGGTTTGCAGCCGCTGTATCAAATCCGAGATGCTGACGTGCTTCGAAAACTGCCATGTGAACCTTAATATTCCAAAATTTCAGACAACTGTACCTTTGGAATAATATATGGGATACTCTGGTAAATGCTGAAGTGTGTGGCAACCGTGAGTTGTCTTAATGGCCTAAAATTGTGTACATATGTATCATGAGAATGCATTTATTCAGGTTAATTGTACTGGCTACACTATTAGGGTGTGTTCGTAAGTTTGGGGTTG
>CM020183.1:30477577-30532666 GCA_009805545.1 Oryza longistaminata
TTTTTTTTTAAACTTCCAACTTTTCCATCACATCAAAACTTTCCTACACACGTAATCTTCCAACTTTTCCGTCACATCGTTCCAATTTCAACCAAACTTTTAATTTTGGTGTGAACTAAACACAGCCTATTAGACAATCATGAACTTTTTACCAAAGCAGTTGCAAACTTGCAACTCGTAGGTAACTTGCAATATTTTTATATTTTTTTTTATGAATCCTAGTTGAGCAAATAGCCGTTGGCAGTGGATGAGCGGGCGAGTGTTGTGTGGAGTATACAGTATGTAGCAGGGATGTGCAAGGGGCCAAAAAGGCTGCTACTCTTTTTACCCGTAAATCAACTGAGCTGGCATCACCATATGCAGATTGCAGAGGATAACGCTTCACCGATCCGGTCCGGTCGCGTCCACCACCATATGGGCGAGGCGATGGGTGACCACGCTCTCTCTCGCCGGTGGGTAGGGCGCAGCGGCAGCGCAGAGGATTCCTGATGTGGCCGCAGACGGGCCCGGGCCGCCGGTCCACGGGTCAATAAAGCGCCAAGTACGTACTTCACCGGGCGCCGCAGCCGCAGAGGCCGGCACGGGCACGGGAACCCACATTTGACCACCACGACATGTGTAGACCCTGATTAGATGGGACTTAAAACTCTCTATCACATCGGATGTTTAGATATTAATTATAAATATTAAACATAGACTATTAATAAAACCCATCCATAATCTTAGACTAATTCGCGAGACAAATCTATTGAGCCTAATTAATCCATGATTAGCCTATGTGATGCTACGGTAAACATTCTCTAATTATGGATTAATTAGGGTTAAAAAATTTGTCTCGCAAATTAGCTTTCATTTATGTAATTAGTTTTGTAAGTAATCTATATTTAATACTCTAAATTAGTGTCTAAATACAGAGACTAAAGTTAATTCGCTGGATCCAAACACCACAGTAGTAGTACTAGTCCGTCTCCCTCTGCACGCCCAACCACACTCACAGAGGCAGAGGCCTCGCTTCGCCCCGCGGGTCGCTCGGTTGTGCTGCGCCTGCGCGCGCGGGTTGCGTACGTACGCCTGCCGATGTGTGATGCGTGCGAGTGGAGTAGTATGGCTTTTGGGTTTCGTTGGCGCCGCGGTGTCGTGTTGGGTATGGGCGGACGGACCACGCCGTCGTACTGCGGCAGTGCATGCATGCATGCATGCGTTGCTCCTCTCGAAAGGGAAAAACGGAAAAATGGGAAAGGAGGATTATAGAAGTACGGGCACATATGCTGTGTTGGAGTCTCCCCTCCCGTGTGTGTGTGTGCGCGTCGTCCGTGCTGCTATTTGGATGTGGATGCGTGCATTGCCCATGCATGAGCCCATCCCTGTTCTCTTGGTTCGTGGATGGATGCATATATGGTCGCGAAAAGAAGTCAACCTTTTCGATCAAATAGCTTGTACAGTTGAACTAAACTCTCTATTATGTGTATGTTGTTCTTTCCACAAGGATTACGTGTGTAGTATATGTTAAAGGAAATTTAAGGTTTTCACCACTCACAAGCGAAAGATTCTTTACGAATTGAATGTCTTGATAAATGTAAGTTTCATGAAATGGCACCATACAATAGTTATTATTCCTTTATTTTCCCAGTATCGTTGGCCTTCCGTCAAAACCCCATGTGTTCATTTTAGTGGTAAAATACACTTTTCGCATGGTTTGAACCGACCGTTTTATTACAATTCCATATTTTTTTGGAAACCAAACAGGAACGGTATAGAGTTTTTGCCGACCATTTTGGTGGTATACCATTTTCATGCGGAATTTCCAAAATAATACAATATAATATCAACAACTCGTCAAAAATATCGTATAATACCGACAAAACTCGTCAAAATATAAAAGAGTTAACCATAAACCTTATGTGTTGCCATTGTTAATGCTATAATCTCGTTACGAAGCATTCAAATTAGTTATTTACATGGTACTTTAAATCTTCACTAGTAATATATATGTACATGACATTAATTTGTCAAGTAAACATGACTATAACTTGCTTATAGCTCATGTGATACGTTGTTTCTGAGGCTCCATTCCAGTAATTTCGTTTTCTAGATATTTTTCAATGTTCAGTAGTACCGACATTGCTATTATTTTTGAATATACCGTTCCACTTTTGTTTCCAAAGAAAAAAATGGTAACGGAAATGGTTTAAGCATATTTCTGACCGTTTTCATCCATATGGTTGTGGAAGGCAAACAGCGACAGCAAAATGTGAAGGAAAACTTTTGAGTGATGTTCGTAGAGCTCGTATTTATTGATGATGATTTATATAGTTGATCGTTCATCAATGATAAAACATAGAATTTCTCGTGTTATGCGGTATATGGTTGGGATAACTTTATAAAAAAAAAAATTTCTTACCAAGATACCAGGGTATTTTCTCCCTGAAACCCACAAACTGGTTGGCAAAGACTTCAAAATTATCAGTACACAATAAAATAAAGTAATCCAAACTGAACTGGCTCTTTTGTCTTTAGGTTGTACTCGTACATGAATACTGAAGCTACATGGTGGCATAAAAACCTGGGTGTATGCACCTACCTTTTGGCGACCGTCATGTTTAAATATCTCTCACGGCCTTGTGCAACATGAGCAAAGCTGTTGAATCCTCTGAATGTCTCACCCTGTGCACTACTATCTTTTATCTGTGTCCACCTGCTGCATCTTGCCAACACACCCAATGCAACCCAATTCTTTTTTTTTGCTCTCACAACCATGTGATCTTTGTGGTAAAAGAAAGGAGAAAAGAGATGCTTTAGATTTGACCCACTGCCTCACAAAAGGGACAAGCACACTTTTAGGGCTGCAGAACATGGATGTATCATGCACTAATCTCTTTACTTGATACCCATGTCTCTTATCTGAAACCCTCCTCATCAAAGTTGCCATAATAGTTTTTGTTTTTCTGCCCTCTTTTCTCAAGCTCTCCTGCCCCTGCATGCCTTTCCAAAAGGCAGACCACAAAGCACAAAAGGGTATATATAAAAGAACACTGAATCACAGTACTTTCCTTTTCTATCCACAGAGCAAATTCAGGTTAACCAACATGAACATGAATGTTTCTCTCAAAATGTGATGACAACGTTGTGGATGCGAAACTACTCTACCATACATTTTCATCATCGTCATGTGCCCACAAATTCTCCAACGTTTTTTAAGTAACATTGTAACAATAGATCCACATGGAGCGAGAACCTTTCTGTTTTCTTTTCTACAGAACCAATTCAGTCTAAACAACATGAATGTTCCTCCCAACCCTGATAACGTTGTGGATGCGAACCTACTCTAGTGTACATTACCATTGCCATCATGTGACCCAAAAACTCCCCAACATTTGTTAAGCTACTAACAAGAGATGATCCACATGGAAGCAAGAACCTTTTGACTGATAAACACAAAAACACACCCAAGACAGAGACGCACTAGAGACCGATATGTACAGAACGGTTTGATGAGGCTACAGCCATAGTCAATTAGTCATAGTGTTAGTAATATTATTGAACCTCTTGATTCAGTGTGTCCTACTGTCCTGTATATTTCATTTTTTTCTCCCTGTCTGGATTCTAAACGAGCTGGGCCGTTATACTACTATGATAGTATAGTATAGTACTATAGTATAGTAGGAGTATATAGTATGCCTAGCTGCGTAGGCTAGGTATCATCCACTAGTGACTGAATCACTGTAGCCATCTAAGCCATGTGATGGATCCAAGCAGAGAAACTGTTCACTGGCCCTGAACCTGAAGCCTCTCTGCCAAGCGTACAGACAGACAGCTGTGCTGCTTCTGATCACTTCGTTGGCTGGCGCCGATCAATCGGATTTCATCTCTCATTTCTCCCCCTACGCATCCTGTGATCTTGCAGCAATCATCTGGATTTATTTTGGAAATCCACATTAAGCCATGCTTGCCTCCCACGAGCTCCATTTGGTTAGTACTATCAGAGAAGTGCACACTTGCCAAATTGCCATCAAGATCACTAGTCACTTGCAAAGTTGCCAATAGGGCGCATTGATCGATCAGGTGGTGATATCTTTCAGATGGATCAGAAATTCAGAATTTATTCAGAAAGAGGAGACCTGCGGAAGAAGACTGTTGATCAGCACAAGCCAAGCTGACATGGTGGTCCCTCCCCCTTCTCCTGCCTGCATCTCTGCGGATCTGGCATGTGACACCCAATAGGAAAACTATGCCAGTGTGCAAGAGCATTGGATCTCACATGCAAATGGATGGATCAAATATTGCAGGATGCATCACGCTGTTACAGATACAGTGCCAATGATGAGGAGCCTGAAGTTTCTACTACTAAAACTTGGACAGCGATTTCGCAGCGAGAGAGAGACAAAAGCCTGAATTTTTCGTCGCTGGAAGAACAGTGTTATGTCCCTAGGAGAAACGAATTTCTATCGACCGATGGAAAAAACAGTGTTGTGTGGCTTATGTTACGTCTCGTTGTCCTAGTGACTTCTCTCGTAGCTGCAGTACAAGCACAGGACTGTAATTTTTTTTCTTCTCCATTCGTTTTCGTTTTCCTTTTGGCAGGGTAAATGATCTGGTACTAGTACGTTGTAACAGTACTGTTACTACTACTATTTCTGTTGGGTTTCGTATGCGTTACTGCTGCCGTTGTGTCATGAGCAGGACAGGGCCGGCCACCGTGTGATCGAGTGTGAGGCCAGGGATGTCTTTTGCTTCACCTCCAGATTCGTTATACTAGTATGCGTTCCATCCTAATACGAGGTTGTTTTTTTTTTTTTGGGACGGAGGGGTACTGGTTTGTGCTGTTCTCCTGGTTTTGTCTTGTCAACGATAGATAAGGATTCCATATATAGTGATGTGTACCTCCTTAGGTAGTGTATATAAGTATTTTCATGGAGTTAATAGCTTCATCGTTTGTTCTTGAGCTTATGAGTCACAACCAAAATTTAAATTTTAAATCTTAATTTTAAAGTTACTATTTATGTTTTGTTATCATAGTTTATTTTCGGCATTGACATTCAAAGCGCTAAAAAACCATATAAAAGTCTAACTATAAATGCTTTGTTGTTAATAAGTGTTACAACTCATAATCTGCTATATGCGAAACGATAGGTCTGTTAGTAGAGAAAAGGTTAGAGATAAGAAATGATTGTAATTAATTGAGACGAGAAAATAGACGGAGAAATTAAGTGAGAGTTATTGGTTGAATTGGAGAGGTAGGCGATGAAAGGCATAAGATGGAGGAAGTTTTCATGCTTGGGCCTCCAGCTCCTCATCAGGCCCGGCCCATCACAGTAAGAGAGAGACACGAGGCCCAGAAAGTCGCACTTGGTCCATGCTGCTGAACCGGCCCATTGCTTGGATTCGAAATGAAGAATTTCTTACCACTGTTCTACTACAATCTTAGATATGCCCTCTACCTGATCAGTGATCACTCATCACTCCTATGAAGAAAACAACCATCCTTTCCGTCAGATAACAACACATAAAATCTCATTTTCTCCTCCAGTTTTCAGGTCACTCTTGTCCAAATCGTCTGAACATCTGTAGCTATATCTCTTCTGCCTCTTCCAAACTGTTCACGAAGTATACGCGTGGCGACACTGCAGTAGTCAAATTTCCTGGTTACCTACACCAACAAGAGCAGAGCACCTAAACCCTAGACCGCCACATCGCCTGCAACTCGACACGCCTGCAGCTGTTCATCACAATTTCGTGTGGCCATCGCCATTTTGATTGATCGATTGATCGCTCTTGGACAGAGCCGATGATCGTGCCGCAACAGTGCGAATGATCGATATCGATCGAGCGATTAATTCCTCCGCTGCAACTGTTGCATGTACGCATATGCGTCCATATCGAAACATGTTCTTCGTCAAGTTATTGTGCCCGTCTCATCTGCACTTTTGTCGCATCTTGGTTATCTCAAGTCTGAACCCATGGAGCAAAGCCTGAATATCTCCATAATTAAAATCTGCCAATGATTGGGGTAGAAGGAGAAAAAAGGGTTAATACTTGGTTATTTTACTACTGCCTATCAGAGAAGAGGACTTGTTCTTCACACTCGCTCGAATGGTCATATTATATGTGCAGTATTTGCAGTCTGCAATGTTCACCAGTTAGAGGACAGATCATCTTGAGAAGAAGCAGGCAAGTAAAGAAAAAGAAATGTGATGTCAATTGACACGTACTAGTTTTGATTTTTGACAAGTTTTCTTCTCAAGTGATGGGATTTGAGTAGTTCTAAGCATACCTAACACTAAGATCTTTCACTGTTTCACACGTAGGGGTAGGGAGACAAATCGTGTGATGGCTGCTGATTGATTATTCTTCAGTATATATATAATCTCGTTAAATATTGTTTGCACGGGTGCGTAAAGTCGCTCAATCATAGCAGCAAGAACATATACCCCGGCCGATCGCAAGAAATGCCGGCCAAGACTACTACTCGTGCTGCTTTTGTTTATTTTGACGAATCAAGCCTCTGAATGACCTCATCATGTGCCAAATTTTCTCTTCCTTTTTTTTTCTGAAAGAAAATTAGATAACATTAGTACAAGATTAGGTAACCTGCAAATCCTCTTTGTACCAATAAATGCATTGTTTATTTTAGTCAGTGCACGAATGCAACACTGATTATGCACACAGGGTGCAGGTTTGCAACTGGAGAGCTTCAGTGATCAGGTGGCAGGCAGTCTGAAGAAATGGTATCAATTCAGTGCTCAAATTCTTCTAGACAGCTTCAGATTAATGTCCCTGTTGCAATGTGTCTTTGTTCCTTTTGTTTTCTGAAGACTAAATTGATTTGTACCAGTATTGCTGCTTAATTGTAGCCACTCAAGAGCAGGAGACTTAAGCCGGTATCTGTTGACAGAATTTCCTCTCAAATTCTTTCTTGTATCAAATTGGATTTCCGTATACAGGTACACTTCACTGTCAACATATGTACAGTTTTGCACGCACTGTATTTCTCTATCTGGTCTGCAATTCCATCAAGAACTTAAAGAAACATTTTTTTTAGGGAATGCAATTCCATCAAGAACTTGTCATGGTGAAGCTTCAGATTGAATATCAGAATTGAGAAGATTTTCAGGATTTTGGTCTCTCACAAATGTATCACAGAGCTGGTCTCCTGCGTAGGTAACAGTCGTTATCTGTTTCATTGCACCATTACAAAAAAATAATAATAATAAATAAATAAATCAAGGTACCCTTTGGAGGATGAAGGTTTGCCCAACTCACAGTTGGATAATACTGATAGAGAGTGATGCCTCGTCTATGATTAAGATAATAATAATTATTATGACAGTCCACTTCAGCTCACAGAAGACTTCAGATAGAGAATTGATTTTGTCATATCATAGTACACACACTTCATTATTAAGAAAAGGGCCAATATACTATTCTTGCAATAAGCATCAGTTGATCACAGAAATCTTTAGTTCTGTTCTGGCACCAATTCTGGCCTCTAGCATTATACAGCTTCAGAATAAAAATATCTGAATGCTCCTTAAGGATAAGTACTCATAAACAGGAGCAGCTTTGGCAGTATTGTCTATGTCCCATTTTTAAAATCATATTTTTCTCTCAGAGAGCTTGCTGTTGCTCTCTCATATTTTCATGCCCTGTTGCTGAAAGAGATGTATGCATGCTGCCTCAATTTGACCTGACTTATTCACCCCTACTTCAAACAGAAACTGACCTTGTAATTAAGGTCAGAAAAAAAAGAGAGAGTATGCAAAGTAAGTAAGAAAGCTAAATCAAGGTCATTGCTGCTAATATGCTAATCTGTGGATGAAGCTTCAGAATGACAATGAATTCTATATATGGCTGTCATTCATATACAGTTTCTCTCTCTCACACACACGTATGTCCATACGTGTATGTGTATGCCCACCTAACTACATTGACTCTCATTTGCAGGCTCAAATATTTGTCCAGAAATACTTGCATATTCACCAAATGATTCCCTGTTCATCATATCATCATGTGTGACCAACCCAACCATAAACCATTGGTGGATGAAATAACTTGTAGGTGAGCTCTTCCTGTTCATGAATATGCCCTCTGATGGTGCCACAAATCATATCAAAAACAACAAATTGCAAACTGTCTTGTCTTGATGCTTTGAAGGCTATCTAGTGATTGGATGCTTTCATCTACTACTAGTAGTAGTCTCCTCCGATGTGAGGGTTAACTTCACATCAGCTGCTCTCAAGTTTTTGTTTAGAACACATCAACTTGCCTTCTGATAAACAACAAAAAGGAAAAAAAAACTACTACTACTACTACTATTAGCAGCCATTGGATCAAGTCAGTAACACTACTTTTATACTAACAATGAGATGGGTTTAGGCTTGTATTTTGGTCAAAGTACGCAAGGTGTTTGGGGGTGATGGTTGCTGCATTACTGACAAAAAAGGCTGCTTGAAAACTGGAACAGAAAGTTGCCAAGACTGCGGCTGCTTTTTCAGTGAACTATACTAGCCTACTATTGAAATCTTGATTCTTGAACGGCAAATTGACAATGTGACGGCTCTCTTTTCTCCCTTTTCACCACTCTTCTCTCTTTTTCTTCTCCCCGGGAATAGATGCTTCTTTTCAGCAGCAATTCCTTTGCAATCAATATGCTTTGATGCTCAATCTAGACGAGCCCAAAAGGTACCAAACAATCCATCAACAAAAAGAGGAAAGAATCGAATCGATGCATGAAAAAAAAAGAGAAAAATATATCAGCACTCCATTATTATTCCTCTAATCAATTTATGCATATCAGCCGGCCATGTTCTTTTCTCCAACAAAAGTTGGATTAAATTTTAGATACTCGTGGCACGCTTTTCAAACTGCTAAACGGTACGTTTCGTACGAAAACTTTCTATATGAAAGTTGTTCTAAAATATAAGATTAAAGCATTTTTTAAATTTAAAATAATTAAAACTCAATTAATCACACGTTATTTTCACCTCGTTTTGCGTGAAACACTTAATTTTCATCTTCAGCAGATTCAAACACCACCTTAATTAATCAATGAATGAATGAATTTGTCCACGTTTGATGATCAATTTGGCCACATGACGAAATCTACTGTGGCGTTGCCGGATGACAGGTGAGGCCGGCAGGGACCGGTTTTTGAACCTCAATTGTGTCCAAAAGCCCGTGCCATGCCCTCCAAACTGCCGTGCGATCCTTATGTCATCACCCAGCCTAACTTCACCCCAGTCTGTTGCACCTCCAGCCAAACCCAACCCAGCTGTCCATCCTCCCCGATCTCGCATATTCGCTCTCGCCCGGTTGAGTTGCATGCACCGACCAGTTCATCCGCTCCACCGCAAACACTGTGATATATAATAACGAAGTGAAACGGTTACACAGAAGGGATGAAACTAGCAATGATATGTATTTGTTGTAGCTTGATGTGTATAGATTGTGTCTTTTTCCTATTTGGGGGTACAGTTCTTGGACCAGAAGGTGACGGAAACTTAGCCATCGGTGCAGTGCAACATGACGATGAACACATCGGTGCTGCAATGTGACAATGTTGAGCAGATTGTGATGTAGATTATCCACTTGATTATGTCGATAAAAATATATTTTAAAAAAAATAACAAATACTTTAAAACAAGTGATCTAACAATTTCAAAAAGAAAAAAAATGCAATAGAAGAAGTCTTTTTAAAAACATATTACCTCTGTTTTTTAATATATGACGCCGTTGACTTTTTACCAATACTTGATCATTTATCTTATTCATTTTTTTTTGTAAATATGGAAATAATATTTGATGAAAAATCAAGCCACAATAAAATAAATGATAATTAAATAATTTTTTTGAATAAACTAAATGATTAAAAGTATCTCACAAAACCGAGGGGATATATTTTAAAGCATGAAGCAAATAATTGGTTTCAATAATCTAATAAATCTGATGAAGAAGCTAAAAAGAACAAGAACAGGCCTGAAGATGTGATTGGTAAGAGGCTTTGATGCTGCTGTCGATCATATCAGATAATTGTGTACTGTGTCCACTACAAAAACGTAGAATTATGTGCAGTAAAAACAAACGTCAACTTGCAGTTCATCGTGGCTGTACTGTGTCCGTGCGTGTCACTGTGGTGCGATGATGTGGACCTGTGACTACCGTCCGATCGCGATCGGACGGCGACGGAGTGTTCGTTCACGATGGGGACCCCAGGAGGGGAGGACGGTGCGTATTGACCCTACGATCGCGATCGGATGGCGATGGGTTGGGCATGTGCTGGCCACGTGGCCGTAAGGGAGTGGTGGGCCCACATGCTGACGTGTCCGGCTCGGGGTCGCCTGATTCCGACGCGGTTCGTACGAGCCCGACCTGGCCGTGACGTGGGCCAGCCTCTTGCCGGCAAATTAATCAAGAAATAATTTCTGAGATTCGATTAAGAATCTAAAATCTTCCGAATATACGGAGTAAAAAAAATTCAATCAACAAATATATCTGCGCAACAAACTCTACAAAAAAAAACATTAAATATGTTAGAGTATGGCCCGTTTAAGATAGATTTGATCGGATTATTGCTATAAAATATCTACTTTATTATAGAATAAATAAATGAAATATTTTAGAAAATAAACTTAAAACAATTGGTTTAATTAAATGTGTTAAAATCTTCTAAAAAATAAATGTAGCAGGAGAAAACATATATTTAATTAGATACGTTCGGAGTAAATTAATAATCCGAGGTATAATTTGGTAGTGAAGTATCTGGGCACGTCTTGCTCAATCTGATTCGAGATGAATTACCAGCAGAAGAATTTGCATTTTTCAAGTGTTCGATCGAGGTTGTACGTGGTGAATACTGGGTCTTCGAAAAAAATACGTATTCCGCACGTAAAAAACACTAGGTATATACGTACGTATTTGGGGGGCGAGAATACGTATCCGGCTGATGTTGACGTACGGCTCCACGTTGAATTATAAACCCTTCAAGTTCCGTAATTACGCACATGCCTCGAGTCCGATACCTCCTTTAATTTCATAATTAAGGTCGGTTCCACTGATACGTACACATGCTACAAATAATTACTCCATCCGTTTCTAAATATTTGACGCCGTTGACTATTTTAAATATGTCTGACCGTTCGTCTTATTCAAAAAATTTAAGTAATTATTAATTCTTTTCCTATCATTTGATTCATTGTTAGATATACTTTTACGTATAAATATAGTTTTACATGTTTCACAAAAGTTTTCGAATAAGACGAACGGTCAAACATGTGTTAAAAAGTTAACGGTGTCAAATATTTAAGAAACAGAGGGAGTATTTTTTTTTAGATAGGTTACAGAGGGAGTATTAACCGTTGGTTAATTACTTAATTACTACTAGTTAAATAGTGATGGACTGATGGTGATATGAACTGCTTTACGATGATTGGTGAAAAAGATGTGTTCGATCGATCGAGCACGAACTTTTTTCAAAAAAAGGAAGAATTTCTGGAAACTTTAATTAATTGTTTGGGCAAAAATATCTTGTCACTTTACCGGAAACCTTTACTTGCATGCTTACTTTGGATACATGCACGTATTGGTATCTCCCTCCCATCCCTCCTGCTTTACTAGCTTGAACAACTTTTGCTGTTGGTAAGCACAACTTTGTGTCAACGAAATTGCTATCGATACCACAGTTCCACGTACAAGAATGCATATTTTTTTAAGACTATGTATGTAGTAGAATGCATAAATAAATAAATAAGAAGTTTGTAGTCATGTTTTTTCCCTCTGTTTCATATTATAAACCGTTTTGACTTTTTTAAGTTAAACTTTTTTAAAAATTTGATTAAGTTTATATAAAAATATAACAATATTGATAACACTAAAATAGTTTTATTAAATCTAATATTGAATATATTTTTATAAGTTTTTTACTTTTATTAAAAATATTATTATATCTTTATATAAAATTGATCAAAGCTAAAGAATATTAACTTAGGAAAAAAATCAAATGACTTATAGTATATGAAATGGAGGTAGTTTTCTCTCTGTTTTGAACATGAGAATTCAATTTATCGAAAGAAATTAATAAATATTATCCCATCCTCCGTCTATTTAATAAATAAATAGGAAGAATGTATTTCTAGCATTGTCCAGTTGTATAGCCAGAAATAAGTTATTTTGGGACGGAGATATATAAATATCGTAAGATAAGTCCTACCTATGTGTTGTAGGTCCATGTTTCATATATACAACTTAAATATATATAATATGGTCTTTTTTTTTCTCTCTCTCTTTTGTACGCGTAGCAATTTTGCCTTTGTCTGAACTGAAGCAACTATCAAAAGGCAATTAGTAGACGACTAACTAACTAGTTTCTCCTTGCATATGTGAACACCTAGCTAGCTACCCTTCGTGCCCAACAGCCCATACCTTACCATGCATCTGCATGCAGCAGCAGACAGCATCATATCGATGATCCATCCATCTCTGGATCGATCCAGTTGCAAATGCGAATTAGGCGAAGCAATAATCAAAGCTGAGATATGATCGAGCCGAGATAGATCGAGATCGAGATCATCTGTTAGGTAATCACTGGTTAGGTCAGTGTGTCCTGAAATTAATGCATTGCCACTGAAAGAAAGAAAATGCTCGACGAACACTGTGCATCCATCGATCCATGGCTGTACAGTACATGCGCGCGCGCGTGCGTGTGCATCATCAGCGATGCGTGCGAACGAGCATGACATGATCAGCCGCTGAGCTCATCATCGCTCGAGATCACGGCCTAATTAGCGAGTTATGGCGTGCCACATGGCATCTGGCACGCGAACCAAGAAAAGTCTCTCTCTCCTCTCCTCTCTTCTTCATCAACACACACTGGTTGACCAACCAGCTAGCTGATCGAGTTCGTTGTTTACCATCCTATTAATACCCCTTCCTCTCTCTCTCTCTCTTCTCTCCTCCTGAATTTCTCTCTTGGGTAGAGGTAGAATTGATCTCCTTTCTTGTTCTTGTTCGAGTTCTTCTTGGAGTTCTTGGAGCAGCATCGGTAGTCGTCGTCTTCGTCGATCCAGCAGCTCAAGGAATTCGAGGAGGAGGGGGTGGGCATGAGCGGGATGAATTCGCTGAGCATGGTGGAGGCGAGGCTGCCGCCGGGGTTCAGGTTCCACCCGCGAGACGACGAGCTCGTGCTGGACTACCTGGAAAGGAAGCTCCTCGACGGCGGCGTGGGCGGCGCCGCGGCGGCGGTCACCATCTACGGCTGCCCGGTGATGGTCGACGTCGATCTCAACAAGTGCGAGCCATGGGACCTTCCTGGTAAGACCTAGCTACCTAGCTATACAGATCATCATCATCGAGCTTGCTTGCTTGCATCCATGCTACTCATGTCGTGATTCTTGTTCTTCTTTCTCGTCTTCCACCGCCTCTGGATCATCATATGCGTGCTTGTTCATGGCCATGATTGGTTTGAGTTTTTTTCTTCCAGATTCTTTCTCTCTACTGATTGATCTGCTCTGAAATGAATTAATTCGTGTGCTTTTTTTTGAGGGGGAAAAATTAACCGCGTGCTGTTTTTCGTGTAGTTTTTGTTTAATTTCTCTATAGATCGGTAGCTAGGCTTCTCAAATTAACAACCTTTTGATTTGTTCTACCTCTAAAAACAAATCACCCTATGATTCTATATTTATATGATAGAATCAATAATGGTATGATGATCTGTTTAAACAGACAAGTCTTTCCATGTACTAGCTAGCTAGGACCCAGCAGCCTGCAGAATTCTGTCAGTTTTAGAATAAGATCAACTGATCATTCCACAATTATTAGCTGTTTGTGCACACACGCATCTAAGGTTGCCAATCATGTGTTTATCTAGCTAGCTAACTTGCAGTTGGTTCTGCAGAAATCAGTACTTGAATTCAAGATCTTGGTAACAACTCATCTTTTCTCCTTTTCTTGATGTACAAAAAGAACAAGATCTTGGAACCAACCATAACTTCTATCTATTCCAAGAAAATTCTCTTTGTTCCTTTCCTACATGCCTCCAATGTTTTTCCTTCAATGGGCACAGATATATACTAGTATAGTAGTAGCTACCTTCTTGATCCAATCAATTGCATCCAAATTGAAGGTGATGCCTGTCCATGTATGCATGTCAGTTGATCCTTTTCTACAGCAAAGGTAGCCATAACTGAAGTGATCATGACCTCTTCTGCAACTCTCATATATAGATCAAGTTGCATATTTCAACTATGCATACATGCTAGCTTCCCATACCTCAAGAATCATGCCTTCTCTTTTTCTTTAGTTCCTCCCCCTTTTTTGCCCCCTTTTTTTGGGGTGTGCCCATGCCCTTAATTTGTTTTTAGTTATTGGAATTATTTTTTTTGCCACAACATTTAATGTTTCTCTCTGTTTGTGTACATATAGCTGCAAGCTAACCGTTTGAAAAGTCTTGAGCCAACGCAAGAAATATCAGATAGTGAGATCACATGCCCCAAATTAAAATGCATAAATTTGTGGGGTGGCTAATGATTTGTTTGTTACAAACAAAACAGTCCGGCATTTTTTAAATTCTGTTTCAAGTGGAGGCTAGCTAGCTAGCTTGATCAGATGATTTTCCTGAAATCTACAAACGAGAACAAAATTCACACGTCTTGTCTGCCTCCATCTTGTCGCCTTCTATCTCCTCCCCATAACAGAAGGATATTCTCACTGCTATGAGTTTGTTTGGCCTCTTCTTGGCCTTCTCCTCCTTATCTGTCCCTGTTGCTGCCATGCAATCAAATATTCTCCCACTTTGCCTGATCCTTAAAGGGAATTAACAGCCAGTGGATGGGGACAAACTTAACACCAAAAGAGGCCCTCTCACTTTGCCTATTAGTAGAATATAGCCAGGAAATCATGTAAAAAGGTTATAAATTAAAGAAAAATGTGTGCTGAATGGGATAAATACGATAATTAATTGATTCTATATAGACCTTTCGAAAAAAATAGAAAATATGATGCTGTTCCTAGCTAGCTCATTGTACTTTTCCTCCTCATACCCCCCCCCCCCCCCCCCCCCCCCCCCCCCCCCCCCCCCCCCCCCCCCCCAAAACCCTCTCTTCTCGTCTCTTCTCAACACGTACATGCATCAATTGTTAATGCAAATTTTCTCTATATTAATTGTGTTGATTTCTCTTGTACGTACTTTCTAGTTGTCTTTCTTACTTAGATGGCTATGCTAATAATTAGCCAAGTTTGTGTTTCCATGTTTACGAGTAAATTGATCATTAAGCTAATTAATGGCTTTACATTTTTCTGAAATTATATGTTAGTCTTTTGTTGATTGTTTATTTTTTTTCTTGCATTCAGAGATCGCTTGCGTTGGTGGCAAGGAGTGGTACTTCTATAGCCTTAGGGATAGGAAGTATGCAACTGGCCAACGAACAAATAGAGCAACTGAATCGGGCTACTGGAAGGCCACAGGAAAAGATCGCCCAATAAGCCGGAAAGGATTACTCGTTGGCATGCGAAAAACCTTGGTTTTCTACAAAGGTAGAGCCCCTAAGGGGAAGAAGACCGAGTGGGTCATGCATGAATTCCGCAAAGAAGGACAAGGGGATCCGATGAAGTTGCCTCTCAAGGTACATATTATATTTTTAATACATTCTTAATTTATAATATAAATATTATTCCTTTGTTGGATTCTCCATGTAAAATATCCATTTACTAGATGCCAATCCTTTATTTATGCACTTATTAGTTGATTCTTGTATATATTATGTATATGATGTCTAAAATATAATAGACTTTTTGTACAAGCGAGAAGTATCGGGTTTGGTAGTCAGTATGAAATAAAGAATTATTAATTAAATAATTAACTTCATATGATATTTACACAAGAAGGAGACCGACTGGAATGCCAAGTCGTTCTTCATTTGAATAATATATATACACATATGCAATGGATAATGGAATGACAACTATCTGTTTACATGTCCTCTCCTCTCATAACTTCATGATTGAAAAGTGAGAAATACCAAATTTAAGCACACTTTCATGATAATTTAGGTGTCATATGAGGAGGTGAATATGCTAAGTATCTCATTTTTTATGATTAGAACATCATCGGTACTTAATATATTGTCATGATGTTATTAGTTAATGCTAACGAGGTTCAATTTTAATTTGGAAGTTATTCTTTACTTCCATGTCACTCTCATGCCAGCTCTAAATGAGTTATGTTATACACCTCAATAGATGCATGTGCAACTATTGACTCAGTTCTATAAAGCATTCATGTCTCTTTCCAATAATTTCTTAATGTGTGAGATGCTCTCTCCAAACAATTAATAGAAGAGAATTAAAACAAACTACTTATTTATCATAAATGTAATCTTCATCCAATGTTTTTATGTGAACAGGAGGACTGGGTCTTGTGTAGAGTCTTCTACAAGAGTAGGACAACCATTGCCAAGCTGCCCACAGAGGGTAGCTACAACAATATTGACAGTGTGGCCACAACTTCACTGCCTCCCCTCACTGACAACTACATTGCATTTGATCAGCCTGGTTCAATGCAAAACCTAGAGGGTTATGAGCAAGTGCCCTGCTTCTCCAATAATCCCTCTCAACAACCATCGTCGTCGATGAATGTTCCATTGACATCGGCCATGGTTGATCAAGAGCAAAACATGGGTAGGGCGATCAAGGATGTGCTGAGCCAATTCACCAAGTTTGAAGGCAATGTGAAGAGGGAGGCCCTTCAAAGTAATTTTTCCCAGGATGGATTTGATTACTTGGCTGAGAGTGGCTTCACACAAATGTGGAACTCACTCAGTTGATTTAATTTCGAAGGAGATATATATTGATTGTTGCGAATTGAGGAGGAAACTCTTAAAGTGTGCTTATGTGCTATTGCATGTAATTGTGATATAGACGTATAGTACCATTCTAGTTCACATTATTTGCAAAAAAAAAAAAAGGTGATCAAAAGAGATATTATCATCATCAATGATGTAAATACATTATTTGTGTACTAGGGTGTGATAAAAAAATTAGTGCATTATGCTAAAATTAATGGTATATATCAATAGAGCTAGAATCTTCTTTTACTGTCCTTATGTTCTATATATTAGTAGTTTTCTATCTTTTTTAATTTGCTGAAGACAAATAAGCATAAATGTATACCAAAATAAAAATAACCAAACCAATTCTATAAACATGTAATATTCTGACTGTACCATACATTAGTTTGTTAACTTGCCATCGATTTTAATTTTGTTGCTCGATTAAATCTGGTTACCACATTGGCACACTACGATCCGCAAGCTATCCTTGACCAAAAACCCCGGTACGTTTTTATAGGTGAGTATTTTTCAGCTCGTGTGTAAAAATAAAAATGGGTGTCGTAAAAAAGAACCGTTTTTCGAGTAGTGGATAGCGTATTGGCATGTGCATGAACAAGTTCATTGATCACCATTGAGGCCGGTCACACTTAGCGGCGATCGGTTCGGTCTCCCGGGTCTATGTATTGGTGTTATCGGTGTGTCGGTGGTGGTCTTTTTTTTCTTCTTTTTTCTGGTTATGACCTCTCAGGATTGTAAAAACAAAAATGGGTGTTGAAAAAAAAACCCTTTTTGAGTAGTGGATAGCGTATTGGCATGTGCATGAACAAGTTCATTGATCACCATTGAGGCCGGTCACACTTAGCGGCGATCGGTTCGGTCTCCCGGGTCTATGTATTGGTGTTATCGGTGTGTCGGTGGTGGTCTTTTTTTTCTTCTTTTTTCTGGTTATGACCTCTCAGGATTGTAAAAACAAAAATGGGTGTTGAAAAAAAAACCCTTTTTGAGTAGTGGATAGCGTATTGGCATGTGCATGAACAAGTTCATTGATCACCATTGAGGCCGGTCACACTTAGCGGCGATCGGTTCGGTCTCCCGGGTCTATGTATTGGTGTTATCGGTGAGTCGGTGGTGGTCTTTTTTTTCTTCTTTTTCCTGGTTATGACCTCCCAGGACTGTCTGGTGCAAGTCGTTAAACAAATCTATGGAACTTTTGGGAGTTTGTATAGCAAGTGAATAAGGTTGTGTTCGGTAGGAAGTTGGGAAACTCTCCCTCCAAACACGTAAAAAGAGCTGGTTCATTAGCACTTGATTAATTAAGTATTAGTTAAATTTTTTTTTCTGAAAAATAGATTAATATGATTTTTTAAAGCAACTTTCGTATAGAAATTTCTTGCAAAAAACACACCGTTTAGTAGTTTGGGAAGCGTGCACGTGGAAAACGAAGGAGATGCAGCTGGGAACACAAAGCTGCCGAACGCAGCCTTAATCAATAAATAAAAGTCTACGTATAAAAATTAGTCAATCAAGTGAGCTTGGTATATGAAAAGGAGTGTAATTAGTTCATACATGCAAATTTGTCCATTGATATCTATTAATTTAGTTGATCCGATGAAAAGGAAAAAAAATGCTCGATCGATATATCCCTCTCAAGTGGACAAAAAGAAAGACAAAAGTCGTAACTGGTGATTCTTTTAATATATCTTGTGAAAGGGATTTAAGTTCACACGTATGTCATGAGTTTATCACGCCTCTTGGCCTTAAATAACCGTTTACTACTAACTAACTAACTAAAATAAACTATTGGACTGAGATTACTTACTAAGAAACTATAAACTGTTTACCACCAACATGTGAATCATATATAATAACACGGCAACTCTGCAAGTACACACAAGCCACCAACTAATAACATTAAGTAGCAATATTTTCATTCCTTAATCCATTTCGATACCACTACCACTACCTTGATATGCATGGAAGATACTCCTATACCCCAATCATCATTAAGCATAAAAAAAAAAATTCAAAGGGTGTACTTTGTTTTATATCCACATATATAAATAATTCTGATCCTTACATAGTAGTATTAATGATGCAGTTGCCAGCCTAACCAATGAATTCAAGTAGTTGGGCCTGTACTTATCTCCACTATGGAGTACAGAGTACAGACATGCCAAACAGTCCATGCATAGTGATGGCTGTTGCAGCTCAGGATATCTAGCCAGACTGGTTGAGGAGTACATGGTAGGTCCCACCTGTCAGCCTCCTAAAGCTTACAGGTATAGTTGCTGCAGTGCAATGTCACGGTGTGTAGTTACGTTAGAAAAAAAAAAATCCTTTTTCGAGCGGAATCCTCTAACGTAAAATCATCGTGACATGGTGGATGACATATGAGCTAATGTAATAGTATTGGAGAAACCACTTCTCTCTAGTGTTCTGCAGTTTAATTCTTCGCCAACCATCTGCATTGATCTAGTGTTCTGCAATTTAATTCTTCGCCAACCATCTGCATTGGTCTGCTAATTGTCTAGCTAGGTCTTCAGTTAAGTTTCCGCACAGTGTTGTGCTGTTGTGCATGGATGACGTACATATATTCTGCTATTATTACTTCACAAGTACCACTCTGACTAAAGATTAATTATTGCACACCATTGATTAGCATCTCAACTGATCTCACACCTCTCCTTTGTTGGCCTTGCTAGCTCTTCAACGTCCCCATCTCAATCATTTCAACCAATAATTCACACAGAACCGCACATTTGTAGAACATATATAAACTTTATTGGCAGTTACTACCTCCGTTACTAAATATAAATATTTCTAACTATGCCTTCGAATAATTATAAATATTTATATTTAGAAACAAAGGAAGTAGTATATACACAAGAAGAAAATACGGTGGTAAATATGTTCTCCTATGTGATGCTGAAAGCCTGAAATAACAATGTCTTTTGCTTTACAGGTCATTAATTGCAGTCTATTGATCAAATAAACAACTTGAGTTGTTCTTTTGGTCCTGAAGAGCACAACTGCAACAAAATATAATAAAAATAATACTCCCTCCATTTCAAAATGTTTGACACCGTTGACATTTTAGCACATGTTTGACCGTTCGTCTTATTCAAGAAGATTTGTGAAATATGTAAAACTATATGTGTATATGAAAGTATATTTAACAATGAATCAAATGATATGAAAAGAATAAATAATTACTTAAATTTTTTGAATAAGACGAATGGTCTAACACGTACTAAAAAGTCAACGGTGTCAAACATTTTGAAACGGAGGGAGTATGTATTTTTACACAAACGTGCACAACTGCAACAAAATATATAAAAAAAATGTATTTTTACACAAACGTGAAACTTGTGAGGGGTAGCAATGTCATTCGGTGGCTGGTGAACCCAATCATATCAGACAATGATACGACGTTGATTTGTTTGTCATTGCAGATAAAAAAACACTTATTGTCTCAATCTTTAGGGGCATGGATAGACATGGAATAGACTCAATCTCTTCAATTAATTACTCTGTTCATGCTTACCTTCCAAAAGAAAGACAATGGTCGTTTTCTAAACTGTTGCTGATTCTATGGACGCTGAAAACGCCTCAATTGGCCTTGATGTGCTTGAACATTTCAGTGATTTCACTTTGGTGTCGAGTCAAAATCCAAAGGGAGCAATCGGAGTAGCAATGTGTTAGGACAATCTACGAGGCGATGTCGGTCTCACACAACAGAAAAAATCGTTTTCTTTTCATTATTACAACAAGCGATAATTTTCAGTTCAAATTTATTTGATCTAACATGTCGGGGGAAAAAAGAAGAAGAAAATAAAACTAACAGCAAGCTTCTCTGGATAATTCCGGCCCATTTGAACCTTGTCAGCCCGGTTTCACTGTAGTATTGGGCTTTTCTCGGCCTGAACAAGATGTCCAGTTGCCCACATTAGTGTCGCCCCAGGTTGGGCTGAGTAGTAAATGGGCCTTCAGTTAGAGTACGGTGTTGGGCCTGATAGCCGCAAAAGTTTCCAAATTGTGGGGAAAGGAATAAGTTCACCGGAGGTCCCTCAACTTAACAGTGAGATTTTTTAAGAACCCTTAACCAGAAAACCAGAAATATATACCCCTAAACTTACACAAACCGTGCGCACAAGGTCCTATGGCAGTATATAGAGGTGGTTTCGCTGACGTGGCATCCTAGTCAGCAAAAAAAATTTAAAAAAGTGTGTGGGGTCCACCTGTCAGCTACATGTATTTTTTCTTCTCCTTCTCTTCTCTTTTCTCTTCCCTTCTTTGGGCTGGCTGCGGGCGGAATCGGCGAGCGCGGCGGTCGGAGTCGTCCGGCCAGCCGTGCCAGCTGCGCGGCGAGCTGCTCGTCGACAAGATCCTGACGCGTCGCCGCCGCAGGAGGGCACACCACCTCCTTCTACGCCTGCTCGCTCCGCGACGGTGACGGCGAGGCGCCGCCGGCCGCCGCCCGCGAGCTCCTCACCGTCGCCGACATCAGCGCCGACCACGCCGTGTTGTCGCCGACGCCGTGCATAGGCCTCACGCTCATCTTCGACGTCTACAGGTCAGAATACTATGAGCATGGCATGAAGCTAATCAGTGCGGCATGAGGCAGTCCACGTCCAGATGGATGGCCATGACCACCATGGCATTGGCATGACATATCTTGGCATAAATGGTCTCAAAGCGGCGAGGTTACCTCCCAACAATAATCACGAGCACCCCGGGAGCTAAAACGAAAACGAAGTGCCTGCTAAAGGTAGCTCCTTTTTTCTCCAATATCCACGTGCTTGAATCAACCAACGTTCTACCAAATACTACCAAGTGCAAGAAAAACCGAGACAAATGGAGCTAAGATGCAAAATCAGAGTTGTATCAAAGTGAACTTGATTAAAAGAACCCCGAAACAAAACAAAAAAAAACAAAGAAAATAATGGAGAATCCGAATGCCATAAGTTCAATCTGCACGTCAGAAACGACTGGATCTTAACGACAAAACTTAGAGTCGACGCCGACGTTGCCCACCATGAACCCCACGTCTTATCCACCGGCGTCGGCAGCGCCCTGGATCGAGCTCTCCACCACCGGGCTCGGCTACAACACGGCGACCGAGGAGCACAAGGTGGTCAGGCTCTTCAAGAAACGCAACGGCGGGGAGTACAGCTGCGAGGTGTACACCCAGGGCGCCGGCGGGTGGCGCCGCTGCGTCGGGCGAGTGCCGCCGTGCGCGGCCAACTTCCTCCCCGCGTTGCCGCCGGTGTTCGTCCACGGCTACCTCTACTGGCTGCTCCGGCCGGCCGGCCCCGGCTGTTGAATAATTCTTGTGCATTCCTAGTTTTTAGCTTGTTTTCAGTTAAGCAGTTAGGCGCATGGCTGTTATTTGGCTGTGCGCGTTTTGAGCTCTGATGCGAGTTTGTTCGCATGGAGCGCGTCGTGCGCCACGTTCCAGACGTTTGGGATGGCACTCGTTGATGACGAGCGTGGCGTGCATGTCGGGCATCGTGACCCGTTCTTAGCATGTAATAGTTTCTTATATATGCAATCACAAACAGAAAAGCTGCACGTTTTTCCAGCAGCACCAAAACAAGAACGTGTTTACTTCCACTGTGTTCGCGTGAGTTTGTGTTGTGATCCCGAGCTCACCGGCGACGAGCTGTCGTCGATACTCCGGTGATCTCTGACAAGTGGTATCAGAGCGAGGTTACGTCCCTGGCAAGATGTCCCTTCCGGCCAAGGTTTAAAATCTCCGGCTAAGCCTCTTAGCTGTTGAGCCCTGCAACAGCTAAGAGCAGCTATAGCCGGCTATAGCTACCGCTAAGGCATTTAGCGGATTTGTAAATACTGGGGGGGAAAATCAGAAACTTGAAACCATTACTTCACTGGTTCATCACCAATTCACATGAAAAAAATTCAGGAACGGGATTGGGAGAGTACAATGTACTGGGCATGCAAATATACTGAACAAGAGAAGAGAGGAAAACTAGCTTGCCTGCTTCCAGCTCTGACATGGTGTATGCAGTCTGTCACTAGGAGCTTGGTGGTGTGACTTGGGGTAGAGGACGAGTGGAGAACAAGAAGGTGGTAGTTCTTCCTCGCCTTGCGTTGCAGCCTTGGATGAAGCACAGTTATTGGTCACATCATTGCTGCCGTCTTGGCAAATCGCAGCCGCCGCTGCTGCTTGACGAAGAGGAGTGGTGAATAGACCTCCTCAACACTGGTTCAGGCAGCCGGGTGCAGCCGCCGCTGCTGTTGGTTGCGGTCATCGCCATCACTCCCAGCCACATACGCCGCCGCCGCCATCGCTTTTCGAGGGAGAGGAGAGATTGAGAGTTGAGATAGTGGGGACTGGGAGTCTGGACTAGGGTTTGCTTGTCTTTGCATATTTGGGCTGATATTTTTGGTGGGCCACGTGCAATGACAAGCCCATATTTCAGTTTTTGCCTGCAAAATTTCTTAGCGGCAGCTAAATGAAGCTAATTTTAGCGGCTATCTCGGGCTAAGTACAGCTATTAGCGGCAGCGAAATTATAGCGTTAAACTTCAACTCTCCTAGCTGTTTCCCTCCCAAACAGCTATCTCCGGCTACAGCGGCAGCTATAGCCGGAGATTTAGAACTGCCGCTATAGCCGGAGATTTAGAACCTTGATCCTACTATTTCCAGGATGAACTGACAAATGCCAGTGTATTCGAAGGGCGTACTTGTGCGACTGATGCAGGCCAGTAGTTTGGCAGCTTCTAAAATTTTGTTCATTCTGCTAGTGCATCAAAGGAGGTTGCGTTTTCTTCTCAAACATTGTTAGTGATCTGCAACAGACTTTCGGTTCACACGATAGGGCTGAAGTGTTCGTACAGGGGTGTCATTTCTGATCATCAATATGGCATGATTCATTTTACACATGTTCTTTCTTCTGTTTTATTCGATAGCTTACACTCATACAATTTAGTTTTGGAAAGAATTAATATATAACCTGTTGCATGCTCATGATTCTCTCATAAAAAATATATGCCCATAAGTAGCGAAAGAACTCCTCTACACATTATCTTCCTAACTTGTTCACATGTAAATGCCATCCTACAAGTTGGCCAAAATGGACAATGTCGGTCATGGGCCTCACCTTTTTAAGTACTTCATGACAAGAAACAAGATACCCAATATAGCACCGTGCACTTTGTTTCTGTGCTCCTCAGATAGCTATTCGATTCTTGGAAATCCTTAGGCTACCCACCATAGTAACATAAAATCCTACATAATTTCATGGCTAGGATTCTTTATCTAATCAATTTGGTGGTTCTTTTCCTTGGCTTTAATCTGCACAGAGCTCTCTCATGGAGGAACCAAAGTTACATGAATGATATCGCTGATCGATGTGCCCCTTCACCCCATCCTTTAAGTATGTGCCAGTCACGAGCAGCAGCTTTTGGCTATCCATGTGAAGAATACAAGGTACGACTACATCTTAGTCCTGTATGGTTCGCTTCTGTAAGAAAAAACTCATAAAAAGGGCGTGTGCTTTTTGGAGTTGGAACCAGCATGGTTTGAGATTCCTGGGCCCGCAGCTGAATGATAGAAACAGACAACAATAGTTTCCTAAAGGGTAAAAATATAATGGTGATATAGAATCTCATTGTTCTGCTTATACATATGCTTATAAACTAAATTTAAATTTTAAAGTTTAATTTTTTTAATACTTTTATTGTAGTTTATTACATCATTTGTTTTTAAGTTGTTAAAGACGCTATATAAAAGTTTACTCATAAATGATTTGTTATTTAGGCTGTGTTTAGATTCCTACTTTTTTTCTTCAAACTTTCAATTTTTCCGTCACATCAAATGTTTAGACACATATATGGATCATCAAATGTGGACAAAAAGAAAAACTAATTATACAATCCGACTGTAAATCGCGAGACGAATCTTTTGAGCCTAATTACGTCATGATTAGCCATAAGTGCTACAGTAACCACATGTACTAATAACGGATTAATTAGGCTCAAAAGATTTGTCTCGTAGTTTACAGGCGGAATTTATAATTTTTTTGTTATTAGTTTACGTTTAATTCTCCAAATGTGTGTCCGTATAAAAAAAAATGACAATGAACTAATTAAACACGGCCTTACTAATAAGAGATTTAGATAATGAATAAGGGCACCAATGATATTGATGATAAAGATGAATGTAACTTTAGTCACACATCTTATAAGCTGTTGGAAGCAAGAGATTTATCTCACAAAATACGTGTCACGACTATTCTCCACTAATTAAGTTGAAAGTCATGCCAGCTTAACATGATGCTTCCTGATGACTTTAACTACAACTCCATTCGGTACGTTGTCCTATTCTAGTATAATCAAATCAATCAACGTCTCAATAACTCCCTCTGCAGCTCTGCTTGAGCGAATTTATAATACATATTTTTTTTAAAAAAAATACTCCCTCGGCTTGAAAAAACCACAGTAATCCAACTAACCCCAAGAAAGCAGCCCAGATTATGTTTATCTACGTGGATGATCAAATTAAGCATCTCTATCTATCTTAATAATCAAGTAGCTAAGATCAATCAAGCATCAACCTTGAGAGAGCTCAAGAACTAAACAATCGATCTTAGCAAATCTCAGATAAGTGCTGAAAAGCAAGGTTAATCATACTTGCCTCGCTGTCAGGCTGAGCCGCCGCACGTCGGGGCCGAGCTCCGGCGCGGCGCCGCCGCCGGCGGCGAGCTCCAGCCGCGCCCTCAGCCGGTTCTTCGACCCGGCCACCGACGCGACGTTGTACCCGCAGTCGACGCCCCGCGGCGCGGCGAGGAAGAGAGCGAGCAAGAAGACGGCGAGAGCGCCAAGACGTCGCGCCGCCGCCGGCGGCGAGCCCATCATCGCCGTCAGAGACAAAAAGTCTATAGCTCTCGCGATTTCGCCAATGGTGGCTACGAGCTAATTAAGCTAGGTACTAGTAGTAGCTTAGCAGAACAAGACGAGGAGCTAATTAAATACAGCTCGCTCGAGTCAAATCGCAACGAGAGCGATTTGTCGGTGCTGGCCAATTTCGATCGTGTCTGAAACACGAGAGCTGAAAAGAATCGAGATATGTAACGCAATTAATCTCCCGCGCTTTTTTCTCTCTCTTTTTCTTTTTTTTCTTCCCGGGGAGGTGATGAACTGGAGAGGAAGAAATCTACTGCGTGCAAGGCTTATTAGACTGAACTTTTGATCTTTTCTTTTGGCCGTTTTCAGAAGATCATAATACCTTCTGATTTGTTTCTAAACACTTCTTTTTCTTAATCACATCAGAGATGATACGCCATGTGTTTCTTTTGATCTTTGTCTTGTTTTTTCTTTTTCTTTAATGGTCTCTTTTGATCTTTCTTTCTGGAGTGAAAAAAGGGCGTGTGCTTTTTGGAGTTGGAACCAGCATGGTTTGAGATTCCTGGGCCCGCAGCTGAATGATAGAAACAGACAACAATAGTTTCCTAAAGGGTAAAAATATAATGGTGATATAGAATCTCATTGTTCTGCTTATACATATGCTTATAAACTAAATTTAAATTTTAAAGTTTAATTTTTTTAATACTTTTATTGTAGTTTATTACATCATTTGTTTTTAAGTTGTTAAAGACGCTATATAAAAGTTTACTCATAAATGATTTGTTATTTAGGCTGTGTTTAGATTCCTACTTTTTTTCTTCAAACTTTCAATTTTTCCGTCACATCAAATGTTTAGACACATATATGGATCATCAAATGTGGACAAAAAGAAAAACTAATTATACAATCCGACTGTAAATCGCGTAAGTCACAAATAAAATAAATAATAATTTTAAAAATTTTTGAATAAGACGAGTGGTCAAACGTTGCAAGTAAAAACTCAAAATCCCTTATATTATAGGACGGAGGGAGTAGGAGATAGTTGGAATTGGCTAAGATAATTTGGAGATAGGAAAATAAATAACTACATTTTAGAATAAGTTTGAAACATAGGAACAATTACAGTAACGATTTTGCTATATCTCACTCGAAAGATTTTTTCTTATCTCTCACTCGATTTTTTCACTTAAATTTACAGTGCATTTTCTTGTAAGTTACAGTGTAATTTATGAAACTTACATTGTAACTTTTGTAAGTTACAGCGTAATTTTTGAATCTTCGCATGTAAGTTTTGAAATTTGTATTGGATTTGGTCTTTTTCTTGAAGATATGGTATTTTAGTGTCCATTATGATGTTTGTTAGTTGCTTTTTGCCTTTTACTGTATCTATCAAATTTTAATCCAAAGATTAAAAATCTGTGTGATACGATTATAAAAATCTTTCGAAAGATGTATAGGTACATGTCTAAATTACACCCACCCAGCATTTGTGATACCATAATTTCTACTCTTCTTTAAATTAAATTGTTGTTGTTTAACTTTTTTTTATAGTACTACCAATCAGTGCTTCATCTGATCCATCTAGTTATTTTTTTTTTGAAAGAATTTGATCTTTGTCTGAATAATACTTCATCCGTCCTATAATATAAGGTATTTTAACTTTTTATTTGTACCGTTTGACCATTCATCTTATTCAAAAAAAATTGAATTTATTATTTATTTTAATTGTGACTTACTTTATTATCCATAGTACTTTAAACACAACTTTTCGTTTTTTATATTTGCATAAATTTTTGAATAAGACGAGTGGTCAAACAGTGCTAGACATAGAGGGAGTTGTAAAAAAAAAAATATGAGTACATCTTATTGCTTGCAGGCCCGGGGAACAGGTCCAGGAAGACGAGAAAACGCTGGAAACACACAAAAGGGAAAAAGTAAAATACTCATGTTTGCGTGTACCTCTAAGATACGCCAATACTAGTTGGTTAGTTTTCTATTAAGTTCGTGATGGATCTTTTAGCTTTCTGCTTTTGGATGTCAAAAAGTCTTCTAATCTAACCGTTTTCTTTTCTCCAGTTTATGCATTATTGTTAGCTTATACTACTACCTTTGCATCTGAAGATTTGTACGTTACACCTACAAGCATGGGACAAGAAAGTGCAGAGCATATATATTTTGCACAAATTGCTGTAATGCACTAGAGCACTGTACAGCTGGTGTCTGGATTTTGGACAATCAGCTAGTTGGAATAATACGTGTGACCATGCTACTAATAAAGGTGACGTAGCGTTTGGACAAGTTGATCGACCTTGCTCTACTAATTAAAGGCGAATAATGGGGCCAATGGCACAATGGGCAAGATCAGGAGGGTCATGTGGAAATAATGTCATAAACAATTGGCTATAGACTCATGTGGAAATTTAATACATGTCCGGTTAGTTTTGGCAATATAGTTTCTCAGCTGCCCCAAGTGCAGCTCATTATCCGGATAATATTAGAGCATAATTAATTAAGAGACACTTTCGTTTGAGTTATTTAAATTACAGAAATTTTAATTTGATCACTCTCTATTCATTTTTTTTTTTACTTTGGACTAGGTATTTTCGTCATTTCTGCATTTTAGACCATGCAAACTCTCTTCGTGAGCATATCAATAGTCTCAAGCACATTAACATCCTATGAGTTATGTCGTCTTTATCCCACATCTACGTGTAGCTCGCATCTTTGCTGGATGAGAGATTGGATGTGGCTAGACGAAAACGTTAGGGTGGTCCAAAATGATGAAAATAACTAGTCCAAAATAAAAAGATTGAATAGAAAGTAGTCAAAAGTACAACTTCAAGTAATAAAAGGTGGCCTAAAATGCAATTCACTCTTAATTAAGTATTGATCCCTTTATCCCAAAATATAACATGAGTATGTTTTTTTACACGGTTTTTTTCACATTATACTTTGACCAATATTTTTTTCATAATATATTATCAACAACTATAATATTAACATCATATGAATTTAACATCATATAAAAGTATTTTGAAATATAAATATGATAGTGTCACGTATGCACTAAATATACACCTTATTAATTTAATTCAAAAGTTACAAATATAAACTTTTCTATAACTAATTTTGCCTTAAAATTATAGATGCATTATATTGTGAGACATACAAAGTATAAAGTTGAAAATTAAACTTAAATAAACAATGCTTGTACAAGCTGTGAAGAGAGAAAACTGGAGTGAGGGAAGCCATGGTTCACTATTGTCACGCTACTAAGATTGGCGTGGCGGTCGAACTTGGCGTTGCGAGAAAGGCCGCATCAGCATCTCCTTGACCTAACCACCACGTTGGTATCGATTGCCACGCCACAATAACTGGCGTGGCAACCTTGTTTAGTTATCACTGGTGATTTTTGAAAATAAGTTAAGGGAAAGTCTATTATTAAAATTATGTATTAGAAAGGTCTAAATTGTAAAAATATTCGAGCTAGTGACCTCTCAACTGACAAACAGTTCAGTATGAGTCGATGCGTACAGTCAGGCCCTTCAAAACTGATTGATACTTTGCAATGCGTGCCAAAAATGTGAAAAATCGATAGGAATCTACAGAATTATTTTCGCCAACTTTGCATGCGCAATTCAGCCAAAAAACCGAAACAATTTGCGGTAAAAAAAAAAGGCTAAGAAGTGGACGTGCGCACCTGGCATACACATCTAGCCTCTGCACGTCGCCGCCGTACGCCGTGTTCCCGCCGCCGCCGCCGGCGACGAGCTCGGCACGGAGCCGCCTCCCCTCCTCGTCCACCAGGAACGCCGTTGTCCGGTAGCCATTGCTGCCGGCAGCTGCAACAGCATCAACGGCGGAGCTCAAGCACGAAGAAGCGAAGCAGAGACACAGGCACAGCAGCAATGGCCGAGCTCTCGTCGCCATCGCGTCGGAGACGACGGAGGGGGAGAGGCAGCTACTGAACCCGGCCGTCGACGTCGCCATGGATGCCCTTCTTTATTATGGCGATCCTCCACCGCGGGAATGGACCGGTGATTTGGCCGTTTCTGACGCGACGATGACGAGATCGTAGATGATTGGCAATTAGGTAGCTTGGCTGTACTGCCTCGAGAGGCGTTCATGATAAGATACCCAAGATCCATCTGCCATTCCGTGTCCAAAGGGCCTGTTTAGTTCGCGAAAAGAAATTTTTTAAGTATCACATCGGATGTTTGACCGGATGTCGGAAGGAGTTTTCGGACACGAATGAAAAACCTAATTTCATAACTCGTCTGGATACCGCGAGATACATCTTTTGAGCCTAATTAATCCGTCATTAGCATATGCGGGTTACTGTAGTATTTATGACTAATCATGGACTAATTATGTTCAAAAGATTCGTCTTGCGATTTCCCTCTAATTGTGCAATTAGTTTTTTAATCTATATTTAATGCTCCATGCATGTGTCCAAAGATTCGATGTGATGTTTTTGGGAAAAAAATTTAGGGAACTAAACCAGGCCTTTGTTGTAAATTCCGTCGGCCCGCTAGCAATCACAAAGGGTGGAACGAAAGGAACCGAGGAACGTTCCAACAAAAAAAGCTTTCATCGAGCAGTATACTGACAAAAATCAAAGAGGAGGCAAGAACATGGGCCTTGGCAGGCGCAAGACATCTGGGAAATTGGCTTGTAACTTAGCTAGCTCGGGCCTAAGATCCTGAGTTTTTGCCTTTTACACTGTACAATTTACTCCTTATCTGTTCAATGAAATTGGTGGCTCACCAATTCGTTAAAAAAAAAAAAAACTAACCCATGAATTCACTTATAACGTCTTATTTCGATTTATAAGTGAATTGGTGAGGTAGCTACTTTCATTTACTTTCTTATGACTTGTTTTATCACTAAAACTAATACCTTGTATATTTTTCATATCTGTACAAAAAAATTTAAATAAGAGAAATGATCATACGTATATCCAAGTTAAACAGCGTCAGACATTAAAAATTGGATAAGTACAGGAGAGGAAAATTCAATCGGAGCTCAGGATTGTTCAAAAGATATGGCATTTTGATGATATCCAATGACATGAGCCAGTGCACTGCTGCTATTCCTGAAAATTTAGCATGTGCACAAGAGGACATATATTCGAAATGTATAAGATTCTAAGAAACAAGCTTTGGTGTCACAGGATCACAGTTGGCTAACCATCCCCATCAACTTGTGTACAATCGGCAGTACCAGATATCCAGACAAAATTATTGTCACTATATATGTGGAATTAGTAGTATGCAGTATTCACTAGGATGATCCAGGTGAATACCTGAGGGATCAGCTGGCTAACTCATGGGCTATGTAGCCATGTAGGTAGCTACTAACTGCATGATTATCATCAGTGGTATATTTCTTTGGTGATTGATTTGAGTATTTGTATGTCATCTTTCTAATCGAGATCAGAAGTAGTTCGCTGCTGAGGAAGCTGCATGCTGGAGATGTCCTCCCGGGGCAGATGGCCAAGAGAACCTTCTCCTTCAGTGGCCGTGTCGCGACCTACTATGCGGACCGTCGAATCGCCCTCCAGCAATGGCAGGGTAGCTTTCCTGTTCTTCCGGAAAACGAGGTAGAGAATTGCAGCCATGTATATGAGCATCCCCAGGAAACCGAATATCCCGGAGAATACTTGGGATACAGTCGATAGACCATTGTGGAGAAGCAGCTTGACAAAGCTTGTTATCAGGAAGTAGGTGTTGATGACAACGATAAACGAACCGATTCCCCATGTTATCACAGAAATCTGCATTCAGGAAAAAAAAAAAACATTTCAGATGTGTCATAGTGGCATTGCTGCAAAAGTATTATATATTTCTGTATTCTAGTGAGAACAACTTACGGCTTTTGAGTTTGTGTGCTGACCCATTTTTGTCCTGCTGCTTGTGAATTTTAGGAGTGGAACTAGAGCAAAAGGAAGCTCAAATGACAGAATCATCTGCGCATAATAAAGTAAGGCATTAGTTAAAAGTTGACATATGGGATGGAGCAATTTAATTCTCATGTGCATTGAAGTTCATTATAGATTATCAGAAGGATGAATGTATTATACTTTGAAATAGTAAATTTTAGCAATTACCGATGCAATGATAATCAACTGTCCAGCTGCTGAGGAACCTCCAATTATCGAAACAATCAGACTTGGCAGAATTGCCAAGGACCTAGTTAGAAGATTCCGTATCCAGGGTGTCATCCGAAGATCTAGAAACCCCTAAATGAAGAAATCAGTAAATGTCAGCCCCTAGAAGATTACATTTCATACATCTGGAAATACTGCTTTTCCTTTACAGGCCAAAAAGAATTATGAAGAGTAAAGAGCAAGACTATCTTGGTTGAACATTTAGAAATATGCAAGGAAGCAGCAACCTATATTGGCATGATGTGGGACACTGGGCAAAAGGTAGTGCCCTAAGCTACCTATCGCCTCTATCCATTTTTTTCCACAACCTAATTGACCATGATTAAGCTGCAAATGTCTATGGTTGTGCCCCAATCTCCGTATTACCTTGCATTGTTTTGCAACTTGATTCGACAGGAAAAACTAGTTCTAGCAAAGTAGCAATGCTGGCAGACATTCAAACCTAATTTTATAAATTATTTACAATTTTATAACTTTAAAAAGCTCAACTAAAATTCCTAGTGATTATATGTATGAACTATGAATACCTCTGTGGGTAATTATACAACAAGATATTGGTTTACCACTAAAATTCCTAGTTGAAAGTTAGGACTTCAGTACAAGATGTGCATAACCTGCATGACGTATTGTCCTGCATAAGTTCCTGTAATTGTAGAACTCTGGCCAGACGCCAACAAGGCTACTGCAAATAACTTTGAGCTCCAGTTTCCGAGGACATTCTATAACAATATATAAAATAATATGGATCAGATTATAAATTACAATACAGAAATTGACAAAGATAATTTCAGAATTGTTTCTGCACAATTTAAATGGAAAAGGCAGTAACGTAGGAACCTTCGAAAGAATACATAAGGTTTCCTATCATAAGGTGTTTTTGTCAAATAATAAGATCTCATAATCAGTTAGGGTGCATACATCCAACTTATCACATGATACATATAACACTGTCTATAACAAAACCATAAATATTTTCTAACTCAAAATGAACAGTCTATCCTATAATTTCAAATACAATAATATGAATACCACAAAACTGTTGACCAACCTTTAACAAAAACGAAGCTTTGTTAAGATCAAGATCACTGCAATTCATCTGGTCTTCAGGACTCAAATTATCTGACCCGCAGACAGAGCCACTAACAGATATGATAGATATGTTAATGAGGAACGCTATCGTGAGGGCAAATGCACTTTCAATCATATAGAATCTACATGCCTCCTGCAAGAAAGTGAATTGGTCGAAATAAATTAATTATTTAATCACGACGATGTTATTTTTATGTCACCTACATGCCAGTATTTCTTAGATAATATTTAGCATGTGACTGAACATACTCAAACTGTATATACAAAATTTCAGGACAGAACAGAAAATATAAATTCAGGCACATAAAGGATAGTAATTAAGATCAAAATCACAATAACAATAAATGGATACAATTAATAAAGGAAGTTGGACATTACTTTGATCCCATGAACTGACCGTGGCACTTTTCTTGATAGTACCAATGCCGAGTGCAGAAAAAGATTATGCCTGTAATAAGAATAATACATGGAAAATGTTTTTGTCGAAAGTTAAAGATATATCTGGGACAAAAGGGATGGACAGGAAGCTCACGGCATCACCATAGCACCAAGTAGTGAGATAGCAAGACCTGTGGCTCCATTCCCTTTAAGTTCAGGAACAAAAAGGCCCCTCACAACTTCTGAAGAATTCGGTTTAGAATACCCAAGCTCAACTAAGAAACAAGTTGCTATTAGTGACACCAGAATAGCTATCAGAAATTCCAGTTTACGAACCTGCACAAAAACAAATCATATGCAATATGAGCAACTACACGAACCAGACAAATGCAAAACACTGTCTGTTAACTAATGCAATTGTGTTAGTGATCTACTTATTCAAAAGTTGAGCTAACAAGGATCCTAAGTAGTGTGCTGCTATATGACAATGGCAAGTATCATACTGTATCGATATTTCAAGTAAAAGGAAAGGCTAAATTTTTCTTTGGCATTGAAATTTTAAGGGAAAATACTAACTGGTCCCAAATACTGTGAAATAAAATCAGGACATGTTCTTACCCCATATTGTTGTAGTAACAGTAGCATGAGAGTGCTGAGTCCAGTTATCAGAACACCACACCATACAGGGATTTTAAAGAGCATGTTCAAAGCAAAAGCAGTTCCAATTACTGAAAAGAACAAGCAACCGTGGAGGCTGGTTAGATATAGTGGGTAGATGCAATATGAAGCATATAGTTGCAGATGTCTTGTTATTTTCCCGTTTAACTGAATGGTTTCACATCACAAATTGCTATTTTCAATTCAGATTTGCTTTAGGACTAGTATAACACTGTCTGCAATATCATGAAACAGCTGGACTTTATACTTCAATTAGATCTGCAACTCATTAAATGCAAAACGCAAGTCATGCAACAGAAGCTCAAAATTTTACACTCTGGTACCTTCAGGAATGTCGCATGCAACTACAGCTAGTTCCGCAAGAATCCATAATATGAAATTTGTAGCCTTTGGATATTCAGCTCTGCAATGCTCGGCCAGATGCTTCCCTATCATATGGAAAAGCTTAACTAATGATTAGCAGTGTCCATGTGAAAGGAAATAACGATACTCCATTAAACAAAGACAGGTGTCGCAAGGCTCATGATACTGACCAGTCACGACTCCTAGCCTAGCTGCAAGTGATTGAATTATAAGAGCAGCACATGATGCAATAAGTATGATCCAAAGAAGCTGGCAACAAAAGAAAACGGTTGCGGTTCTTTGTTAAAGATAAGCATGATATATCTGAATGGCATACATTCAATTTCAAAGGTCACATGCTTTACGAGAAAGAAGATATGGCAGGTAGTATAAAAGAAGTAGCTATAAAGAGAGAAGTAGTAATGCACCTCATATTTGTACTGTGCTCCAGCCTGTAGGTCTGTCTCAACTGCAAGATGAGAGATTCTTTTGGTCATGATCACTGTGAGTACTCATTTAATAGGAGTGAACAACAAATCCAGCTATCTTACAATTTCCAGGATCAATATACGCAATAGAGACAAGAAATCCGGGCCCTATGTATGAAAATAGGTTCTTCCAACTATTTTTCTGCCAATAGCATATAACAACCAGCAGTTAGTTTCTTCATCTTGAAGTGAAAAATATCAAGATATACAAAAAGTCAGCATAACAAATTGACCAGGTTGGTGCTTTCCTTCCATTTTTAACCTCCCATGCACTTCAGGTTTGAAACTACACACTGCATATTGTACACATTGCTACAGCGGATGCACATGGGAGGTTTATCTTGAAAAAGAAAAGAATGGGCCTAACTATAATTCTTGGATGGTTGGCATGGAGACAGTTTTGCTATTTTCATAACCTATCAACTGATTTAGCAAGCATAGTGGCATGTGCTATGTTCAGAACCAATCAAGAACTAAAACCCGCATACAAAACATACCTCTGGAATTACAATCTGATCAACATCTATGCTGTCAATAAGAGGAGTGCCAGGACCATTCGATTGATTGTTCCGCTCGACGCTAGAGATAAATTGTGGCTGCGACGAGCGTTGCATTGGGCCGCTCATCTCCCCCTCTCCCAATGGAAGAAAGAACCTTCAAGACTTGGATCTGCAAAGACAAGGCAAGAATGTGCACTTATTTATAGGTACGCTTTGCAATGAGACCGTCTCAGTTGCTTAAGTACCGAGAATATGACACCCAGTGGAGGCACATGAGAAAAGCTTCCCACAGGATAGCAACAACCACAGCCACTAACATGAGGAGATAAGGTCCAGGAACAAGAAGACCAGCAAACAATGGATTAAAGAAAGATGCACTGTGTACATTTGGGGAAAAAAGAAGAGCAATTCTGCCTAACTTGCTCTAGTATACCAATTGATGCGACTTGAGGTACATAAAGATTGACACTGGAAATCTGCTTTGGTCAGAAAGATATATTCGTCAGAGCAAATTGGGCGGTGTAGAAGTAAAGACATTATAATCGGTGATCACGAACGGGGCATCAAGAATATAGAAATCGCCAGTGGGTACTAATTGAAATGCAAGCTTCAGCCTTTATCCGATACACTAGCAAACAAATCAGCCAAGGAGAATCAGGCAAGAGAGCGATACAACAACGAACAGCGTGTCAGGGTTAGTCACTCGCGCAACAAAAAACAGAATCAGGGAACATGAAAAGAGGAAAAAAAAAGAACACAAGAGAATGGAGATGAGTTAATCAGTGAGTGGTGTACATGAGGTCAGTCATCCCATTCCCATCAACCTAAGACATCCACAAACACAGACATGATTAAACCCAAGCCATAAAAGGCTCGGAAATGGGGAGCTGGAGAAGTTACCGGTGGTCGGGTTGGATCTGGTTCTTGTTAGGGGGGGCGGCGCGGAGTAGTTCTGCAAAGCGAACCTCCTGGAGAGAAGAGAACGCGGCGAGGCGCCGTACCTGGGATGGGTGGGGAGTCCTTCCGTGGGCCGGCGGCGGAGGGCAGGGGAGCAGCCGCGCCGCGCGCGCGCGGAGGCGACACCGACGTCGTCGTCGTCGTCGTCGTCGCGTCGGCGAGGAGAAGAGAGACGAGAGAGTGTTGACGTCGTGGCGAAGCGAGCGCTCTCGCGACGGCCACGTCACGTAAAAGGGAGCAGCAGATTTGGGTCCACAAGTCAGAAGAGAAGAACACAAAAAAAAAAGTCTGAGCACGCGTTGACTAAAAAGGTTGAAGAAATTTGTTTCTTTCTGTGTTACAGTGATCTAATGGTGGGAAAAAAAACTCGAAGCTCGTGAGTCGGATCGGATCGACCAGTAGTGAGCTCGTTTTAGATTGGTTCGAACTCGTAATCTTTGATAAGTCGAGTCAAGCTTAGCTAATAAACTTAACAAAAGCTAGCTCGTGAGCTACTCGTTTGGCTCGATTATACAATATATCATCATATATTCAGTGTTTCTTAGTCAGTAGTTACGTCAAAATTATTTGTATTTAAGCGACTTTTTTATTAGTTGTTAATTATTATGTTAATATATGAAATTACTAAATATGAGATATAGCTCATTAACGAGTTTGAGCTCAATAATCCAACTCACGAGTCAAGAGGAACTGGCTTGCTATCCATCCCTACATTATGCTGTGTTCGGCAAAATAGGTTGGGGACTAATCGTCCATTCACGCGAAACAAAACTAACTTATTAGCACATGATTAATTAAAGATCAGTAAAAAAGTAAAAATAGGATTAATATGTTTTTTAAAGCAACTTTCCTATATGATTTTTTTTTGTCAAAACACATCATTTAGCAATTTGATAAGTATGCGTGTGGAAACGGAGAAAAGACGACTTAATAATTTTTTTTACTACTTACTATAATTTTTAGCAACCTCATTAATACCATTGTGACTTGTGAGGTATGGTTTGATGCCAAATTTACTCAGTTTTAAATCTATAACCTATTTGGTACCAAATCAATCCTACATTTTTTGGTAGCGTCAATTTTTGGAGTAACAAATTTTTTGAGGGTATAAAAAATAAAATTCAAATTTCCTAACTAGCTTTTGGTCTACCACGACCACGATTGATATGATCCACTTGTTGGCTTATTAGCCACAACCAAAACTTAAAATTTGAATTTTTAATTTTGTAAGTTTTTTCATCAAAAATTATTTTCTAGTCTTTGGTTTTACACAATTAAAATATATAGTATATATTTAAAAAGTTTTATCTATAATTAAAACCTATCCGGCAATGAATTTCGCTACCAACCGTTATAGTTACAGCCACCGTTCACCGGGGCTTCGTCGTCGGTTTCCCTATCATTGTCAATTCACCAACTTCCTTTCCTTTCAGTAGTGGATAGGTAACAACTCTCTATATGTGGTCTTACGACTTTACAAATATCCGTGTCTCTGGTAACAATTGTGCATATTATAGTCGCTGTTAGCAAGAGGGCACCCTTTTCCCTGAAGCTATTTTGCCGGGCTCTGTTGGGGCCATCTTCCCCGCACCCCCGCGCCGTCCTTGGCCTCCTCCTGCAGCCGCACCCGTAGTCCCGCCCGCCGCCGCCGCCACGAAGAGGAAAGAAAAGAGAGAGACAAGGGAGAGAGAGGGAGGAGGAAGAAGGGTTGGAGAGAGAAAGGATGATAGGTGGGCTCCACAATATTTTTTTATTTGAATGACAAGTGGGTCCCTCATATATTTTTTAATTTTAATGCCACGTAGGCGCCACATGGGATGAAGACCAGGTCAGCCCCACCACATCAGCGCCACGTCAGCAAAACCACTCTTCAAAACCGCTGAGGGAGTCAAATTGCACTGGTTTTAATAGTTAGGGGAGTTGTCTTATCTGGTTTTCCGGTTGAGGGGTACGAATTAGATTCGGGCTATTTTTAAGGGAGTCAAAGTGGACTTTTTCCTTTCCGGTGACATCTTGGGAGGCCGTGGCCCATCACCTCGTAGCGACGACCAACGTGTGTTGTTCAGGCCGGCCCATTAATAGGCACAATCGTCCATCGGGTCAGCCCGACGCTGGGCCAAAGCTCGACCTTTTCACGGGCTACGGCCTGTATTTTCTTTCCTTTTCTTTTTGCGAGGTTCTTTTTATACCTCAGCTTCTAGTGTTGTATCTCGAATGTGAGTGCAGGGGAGAATTCTGATTGGGTGTACTTTGAGCAAGGGAAGTCAATATTTATAATTTCACTAATAATATACTACCACCTTTTCAAAATATGGCACCATTGACTTTTTTTACAACATTTGACCATTTGTTTTATTCAAAAAATTTAGTATGAGTATGTAAAAGTATAGGTTAAGATTATATTTTATTTGATAATAAAATAAGTCACCAAAAAAATAATATTTATATGATTTTTTTAATAAGACGAATGGTCAAACGTTATGCGAAAAGTGAACAATGTCATACATTTTGAAATTGAGGGAATATACAGTAGTGTCGCTGCCATACATTTAAAAAAATGTTAGAAATTAATGATCAAAACTCTTGGTTGAGATCGTGTAAAAACTTAGGGACCTTGTATTTTTGAATAGATGGAGTAATTGAAGAAAGCATAAATGTGCCACCAGATTATAGTGTCCCCTCATACCAACATGTAAAACATTAATCCTATATACTTATATAGTTCATCCCCACTAAGTGTAGTTAATGTTATTTCTCTCTTCTCTCATTAAGCCACATCACCCCAATTATTTCTATCCTTTGGATGATAGATCTATGGTCTAAATTATCTCTTCTTTCTTCTCTCTTAAAAACATGCAATCTCAATTACTTTTAGACTCAAAATTGTATCAAAATGTTTTTAGTTTTATACATATTATGCAACTTAATTTTCCGCAGCAACGTGGCGGGGTATTCATCTAGTTAATAAGATGTGTAACTAATTTTACTAGTAATAGGTTTAAGAGGCAAGTGAGTTGCCTTTGTTATTATAAAGTAGCACTTAAAGTTGTAACAACATAGACGAGAAAACGATTGGGGAATCAGTGCCTTTATCAGGATTGGATCTCATGTCATGCTGTGTTTTTAATTTTCGTGTTCAGTTACTGATGCGATACCGGTGTTATAGCTGACTCTTTGCGAATATATGGCTCAGAAAGGTGATGCGTACGATATTAAATGTTATATGATCTATTGTGCATGTCATTTTTTTTGTGCAACATATTTCAAGTGGTCTTCCTACAAATTTATGATAACCGGTAGAAAAAAAACTATCAGTAGAAAAAAAACTATCAGGTTGCTGGAGAAGAGTTTCGGTTACAATGAAAAACCCTTTTTTTGGGATAATACTCCCTCCGTCGCTAAAAGAATATATTTTTATCTATGAATTTGGATATAGCAAAAGAGTGCCTTTTTACTATGAAACTGATACCGTCCAGGTTCATAGTAAAAAAAAAAAAACCCCTCTTTTAAGGGATGAAGGGGAGTATTTACCATGAAGCACTACACTTCTATATAAGGATGAAAGCGGAGCATGGCTTGTGGGATTTAAGGGCCGGTAATTAAGCTTCAATTGTAGTTAACTTTACGTTTCATTCTTTTACTAGTGGGTGAAAAATAAATTAGTATAAAAATAAATTAGTATATAATAGGATTTTATGCGGATAGCGGGTTAATTGCTGCCTGCTGGCTTGCATCTCCCTACCTCTATCTTTGGAAGAGTTATGCATATATCACATGAGCTAAGTCGGCAAACTACTTCAATCTAGTGAAGGACAACACTACAAGCCTAGAACATGGGCATGAGAAAAACTGGACGGTCCTCACCTATCAATCAGGCCCCCAATCCACACAGATTATCCAATAGATAAAAGAGGTCGGCTTGCAAGCACACAAAAACGAAGTCTCCTCCATGATACCATCGCCCTCACCCTATGTAACATAGGGCCTGTTCACTTTGCTGCCATTTTCAACCTTACCAAATTTTGGTAAAGTTGCTAAAAAAGTAGCTACATTTAGTTTGCTACCAAATTTTGGTAACTATACCAAAATTTGGTAATGCCAAAATTTGGTAAGGTTTTTTTTGGCATCAAAGTGAACAGGCACATAGCTTGAGCTTTCTAGGCCTTCATCGTAGCCGAGACAAAGCCCTTCATCGATCACCTCATCTTTTTAATTTTTCCTCTCTTCTCTCTTTACCTTATCTTTTCACCCCTCTCTTGATCATCGATCGACCACTTTTTTGTGACATTCTCTGATTGGTTTAAGGCCCACATGATGCACTGGCCAAGGGCCAAAGGTGTCCTCCAAAGAGGAGGCCATGACTTAACATGAAAGCTCCACTTTACAACTCCTTGCCATGAAACATACATCATTTTTTTAATGGTACCACGCTAAATGTTAGGCACACCATGTTGTTTGTTTAGTTTGCGTCATAGGGTCTGTTTGGCACAACTCCAGCTCTATCTTTCTTGGAGCTAGAGTTCAGTCAAATAGTTTCAGCTCCACTTAAAATGAGAATGAAACAACTAGAGTGCTTTTACAATATGAGCTTGAAAGGTGGAGTTAGATTTTGGTTGCTTTTACCTGTTATATACATAGTTTTCAACGTAAACTGGAGGCGTAAAAATTACGAATGACATAGGCCAGAGGAATATATCCTTCTAACATGTGGGTCCATGAGGATGAGCCCCATGTGTCCGTGACTCACGTCCACGTCCGTAAGAGGAATTGCTTCCAAAAGTTATCACGTCAATTGGAGAAGGGAGCTATTTGCAGTATTTGATCACGAAGGGTCTGGATATTAAACAACAATTAACATAGATTGATTGATTGACACAGTTATATATAAAATATATTATATTTATGAAAACAGAAGTAAAAGTAAAAAAAAACTAACTTTGTGTAAAATAGCGTAGGAGAGATCTAATCCGCTAGCTCCGTTGCATCTTATCACCCTCCAACAACATCTATATATGCTAGGTAGGAAACATACATATGCTAGGGTTTTCGATGCCTCCCTGTCAACTCCCTCTTTGCAAAAAGCCTCTCTGTCCTCTCCTCTTTTCAATCCTTTTTCTTCCTAGCATGCATAATAAGGTAGCCGCATGCGATTAGGATATCTTGACAAATCTAGCTTTTGGGTGTCTCTCATGTCTCCGGTTCTCTCTGTATATACTAGCCAAGAACTCGCGTTTGCAATGGAAAAAGGATTGAGTTAATTTCTAATTTATTAAGTCAGTTAAGCATATGTTTAGGTCTCCTTATTGAATAAGTAGGTGGTTTTAAAATTTAGAAAGAGCAAACAATGATCGTTGCCTCGCTGGAGGTGAGAGCTGAGACTAATGTGACCCATTTATCGGGTCAATGGTGGTGATGTAATACTAACTCCGTCCCAAAATAAATGTAGCCCAGTAGTGAGCTCGTTTTAGATTGGTTCGAACTCGTAATCTTTGATAAGTCGAGTCAAGCTTAGCTAATAAACTTAACAAAAGCTAGCTCGTGAGCTACTCGTTTGGCTCGATTATACAATATATCATCATATATTCAGTGTTTCTTAGTCAGTAGTTACGTCAAAATTATTTGTATTTAAGCGACTTTTTTATTAGTTGTTAATTATTATGTTAATATATGAAATTACTAAATATGAGATATAGCTCATTAACGAGTTTGAGCTCAATAATCCAACTCACGAGTCAAGAGGAACTGGCTTGCTATCCATCCCTACATTATGCTGTGTTCGGCAAAATAGGTTGGGGACTAATCGTCCATTCACGCGAAACAAAACTAACTTATTAGCACATGATTAATTAAAGATCAGTAAAAAAGTAAAAATAGGATTAATATGTTTTTTAAAGCAACTTTCCTATATGATTTTTTTTTGTCAAAACACATCATTTAGCAATTTGATAAGTATGCGTGTGGAAACGGAGAAAAGACGACTTAATAATTTTTTTTACTACTTACTATAATTTTTAGCAACCTCATTAATACCATTGTGACTTGTGAGGTATGGTTTGATGCCAAATTTACTCAGTTTTAAATCTATAACCTATTTGGTACCAAATCAATCCTACATTTTTTGGTAGCGTCAATTTTTGGAGTAACAAATTTTTTGAGGGTATAAAAAATAAAATTCAAATTTCCTAATTAGCTTTTGGTCTACCACGACCACGATTGATATGATCCACTTGTTGGCTTATTAGCCACAACCAAAACTTAAAATTTGAATTTTTAATTTTGTAAGTTTTTTCATCAAAAATTATTTTCTAGTCTTTGGTTTTACACAATTAAAATATATAGTATATATTTAAAAAGTTTTATCTATAATTAAAACCTATCCGGCAATGAATTTCGCTACCAACCGTTATAGTTACAGCCACCGTTCACCGGGGCTTCGTCGTCGGTTTCCCTATCATTGTCAATTCACCAACTTCCTTTCCTTTCAGTAGTGGATAGGTAACAACTCTCTATATGTGGTCTTACGACTTTACAAATATCCGTGTCTCTGGTAACAATTGTGCATATTATAGTCGCTGTTAGCAAGAGGGCACCCTTTTCCCTGAAGCTATTTTGCCGGGCTCTGTTGGTTCCCATCCTCTCCTCTATCGTTTTCTACACGCACGCTTCCGAAACTGCTAATCGGTGCATTTTTTGTAAGAATTTTCTATAGGAAAGTTGCTTTTAAAAATCATACTAACATATTCTTAAGTATTTTTACCTACTATTTAATCTATTGCTTTGTTTTTCGTGCGGGAGGTGAGGTTCCAATGTTCCAACCCTCACCAAGACACTGCCGAGAGTTATCTCACGTTCCAAGTATTCTTTGCCTATCTTTCTGTGTCGGTTTTGGGTACTTTTTGCAAAGGCTCAACCGAGCCGAACTGCCTGGCCACGTTTTGTTGGGTCCGCCCACACCAGGCCACTTCTGGGCTTTGGCACGAGAAGGGCTCTGCCGTGCACACGGTGTTTCGTGGGCCACAATTGGGCTTTTTCTCTGAGAAATTTGAAGGCCTGCTCGGCATCGTAGGCCCATCAAACCGTTCTGTGGTCCGGGCCGAGAGGAGTTTCCGGTGGGAAAAAGTCCACTTTGACCACATCACCTCGTAGCGACGACCAACGTGTGTTGTTCAGGCCGGCCCATTAATAGGCACAATCGTCTATCGGGTCAGCCCGACGCTGGGCCAAAGCTCGACCTTTTCACGGGCTACGGCCTGTATTTTCTTTCCTTTTCTTTTTGCGAGGTTCTTTTTATACCTCAGCTTCTAGTGTTGTATCTCGAATGTGAGTGCAGGGGAGAATTCTGATTGGGTGTACTTTGAGCAAGGGAAGTCAATATTTATAATTTCACTAATAATGATCATGATGTGTCTCCGATCCCTTTACATCTCATGGATTTGTTATGCATAATTATTGCATATGTCAAAAGCATTTGCCTTTTTCCCTTATTTTCATCAGTTAGTTTCGTCTGATATATCTTTTCTTTTTTGCAGTGCACTCGTGCGTGCTAGATATTACTTTCATGCGGACTATAATTTTTTGGGTTAAGGCTTCTTTGGAATGTAGTATTTTAAAAATACAGCAACGAAAAAAAACGTGGGACTACAATATCGTTGGCTATCAAATCCCTAGAAATCTATAACATATAGGAATAATATGCATGATATATGTTTCTTGTTTGATATGGTGGAAAGAAAAAAAATTGTAAGAATAATATAGGAATTTAGTAGATTCAAGAATCAAGAGAGACAAAAGAAAGACAAATTAAGGGCATCCACAATGTACTATCAAAGTGGTCCATAAGCAATATAATATTTGATTCAGCCACCTAGCAATATTGTGGAACTAGTCCATAGGAAAGAAATAACAAAAGTTACCCATAAACATATGGGCTGCCCATAGAGAATAAAATATACTATTTGTCTCTATCTCTTCTCTCCTACTAATACTATTTACTATCCATATACATTGTGAATGTTTCAATAGTTAAAGTTCATATATGTGGGTCCCATCTCTATAGACTACTTTTACCATATACATTGTTGTTGCCCTAAAAGAAGAAGAGATTTAAGCTTCGTCTAGTTTCCTGGAGTTGTGGGTATAGAAGGAACTCGACTGAGGCTGCGTTCTTTTTAGATGTTTGAAATGGCTAATTAGTCGCACATAAAACGAGAAATAAGATTAGTATATGATTAATTAAATATTAATATATAAAAATTAAATGGATAAATTTATTAAATTGTTTAAACAACTTATATAAAAAAATTTCACGTAAAATGTACCGTTTAACAGTATGAAAAAGCGTGCTAATATAATAGAAATTGAGGAGTAGCTAAGCTGCAATAGCTGAAAAGAACGCAGCCTGAATGTTTTTTCCCCCAAAGGTTAGTCCTAATGGATTATAATCCTCTATTTTCTTATAAAAATCCTACGGTCCAAAAGTTTACACGCGTGCTGCTGGTTAGTTGAAAATGTAAAGCAATACAAGCCACAACTCGCTATCTTTCTTTTCCCTTTATTTTTTAGCTTTCATCTGCATACCAACTCTTACAGCGATCTCACTAGTGCCAAAACAACAAAGATTTCAATCGCCGCCAGACAGGTAGATGTTGGAAAGAGATCCGAAGCAGGCACACTGGGGCACACCCTCTTGCACGGTTGCAACCGGCCAACTCTCCCAAAACAAACTAAAGGACTAAAAGTGATTAATTATTCCCCGCCTCAAAAAAATAATCTAAATTACTCATTTGTTTTTGAGCTCTAACAAATCAAAGGATTACTCCCTCCGTCCCATAAAAAATCAACTTAGTACTGGATATGATACATCCTATTACAACGAATCTGAACATAAATATATCACATCCAATCCTAGATTTATTTATTTTTTTGACAGAGGAAGTATACATACGAAGGCTTGTCTGCCAGGTTGATGATGACCTAATCGGAGATATCGCGTTTGTAGCATATCAAAGTTAAGGAACGGAGATAGTGGATGATATTTGTTATATAACTTGTACCCGTGTTGTATAGTTTGTCGGCATTGTGATTTTGCTCGTCTAATTATATCTCTTGTGGCTTTTTAAGAATATATTTATTTGGGTTGGTATGTAATGTCTTACTCCCTCTCCGTCCTAAAATATAGTAACCTTGTATTGGATATGGACCCTAAAATATAGTAAGCTTGTATGGATATGGATATGTCCCATCCAGTACAAGGTTACTATATTTTAGGACGGGGGAGTATTTTCTTGGAACAACGAGGGTGTACAGTAGTCGTTCCATATATTCAATATAATAAGCTATTTTTCGAAAGAAAAAAGAAGTTGTACAATTTATAATTTAATTAGTATCTCATACCTTCATGAAAAAGATTATATTATGAGAGAAGGCATAATATTACATACTTCCACCGTTCCATAAAAAAACCTAATTTTAAGGATGAATCTGAACATTGACTATGTCTAGATTCATATCTAGTATTGAATTCATCCTAGGAAGTACTACTCCGTTAAAAAAAACGAATTCTTAGCTACGAAACTGGCCACACATGTGTTCAGGTTCATAGATAGAATTGTTTTTTTTTCTTTTTTTTTTGTTGTACAGTGCTCCCTCCCTTAAAAAATTGCCATATATTCACATCATGATGAGACGGCATTGTGGAGTTGGAGAAGGCTGCCACATGATTCTCGCGAGAGCCTGTACATCTATGCAAGTCCAGCGACATAGATCACTTTACCTGCATGCTTATACTGATATGATATGATACATTGATACATGCTGGGCTAGCTTCTGTACGAATTGTGGCGTAGTAGTATATATATTAGTTTTTGCACTGTGGAGACATGCATGGACCCAGCAGAATCCCCGACCAAATTAAAGGATGCCTCCAAAATGCCATTCTTTTTCTGCCTCCTCGTTGACTGTTTGGTTGACTAGAAGTGTATATGTGATGATAAGTCTCTCTCTAGCAGACTATATAGCACACTCTCCTTTCACAGTGTTTTTTGTTGTTATAATGTCTCCAAACTATTGTGTTTGTACATCTCCCGGCCGGCCTCTCTAGTCTCTACTGCATGCTAATTAGTCGTCCCTTTTAATTCCTGATTAAAAGAAAAAAATTTTTTATGAAAATGACAATCAAAGACCAGCTTTACACTTGTTTGCGATACTGGAAATTTTTGTGTGTTCCTGCAGAAACTGAAATTTCTAGTAAAAGGGTAATTTTACCATCCTTTATAAAGTATCTAGAGGTACCATATTTTCTAGTGTAAAAATTTGATACTTTAAGGTATCAAAAATTTTGAGATTTGCTCCGGTCGAACAAAAAATACCTCGAGATACCAGTAACTTATGGTACCAAATCGTTTCCGATCGTTGGATCTAACAATACCTATTCTGCCAAGCTAGATCCAACAATCGGAAACGATTTAGTACCGTGAGGTACTGGTAACTGTAGGTATTTTTTATTGGATCGAAACAAATCTCAAAAAAATTAGTGTAACATTTAGGTATCTCAAGTTACTTTCTCAAGAACTGTACAATTCCACCCAGTAAAAACTTCTAGCTTGTACAAAATCATTTATGCAATCCTATCAAATTATAATTTAGGACAGTCTGATTTTCCTTGGTGTATGGATTTGTAATTAAGCCATGCGACTAGATATGACAAAGTTTCAACCCTAGTGTCCACCAATGTTAAGTAAACATATTAATAAAAAATTATTAAGTTAAGTACATGTATTAATAAAATTTTATCGAGGTCGTCAGAGATTTACCTCTGGGCCTGTCTCTTTAAATGCATGTGTGAGAGATACATTCAAGGGTGTGTGCGTGTACATGCAAGTGATGGTATGTGTGTGTGAAGCACTGGCCAAGGGCCAAAGGTGTCCTCCAAAGAGGAGGCCATGACTTAACATGAAAGCTCCACTTTACAACTCCTTGCCATGAAACATACATCATTTTTTTAATGGTACCACGCTAAATGTTAGGCACACCATGTTGTTTGTTTAGTTTGCGTCATAGGGTCTGTTTGGCACAACTCCAGCTCTATCTTTCTTGGAGCTAGAGTTCAGTCAAATAGTTTCAGCTCCACTTAAAATGAGAATGAAACAACTAGAGTGCTTTTACAATATGAGCTTGAAAGGTGGAGTTAGATTTTGGTTGCTTTTACCTGTTATATACATAGTTTTCAACGTAAACTGGAGGCGTAAAAATTACGAATGACATAGGCCAGAGGAATATATCCTTCTAACATGTGGGTCCATGAGGATGAGCCCCATGTGTCCGTGACTCACGTCCACGTCCGTAAGAGGAATTGCTTCCAAAAGTTATCACGTCAATTGGAGAAGGGAGCTATTTGCAGTATTTGATCACGAAAGGGTCTGGATATTAAACAACAATTAACATAGATTGATTGATTGACACAGTTATATATAAAATATATTATATTTATGAAAACAGAAGTAAAAGTAAAAAAAAACTAACTTTGTGTAAAATAGCGTAGGAGAGATCTAATCCGCTAGCTCCGTTGCATCTTATCACCCTCCAACAACATCTATATATGCTAGGTAGGAAACATACATATGCTAGGGTTTTCGATGCCTCCCTGTCAACTCCCTCTTTGCAAAAAGCCTCTCTGTCCTCTCCTCTTTTCAATCCTTTTTCTTCCTAGCATGCATAATAAGGTAGCCGCATGCGATTAGGATATCTTGACAAATCTAGCTTTTGGGTGTCTCTCATGTCTCCGGTTCTCTCTGTATATACTAGCCAAGAACTCGCGTTTGCAATGGAAAAAGGATTGAGTTAATTTCTAATTTATTAAGTCAGTTAAGCATATGTTTAGGTCTCCTTATTGAATAAGTAGGTGGTTTTAAAATTTAGAAAGAGCAAACAATGATCGTTGCCTCGCTGGAGGTGAGAGCTGAGACTAATGTGACCCATTTATCGGGTCAATGGTGGTGATGTAATACTAACTCCGTCCCAAAATAAATGTAGCCGTGGAAATCCGTGTCCAACGTTTGACCGTTCGTCTTATTTGAAAATTTTATGAAATTTTTTTAAAAAATTAGTCACACATAAAGTACTATATATTCATGCTTTATCATCTAATAACAATAAAATTAGTAATAAAAAAATTAAATAAGACGAACGGTCAAACGTTGAAGATGAATAATGCAAAACTGCACTTATTTTGAGATGGAAGGAGTTGTATACTACTCCATACAAAAAGATTCAAATGTCAGTGTTATGATAGAACAACCACCATAACTAGTAACATTTTATTTTAAAAGGTAGTGTATCTATTCTTTCTATAAAACTAATGCTCACTAACCATCTAAAACTCAACATGTAAGCATAGTATTTAATAGCTAGCACTCTTAAAACCTACATGCAAGCCATATCACATCAACCCATTAAACAAAGAAAGCTTAGCATGCAAACATATAGTAATTATATTCTTAATTTATTTTATTTTAAAACCAAACATACACATGCTAAATCACCATTCTCGAATCAATTTTAAAATATTTTAATCTAAATCATTTTCTCTAATATCGAACACATGTCCCGCAGTACTACTACGCATGCATATGATACGGGGTCAGCAGTATAGTAGTACTACGAAAATATATATGGAGAAGGCAAGCTAGCTGACAGGAGAAAAGTTGGTTCGCACGTGTCTGTTTCTTCTAGCAAAAAATAAGTTGTACTACTGGATGGTGACAGCGTGGGATTAACAAATTATTAAGCTGATCGATCGTGCTTGCTGTGATATAATTAATTGATCATGATGTGTCTCCGATCCCTTTACATCTCATGGATTTGTTATGCATAATTATTGCATATGTCAAAAGCATTTGCCTTTTTCCCTTATTTTCATCAGTTAGTTTCGTCTGATATATCTTTTCTTTTTTGCAGTGCACTCGTGCGTGCTAGATATTACTTTCATGCGGACTATAATTTTTTGGGTTAAGGCTTCTTTGGAATGTAGTATTTTAAAAATACAGCAACGAAAAAAAACGTGGGACTACAATATCGTTGGCTATCAAATCCCTAGAAATCTATAACATATAGGAATAATATGCATGATATATGTTTCTTGTTTGATATGGTGGAAAGAAAAAAAATTGTAAGAATAATATAGGAATTTAGTAGATTCAAGAATCAAGAGAGACAAAAGAAAGACAAATTAAGGGCATCCACAATGTACTATCAAAGTGGTCCATAAGCAATATAATATTTGATTCAGCCACCTAGCAATATTGTGGAACTAGTCCATAGGAAAGAAATAACAAAAGTTACCCATAAACATATGGGCTGCCCATAGAGAATAAAATATACTATTTGTCTCTATCTCTTCTCTCCTACTAATACTATTTACTATCCATATACATTGAGAATGTTTCAATAGTTAAAGTTCATATATGTGGGTCCCATCTCTACAGACTACTTTTGCCATATACATTGTTGTTGCCCTAAAAGAAGAAGAGATTTAAGCTTCGTCTAGTTTCCTGGAGTTGTGGGTATAGAAGGAACTCGACTGAGGCTGCGTTCTTTTTAGATGTTTGAAATGGCTAATTAGTCGCACATTAAAAACCGAGAAATAAGATTAGTATATGATTAATTAATATTAATATATAAAAATTTAATGATAAATTATTAAATTGTTTAAACAACTTATAATAAAAAAATTTCACGTAAAATGTACCGTTTAAACAGTTATGAAAAAGCGTTGCTAATAATAATAGAAATGAGGAGTAGCTAAGCTGCAATAGCTGAAAAGAACGCAGCCTGAATGTTTTTTCCCCAAAGGTTAGTCCTAATGGATTATAATCCTCATTTTCCTATAAAAATCCTACGGTCCAAAAGTTACACGCGTGCTGCTGGTTAGTTGAAAAATGTAAAGCAATACAAGCCACAACTCGCTATCTTTCTTTTCCCTTTTTTTTTAGCTTTCATTCTGGGCATACCAACTCTTACAGCGATCTCACTAGTGCCAAAACAACAAAGATTTCAATCGCCGCCAGACAGGAGATGTTGGAAAGAGATCCGAAGCAGGCACACTGGGGCACACCCTCTTGCACGGTTGCAAACCGGCCAACTCTCCCAAAACAAACTAAAGGACTAAAAGTGATTTTATTTCCCGCTCAAAAAATAATCTTAAATTACTCATTTGTTTTTTGAGCTCTAACAAATCAAAGGATTACTCCCTCCGTCCCATAAAAAATCAACTTAGTACTGGATATGATACATTCCATTACAACGAATCTGGACATAAATATGTCACATCCAATCCCTAGATTTATTTTTTTTTTGGACAGAGGAAGTATACATACGAAGGCTTGTCTGCCAGGTGATGATGACCTAATCGGAATTATCGCGTTGTAGCATATCAAAGTTAGAACGGAGATAGTGGATGATATTTGTTATTATAACTGTACCCTGTTGTATAGTTTGTCGGCATTGTGATTTGCTCGTCTAATTATATCTCTTGTGGCGTTTTTAGAATATATTTATTTGGTTGGCATGATAATGTCTTACTCCCTCCCGTCCAAATATAGTAACTTTACTGGATATGGACCAGTAAATATAGTACTTGTACTGGATGGACATACTGGTCATATCAGTAACAGTTACTATATTTTAGACGGGGGAGTATTTTCTTGGAACACGAGGGGTACAGTAGTCGTTCCATATATTTCAATATAATAAGCTATTTTCAAAAGAAAAAAGAAGTTGTACAATTTATAATTTAATTAATATCTTCGTACCTTCATGAAAAAAGATTATATTATGAGAGAAGCCATAATATTACATACTTCCACCGTTCCATAAAAAAAAACCTAATTAAGGATGAATTGAACATTGACTATGTCTGAGTTCATATCTAGTATTGAATTCATCCTAGGAAGTACTACTCCGTTAAAAAAAAAAACGAATTCTAGCTACGAAACTGGCCACACATGTTGTTAGGTTCATATAAGAATTGTTTTTTTTTCTTTTTTTTTGTTGTACAGTACTCCCTCCCTTAAAAAATTGCCATATATTCACATCATGATGAGACGGCATTGTGGAGTTGGAGAAGGCTGCCACATGATTCTCGCGAGAGCCTGTACAATGTATGCAAGTCCAGCGACCATAGATCATTACCCTGCTGCTTATACTGATATGATATGAACATTTGATACATGCTGGGCTAGCTTCTGTACGAATTGTGGCGTAGTAATATACTTATTAGTTTTTGCACTGTGGAGACATGCATGGACCCAGCAGAACCCCGACCAAATTAAAGGATGCCTCCAAAATGCCATTCTTTTTCTGCCTCCTCGTGACTGTTTGGTGCACTAGAAGTGTATATGTGATGATAAGTCTCTCTCTAGCAGACTATATAGCACACTCTCCCTTCACAGTGTTTTTTGTTGTTATAATGTCTCCAAACTTTTTTTGTCATCTCCCGGCCGGCCTCTCTAGTCTCTACTGCATGCAATTAGTCGTCCCTTTTTAATTCCCTGATTAAAAGAAAAATTTTTTATGAAAATGACAATCAAAGACCAGCTTTACACTTGTTGCGATACTGGAAATTTTTGTGTGTTCCTGCAGAAAACTGAAATTTATAGTAAAAGGGTAATTTTACCATCCTTTATAAAGTATCTAGAGGTACCATATTTTCTAGTGTAAAAATTTGATACTTTAAGGTATCAAAAATTTTGAGATTTGCTCCGGTCGAACAAAAAATACCTCGAGATACCAGTAACTTATGGTACCAAATCGTTTCCGATCGTTGGATCTAACAATACCCATTCTGCCCAGCTAGATCCAACAATCGAAACGATTTAGTACCGTGAGGGTACTGGTAACTGTAGGTTATTTTTATTTGGATCGAAACAAATCTCAAAAAATTAGTGTAAACTTAGGTATCTCAAGTTACTTTCTCAGAACTGTACAATCCCACCAGTAAAAACTTCTAGCTTGTACAAAATCATTTATGCAATCCTATCAAATTATAATTTAGGACAGTCTGATTTTCCTTGGTGTATGGATTTGTAATTAAGCCATTGCGACTAGATATGACAAAGTTTCAACCCTAGTGTCCACAATGTTAAGTAAACATATTAATAAAAAATTATTAAGTTAAGTACATGTATTAATAAAATTTTATCGAGGTCGTCAGAGATTTACCTCTGGGCCTGTCTCTTTAAATGCATGTGTGAGGAGATACATTCAAGGGTGTGTGCGTGTACATGCAAGTGATGGTATGTGTGTGTGAAAATGTTATCATGTATAGGCCTTAACAACAGGGGCGAAGCCAGAATAAATCATCCGCCGGGGTCACACTAACTAATGAACTTGCACTACTATGAACAGGTTTATCGTAAATGGCCAAAACACATTTTTACAGGTGGCCAATCGTGTCGCTTATGACTAAAGATCTTTTCGCTTGTGACCGGTGCTACGATAATCCATGGTGAAATGAATCTTCACAGATATAGCCTTTAAGTTTTAAGCTAGCCATTTGCAAAAATGAAAGGGGTGGCTGTCAGAAAAAAAAAAACCATTTTTTTGTAGTGTGACTAAAACTATGCGTAAGATGAACAAAATTATACATTAATCCTCCTCCTTACTCATGATCATATAACTGAAGTTTGAAAACAAAGACAAATCAAATGTTCATATTTCAGAAACTTCTGAATTATAGAACCTAACTTCCTAATAAACTTTCGGACTTGAGAAAACCACCCTAGGGCTAAATTGTGATGGTAATAATCAAGAAATTGTGATAATGTTAGTAGGTTACCGCCCTCAACAGTCGAGCGCTCGAGCGCTCAACCATAACCTTCACCCTTGCCATTCTTCTCGTCCTTGTTACGCCAAGCCGGCGATGCACGCGTTACTACTCGAGGACGATAAGACGCGGAAAGTCGAGAAATCGAGATGTGCGGCGATGCAATGCGAAGTGCCGGTCAAACTACCAGAAGAATATGATGCAACAGGGGAATGGACTTTCTGGGCTGCCGGCCATGTGGGCTCAAGTCTCAGGCGGTTTAAGAGCTGATTAATTTTCTATTTCTACTTACTAGTCTCGTTCCTAATTGCTATTGGGCTTTAACGAAACGGTGTCACCGGGGTCCAGTAGTTTGCTTGACTGGGGTCTAGCTAGTAAAAAAGCGAGGGCTACTAGATGTATGCACGAAATCGTCGGGGTTCTACTGACCCCGATGTAGGCTGTAGCGTCGCCCCTGCCTTAACATGTATTCCCTCAGGGCTTTATAACCTTGCTTTTGCTGCCATATGCAAAATATGTACAACCAGTTTCGTTTCTCTATGGAAATGAGGGAGGCCTCATCCTCCCCCCCCCCCCCCCACCCCCCCCCCCCCCCCAAAAAAAAAAAAAAAGGAGTTATCCTGCTTTCAGTAAGATACATGTATGGCTTGTTTGGAATTGAAATCAATTTCTGTCCATTCAAAATTTTGACAACTTTAATTGTATCAAATGAATGTTATGATTTGCTACCATTTTTTTCCACACTAGTTAAAATTCTATACCACTAAATTTGGTAGTGCCAAAACTCATCAAGGTTTTAGCATTACTAAATTTAGTCAAAAACTCACCAAAGGTTTTAGCACTACTAAAATTTTGATAGAACAAAATTAGTTCCAAATTAAATTAAACAAGCCCATATATATTCTTTTCCACTCAACTCGTAGTAGGTTGGAAATTATCACCTCATCCCATATGAAAGTGACTAAGTGAATACTATATATATCAGAGTCCATGAGCATATATACACACCAGAGACGACAGAGAGTAGTAGCAAAATCGGTTGTGTTTATCTGTTGGCTTTACATACGTACATGTGAAGAGACCGTCTCAATCGCAACCACTAATTTGGAGAACATTCTCTTGTCCTCCCTTGGGGAGAAAGGCCCCAAGTGCTAGCCTCCAATGCGTTACCTCCAAGCTAACCATCCCCATCTCCATCGATGCATTAGCTATCGATCTTTGCCTCCAACTCGATCATCTCCAACCAAACCAACTGCCACTGTTGTATAACTATAATTAACTTGTTGCCACTTCACCAATCTAACCATAGCATATATCCACTTATCTGATCTCTTAAGCTACAACCGATAAATCGTAGAAAAATGAATAAAACAACAAAAAGTAATTTATATGGAGAACTTTTAGATTTGTTTAATGCTTTAAAAGCTTATGTTGAAAAAGTAGAATACGATGAAGAATATTTTAAAATCAACTCTAAAAATAAGCTTGAAAATAAGTTTTGGATGTCGTTAATAAGCCAACAAACAAACGATGAAAACTACATATGCTGTGTGCTACCTTTACTTAATTAATCTGCACACTGAGATTAAAATCTTTCTTGCACATGTAGAAAGGTGTGCTAGGCTGCTAGCTAGCTATCTATACTCTTCGTGATCGATCAATAATTCTTCACTTGCATTACATTCCAAGTCTTGCAGGATGCCACTCACCTTAGCTAATTAATGCCTCTATATATTTGGTCAAAAGATGGATCAGTGGACAGTAGCAGGATAATTAAACAGGCATGTACATGAGCTTTGCTTCTGCTATCTGACAATGACATTGGTCCGTATTTTAGTAACCCCTTCATATTTAATATATAACACCGTCCACTTTAATTTATTTGATGAAACTATTAAACCTTTAATCGTCGATAAGATTTTTCTTTATATTTACTTTACAATATTATAATACTGTTAGATATTATCGTCATATTTTAATAAAAA